>CM069458.1:59544495-59938534 GCA_035610835.1 Ophiura sarsii | reverse complement strand
ATGAAACAGGTCTAAGTTGATTCCATAGGTGGGCTAGACTTAGGAATGGGGACCACAATTGCACGCCTCCATTGTGGGGGAACCAAACCTTCTTGAAAGGATGCATTCAAGATGTCTGTCAGAGGTTTACTGAGCTCATAAGGGAATTCCCTGATTAATTTTGAGGGTATGCCATCTGGACCCCCTGCCTTTTTCCTCCCAATTTACCAAGTTTGGCACAAACATCCCAGGATAGATTTCTGGGAGACTTTCTGGTGCTGGTAGATAGGTAGGCAGAACTGAAATATCAAGAGCTTTAATATCTTTACCAATCGAGATAAATGATCATTTATACTATTACGTCGGTGGTATTGATGGATTAGTACCGGGCGTTTTTTTTTATAATAGGTTGGGATTTATTGTTTGTTGTCATAACTCGTATCTGACGATACCATTCGGCTGGGTTAGAGTTTTTATGCCTTTCCACTCTGTTTTTGTAGTAATTTCGCTATCAGTGGTGATCGAACGCTGAACCTTATTTCTGTAAACTTCCAAATGAGAGGTTTAGAATGATTGAAAACTTTTTGTCGTTTCTGAATCAGATCTTTTGTTTTCACCGATATCCAAGGTTTATCTGAAACATGCTGACTAACCTGGCATACCGGAAAATACAGGTTCATATGGTCGTGGATCGTTTCATAAAAGGCATTAGTTTTTTCAACGACACTGTTTGGTTTAAAGACTTCTTGCCAATCATGGTTAGCAATATGATCCAAATTCGCGCAATCCCGACTCTTTGATAGGACGCACGTTGCGCTTGTTAGTTTTATAAGAAGTTTTTTTGGCAGCGTTGTTTGGTTGCCAACTTACTGTTGAATGATCACTCGTACCAATTGGTGAGCTTATGGTGGGAGTAGAGTAGTAGTCAGACATATTTGTAATGATTTTGTCTAATATCGCATTACCCCTTGTTGGTTTGTTTACAACTTGTTTGAATTTATTATTTTTGCAGAATGAGGAAATATCAAGTCTATTTAGATCTCCCATAATACATATACCAGCGTTGGAATGCTTGGTTCGTAGCAAATCTAAGGTATCTTGAATATGGTTCAGCATGAGAGTCTCCTCACATTTAGGGTTTGGGAAATAGGCAGCACCAATGATTAAGGAAGACACTGATCTTGGTAGTCTTTTGGGGCGTATATGAACCCATAGGATCTCCAAATTTGTAGGAATATCCACATTTATCATGTTTATAGGGCTGCATTGGATATTCTGGTTTATGTACAACGCTACTCCTCCACCACTACGAACAAGTCGGTGTTTTGAAAACAGTGTGTAACCATCCAAATCAAAATAGTCAGTAGATCTCTCACCTCTAAACCAAGATTCTGATATGGCACAAATATCAAATTTGTTATGAAAAACAACTGCCCCCCCCCCCTCCCCTCTACTAAGACTTGCAAAGCAAAACTATTTCAGTAGTCTACTATATGAAAATACATGGACAATTCTGAACTCAATTCTTAGATCTCCAAAGAAACCAGTTTCTGATAAATTTGTAACAAATGGGAGTGTTACTAATGATCCAAAATAATTGCATACGAATTCAAGAAATATTTTGCCAATATTGGTCCATCTTTAGCCAATAGTATCAAATGCATACTGGTAAAAATTTCACTCACTATTTAAAAAGTACACACTTTAGTGATTTACTGTATACTAGCGGCACGCCCGTCCTTCGGACGGGCTTTCCCGCTAGGGAGTAGGGCCTACCAGATAGAACACCTACAAAATAAAACAACTTAAAGTGTTGGAAAATTTATAACGAAACTCATAGGAATAGAACAATATTTAAAACATTTTTGTTTTAAATCAAAAGGTTTTGTAGTAGGCCTAATTTAAAAGTTTTCAAATTTCAATTAAAAAAACTTGAAAAAGCACCTCCCCCACCCCATCCCCCCCCCCCCCCCCCCCCCCGCCCGCCTACCTCCCGTGGCATATTTCAACTCCAAGGCTTAAACCTTAACCATCTCCCGTAACCCATCCGTCCCTCCCGCCCTGTCCCCGCCCCGCCCGCTCCCGCCCGTGGCATATCCGTTACGCAATTTACAATTTAGCACAGTATCAAATCCCACATCTGACACCATCGATGTGCAATTTAATAATACATTTCTTTATTAACCCCATCCCAAACCACATAACCCTAACATAGGCCATAAGAGGATCATTACACACAACCCCTAACCCGTCACCCGCTCCCGCCCCCGCCACGTGGCTTATGCAACCCCAAGGTCTAAACCGTAACCAACTCCCGTGGCGCAGCGTATTTCTCCAATATTTGCCCGCCCGCCTTTGTAGGCGTGCGTGGGTGTAGTGCGTGCGCGTTTATTTTGCATGGCGCACTGCGACGCGTTTTGTGTTACGCGCGCCGACTGCATGGTTACAGTGTACGCAGAGAAAAACAAACATGGCCCGTAAAAAATAGTCTCAAAAGCCGGGCTGAAAAGGCCCTAAATTGCCATAATTTTGCTCATATCTCGGTCAATTCTGTACGGTTTTCGGCCATTTATAGCTTATAACACTCACATTATAATCATCTTTTATTCAGTGCAATGTTCACGGCGTTTAGTTGCAAACTGAGAGAGCCTTTTATGGATACATACATACATACATACATACATACACCATACGGCGAATTATAGTATGATGTTTTGTTAGTTTGCCTAGCAACATGGATCTGTATTCTTTAGTGAACTTGTACTTAGGTTAGTGTTAACTTGGGTGTCTAGTAGTCAACATCTATTACTGGCATTGTGCTATACACAGAGGTGGACTTGTCTAGTTCATTATCTTAACACTTTTGTTTTTTTAGTATTTTGTCCCTATGAAGGGTGGTATATCCACTTGAAACGTCGGTCTTTATTGTTACCATACATTATATCTTTGTTGTTTTATTGCACAGCAATTTTCATTGCTTGTCCCAGTGCATTTCCGTGTGTTATTGGTTTTTTTTGTTATTTATCTGTTTTATCGCGTTATTCTCACTTGTTATTACCTGTTTCCACACACCCTGTCGGTATATCTTGCTTTTACTCTTAACACTTTAGTATGTTATTTGAAACCAACAGATGAAAATGAAATAGTCAAGATTATTGGCAGACTTGGTAGCAAAAAAAAGCCCAGGCTACGATAACGTTAAATCTGATCTCGTTAAGCAAATAGCAAATGAAATTTCTTATCCTTTGAAAACAATTTGCATCACTCAACTCAGTACTGGTATTTTTCCTAATGATCTTAAAACAGCTACGGTAGTTCCTATTTATAAAAAAGACAATCCTGACTCCTGAGACTTTTGGTAATTACCGACCTGTTTCGGTGCTACCATGTTTTTCTAAAACTTTGGAACGTTTAATAACAGGTGTTATGACTTAATATCCAAAAATAACATTTCAGAAAACAAACAATATGGTTTTAGGAAAAAACACTCTACTTATAATATGTCGTATTGGATTTTGTTATGAATTCAAATCATACCATTGACAATGATATATATGTGCACGTACATATAGACTACAATATTTTATCATTGTCATGATTATGGGATTCGTGGTGTTTCACATGAATAGTTTACCAGTTATTTATCAAACAGAAAGCAGTATTTATCTTACAATAATAATACATCATCATGTGAACATTTCCTTTATGGTGTTCCCCGGGCTCTATTTGGGACTACTTCTTTTTATTATTTATATGAATGATATTTGTTGTACATCAAAATTATTAATATTATCTTATATTAAATCTGACAAAAGGCAAGCGAGTTGCTGCCATAAAGCTACAATCTCAAAAATAAATTTTATCTTGTTCGCTGATGATGCAACTGTATTTTATTCCAAAGAGGACATTAAGGCAAAAAAAAAGAAAGAAAAGAGTTGACTTGCCCTTTCCGACCGACCCTAATTTTCGGAAATCTAGGGTCGCTATTTTTTTTTTTTTTTTAATTTTTTTCAAAAAAAAATTAATAATAATAATAATTTGAAAATTTATTTTTAACAAAATTGAAAGAAGCACATAACAATAAAGAAAGATCAAAACGTGTTTTTAAGTAGTATCTGCTTGTTTAAAATTTAAAAAAAAAAAATGAAAATCAAAAATTAAAAAAAAAAAAATTAAAAAATCTTTAAGGGGCTGTGCACCTTCGTTTAGCCTCCGTAAAACTGCCGTAACTTCTTCATTATTCATTTAATCTAGATAAAAGTATACATTTGTTTGCAGGAAAGGGTCAATGAATCGAACTATGATCATGAAATTGACCATTTTGGAGACAATTATAAAAAACACGTTTTTTGACCCATTTTAGGTTTGGAAAAGATAACTCAAAATATATTTTGTCAAATTTTGTCATACTAGTTTTATTATATTCCTCATACAATTCCCTAGGAATCGTTTTTTTTGTTGTTGAAAATATTTATTATTTTTTGAATTAGAGACCAAAATGTGCTAAAAAACGTGATTTTTTACCTCCAAAATCGTGAAAATCACATTTTTTGGCACTTTTTGGTCTCTAATTCAAAAAATAATAAATATTTTCTTAAAAAAAACAATCGATTCCTAGGGAATTGTATGAGGAATATAATAAAACTAGTATGACAACATTTGACAAAATATATTTTTAGTTATCTTTGCAGAACCTAAAATGGGGCAAAAAACGTGTTTTTTATAATTTTTTCCAAAATGGTCAATTTCATGGTCATGGTTGGATTCATTGAACCCTTTCCTGCAAAAAAATGTATACTTTCATATAGATTAAATGAATAATGAAGAAGATACGGCAGTTTTAAGGAGGCTGTACCTGAAGGTGCACAGCCCCCTTAAAACGTGTTTTTGTGCAGTAAATTTTCAAAAAATGTCAACAAAAAAAAAAAAAATCCGACCGTCCGACCATGACTTTGACCCTGAAAGGGCAAGTCAACTTTTTTTTGTTGGCCTAATGTACTGTTCTACACGGTAAACAGAGAACTGCAAGAAATATGTAACTGGTTTAAATGTATAAAGTATCGTTAAATGCAACTAAGACTAACTTAATGCACATGAGAACAAATTACAAAAAAATCAGAAGCGCTCGAAGCGATAAACATGTATTCCTTGATGGATGTAAACTAACCCATGTTCTTCGGCAAAATTTTTAGGAATAGCTATTGATGTAAATTTGTCATGGAAATCTCATATAAATAATTTTGTAAAATTTGCTCGAGAAATGTTGGCGTTCTAAACAAAATCAAACACTTCTTTCCAAAAACGTCTTTGTACAAATTATAGAGCACTCCTGTTATTCCTTATTTGACTTATGGGATTTTATTATGGGGTAGTGCCTTAAAAGAATACATGACAAAATTATTTAAAATGCAAAAGAGAGCTTTAAAAAGGAGGTGTCCCGCAAGCATAAAAGTGTGCATTATATGTTAGAAAAATAACTATTGAGCCCAACTTTTGTAATTATATAGAACAAAACACCACACTTATGACAAAAACAAATAAAAACCGCAATCTCTCAACATGCACTTTTTAAAATTCGCGGCGATCGAAAGTCCCAGTGTCGATGATGTCATAGTTATACAATGCACATGCGCAAATTTTAGCACCGATACCCATGACGTCATCGACACCGGGATTTTCGATCGCCGCGAATTTTAAAAATTGCATGTTGAGTGATGGCAGTTTTTATTCATTTTTGTGACTAGTATGGTGTTTTGTTCTATATAATTCCTTAATTTCGGCTCGATAATTATTTTTCTAACAAATAATGCTCAATGTTGTGCTTGCGGGACACTTCCTTTAAGAATTGTTTCAACTAGCTCATATCTGTGTCACACTAAACCGTTGTTTGAAAACTGTAAAACCTTAAATACGTATTATTTGAATTATGTGATAGAAATCTGGGTATCTATGTATAAGTAGTATAACGCTGGCTTCCTTCCTTAATAATAATAATAATAAAATACATGTATTAAGCGCTTAAAACAGAAGTCACTAAGCGCTTTACATAGCATAAAAACCAAAAACAATATATATACAACAACAAGTAATATAAAACCAGGAAATACATAATATAAAAGATACTATGTTATACAGACGATATAGCTTGCTGAACCACTGCGTGTGTAATGGCTTCCTTCCTTCATATTTGATCATTTATTTACCCATTTAGACAACATTCATATTACAATACAAGAAATAAAAGAAACCATACCGTTTTGACATCGACAAAACCAAATCTGTGTTAACTGACGGGCCAAAATTCTGAAACTTGTTACCTCGTGTAGTAATAAAAATTCCATTAAAATGGAATGGGGACGGTCAAAAGGAAATGGCGATGATGCAAATAGAAAGAGACAAAATAGCAGCATTTGTAAAAGTGCTATGTTATGCGACAGATGAATCAATCGCAAAGATGCTAATTGTGAAAGAATTTTGTGTTGCATGAATGTGAAAGAAATATATATTACAGCATAGTTTATTTGTGTATCAATACAGGCATGTCAGCGCGCCACGCAATTGCGCTTGTTTAATGATACGGGAAGTGCCAGAGTACCAATAAACTATGTGGAGATACATACACGTGATCAATGATTGCAGGTTGTTTTAAGTTACATCGGTAGCGAGCCGAACCCTATAGCGTAGGATTGGCAAAATGATGAAATTTAGGTCTTTCTACATACAGATGGAGGCAGCCATGTTTGATTTTTGTAGTCTTTTATGCCACATTTGTAAAATATATGTACCATAGTTTATCAGTTCCCCGCAGCCTGTGATGGAGTCAAAGGTATTTATTTTTTAGTCTGTTGATGTATTGGCAATACGGTACTTCCAACAGAGACACAAAATAGTTAGTACTTGTTTGAAGGAGAAACCATGCAGGACGTCGCGTCAGTCAGCATAGCAAGTGTTCTGATATTAAGGAAGAATATGGCACTGCCTGAACATGTAACAGTGTATAAAATCATAGAAAGCCATAGAAAGTACACAGACACAAGCATGAATTGTAATTTTGTTTTATAACAATTTCAATACAAGAATTTGTTTGCCCACTCAATTGAAATTGAAATAAAGAAGGGTTTTTTTTATCAGGAATGACAATTTTGTGTGCGGCTTGATATATTAAAGAAAGGTTTTGTTTTCATTAGATTCCATGTTTATTGGGAACTAATAGCTCTGATCTGGCAATCATAAATCAAGCCAAATATAATGTAGGCCTAGCCTTTACATCATGTAACCTATTTTTACATAGAGTTGTGGCTTCGTGAAAATACAGAAAAATAGGAAAGGGTTAATTAATTTTTTAAATGTTTAAATACAGTAAGACAAATGCTCCCTTCCACTTATGTCTAGAAAATCGTAAATGGAAGTATCTTGGGCAAGCGCTATAGGCCTACCGTTTATAGTTAGAGGGAAAGTTATCTATTTTTCGTTTGTGTATGGAAAATACAGCATTTTCCATAGTATATTGGTATTAACCAGATGATTTAACTTACTCCACATTCCAGAAAAATGTTTACAAAACATGCCTGCGCCTCTTTCTTTTCAGACGATGGTGGACACGAACGGCCTTACATTTTGAATTTCCGTTGGTTTCAATGTAACAATGGATTTCAATTATGTGACCCCATAAAATTCATCACACGTTGGAACTAAATTATTTCATCCTAAAACCGCTGGAGTTGGATAACCAACTCCATGCAGGTGTCAGTATCATCAGACGACGGTGGATACGAACGGCCATTAATTTTGAATTTCCGTTGGTTTCAATGTAACAGTGAATTTTGATTATATGACCCAATAAAATTCATCACACGTTGGAACTAAATTATTTCATCCTAAAACCACTGAGGATGGCTAACCATCCGCATTGTCAGTATCATTTTTTGAATTTAAACCGTTGTTAAGCGTTCGTCCCATTCACTTGATCACGTAACCTCGTTCGCATATTTTTGCCTGAATATTCGTAAATACGCCCGTGTCCAGCGTCGTCTGAGTATCATCGCCACTATTATACTGCCCACTATTATTTTATAATGACATATTCATCGATAGAGGGCAGTATTACCAAATTACTAACAGGTATGAGACAGACTATTTCAAAATGGCAGCCCCCGCGTATTTCTAGAAACACCAAAATGTGGAAAATACCGCAAGTCTGATGCTATAAGAGGGACGGCTCGCTGCACGAACCAACCATCCCCCAAAAACGACATCGAATGTTAACGTGTCTTGATGATGCCACATTATTATCTGATGCCCGACAAATTTTACTCAACCCCTGACAAATTATTTGGGAAATAACAGAAAGATATTTCTTTTGCTTGACATAGTCTACAAGAAGCTGTTTTATATTCTCAAGGTGTTTTACGCCTTTGTATCAAACAACTTTCCCAATATGATACAAAATGTATGAGAAGAAAATGTGTTAATTTTTAAACAAATATATCCCAGAGCCTTAAGCGGGCCCCTAGACCCACAACGCCGATTTCATGATGTCCCCCACATTTCAAAACAGATTGATACGGAGCTCCTAAAGTGACATGTAAAAAATGTAGTACTTATAACTTCAAGATAATAATTATAACTTCGATATAATAATTGGTAATTTCGAGAAAACATATAAAAAACACAGAAAATAACTCAAACTTTTAAATAATTTTTCTAAAGTCTTAAATATTATCTCGGCATTTTGAGATGACAATTTAAAATTTTGAGATAATATCTCAAAGTACCGAGATAATAACTCAATATTCAAGAAAATATATTAAACTTTGAGAAAGTAAATCCAACCGCGAGATATCATATTGAACTTCGCAATAATAACTCGAACTTGTAGGAAACATTTCAAACTTTATAATATCATCTCAAACGCTGAGAAAATATCTCGAACTTCGAGAAAATAATTCAGATTTTGAGATAATTTCTCGAACTTTGAGTTAATAACTCAGACTTTGAGATATTTTCTCAAAATTGTGAGAAAATATCTCAAACTTTGAGTTAATAACTCAGATAGTGAGATAATTTCTCATAACACTGAAAAATATCTAGAACTTTGACTTAATAACCCAGACTTTGAGATAATTTCTCAAATTCTGAGAAAATATCTTAAAATTCGAAAAAGTAACTCAGACTTTGAGATAATTTCTCAAATTCTGAGAAAATATCTCAAAATTCGAGAAAGTAACTCAGACTTTGAGATAATTTCTCAAAACACTGAGAAAATATCTCGAACTTTGAGTTAATAACTCAGACTTTGAAATAATTTACCTAAATTCTGAGAAAATATCTAGAACTTTGACTTAATAACTCAGACTTTGAGATATTTTTTCATAACACTGAGAAAATATCTAGAACTTTGACTTAATAACTCAGACTTTGAGATAATTTCTCAAATTCTGAGAAATATCTTAAAATTCGAGAAAGTAACTCAGACTTTGAGATAATTTCTCAAATTCTGAGAAAATATCTCAAAATTCGAGAAAGTAACTCAGACTTTGAGATAATTTCTCAAAACACTGAGAAAATATCTCGAACTTTGAGTTAATAACTCAGACTTTGAAATAATTTATCTAAATTCTGAGAAAATATCTAGAACTTTGACTTAATAACTCAGACTTTGAGATATTTTCTCATAACACTGAGAAAATATCTAGAACTTTGACTTAATAACTCAGACTTTGAGATAATTTCTCAAATTCTGAGAAAATATCTTAAAATTCGAGAAAGTAACTCAGACTTTGAGATAATTTCTCAAATTCTGAGAAAATATCTCAAAATTCGAGAAAGTAACTCAGACTTTGAGATAATTTCTCAAAACACTGAGAAAATATCTCGAACTTTGAGTTAATAACTCAGACTTTGAAATAATTTATCTAAATTCTGAGAAAATATCTAGAACTTTGACTTAATAACTCAGACTTTGAGATGATTTCTCATAACACTGAGAAAATATCTAGAACTTTGAGAAAATAATTCAGACTTCGAGATTATTTTCTCATAACTCTGAGAAAATAGCTCCAATTTCGAAAAAATAATTCTGACTTTGAGATAATTTCTCAAAATTCGGAGAAAATTTCTCAAACTTTGAGGGTGCATACCACTATTACGCGCTAACGTGTGTTTCTATGGGAAAGATGCCTCGGGAAAACGGCAATATCTTGAGTTACCTTGCGACTCATTTAATGAAATCTTGGAATATTTATTAACACACATAGATCTTACCTGGGTCAAAAACTCAGATGGGGGTGACCGTTTACATTTTTCTGTATTTCCCCCTTTTATACGGAGTAGTATTTTTTAACACGAAATTAGACCTTGTAGCCCGTTGTGACCAATGTGTATCCCTCCGCCAATATGTTCAAATAAAACAGTAGATGTATACTCTTTTCATTCGAATTATCTCAGGTACACTTCAGTGAATAAATATAGACCAAATTCAATAATTTTGAGTGACATATCATGTCAATATTCACCATTCTTTCCGTTATTTAGGAACTACATTCGTGATCGCGATCGACGGAAGCTGGGCGTTTGACTGTAATAGTGGTGTGCACCCTTTAGTTACTAACTCAGACTTTGAAATATTATCTCAAAGTTTGATTTATTTTCTCGTACATGGAGATAATTTTGTTAACTTTGAGATAATGAAGGCTGACATCCTTCAAGTATCATTAACGTTTGGTTTTGTAAGTTTATGTCAGCCCTATGGTTTGCGGCACTTGCGGTTTGTTGCATGTTGCATTGGTACGGTGACATTTGGTTTCAACTTGAAGATGAAAGCCATGACTACTAACTCAACAACTCATATATGGGGGGTAACCGGCATTTTTTTGAGCTAGAGCCTTTTCAAAAAGTTGAGTTTTCCTGGTCACACGCAATTGTTGATTTAGATGATGGCGTCAGATACCGGAAATGACCTGAACACAAATGTCTCTGTTAAAATATTTAAAAAATCATCATTGCATCAATTTTTTTGGACCTGAAGAACGCTGATGTGTCTGTCAAATTCACACTATATTAATTTCGCCATAACATGTAGTAAATACCCTAATTTTAAACGACAATTTACAATAGGTCTCCCGTTTCGGCATAGAAACGGGCCGGTTTTGGACTATTGCCTGAAAGGGGGTAGGGCCAGACGTTATTTAGTGGTGTGAAACCTTAGGTGATCAGTGGCGGATCCAGGATTAAAATTTACGGGGGGGCTGAAACCCCAAAAATGGTAAAAGGTCACCATTTTTTTTGCCGTCAGCTCGTAAAATTCTGCTAAGTGGTGGTGGAGGGGGGGGGGGGGGGGGGGGGGGGGGGGGCGGTAGCGATGTGGTTGTCCCAAAACCGGCAAAAAATATCGCATGGTACAAGGGGCAAATGTACCAACGGAACCTACCTATGTCTCTGAAAAAGGTAAAGTGGTACACAAAAAAGGTATATTGTCAAATTTTACGGGGGGCGCGTACACGTTAAAGGTATATTGAAATATTTTACGGGGGGCGTCCGCCCCTCCGCCCCCCCCCCTGTATCCGCCACTGGTGATATGCATTTGGCGGCTCGTTCTATAGAATTGACCCTCAATGGTCATGATAGTTTTTACTCTAAATTCCGCTCTGAATTTTCATGATTTACTATTACTTCAAGTTCCTGGTACACTGTATAACTCGAGGGCTTAGAGCCAGAACTGTCTATGTCCAATTTGGGCTAAAGTGAGTTAATGTTAAATGTCCAATTTCAAAATAGAGGGCGCCCAATG
The DNA here is from genome assembly GCA_035610835.1 of Ophiura sarsii. Classification (NCBI taxonomy): domain Eukaryota; kingdom Metazoa; phylum Echinodermata; class Ophiuroidea; order Amphilepidida; family Ophiuridae; genus Ophiura; species Ophiura sarsii. Next base: position 59,926,767 of record CM069458.1, on the reverse strand, counting down.
AGAGTCAAAAGTGAACATGTCTTTATATGTTTTTTTCCAGCCAGACTACTGGCTGTGGGACATAACCAGCCACAATGCCAATCATCAGCTTTATATTATATTTTTAAAAAATCAGCCAAAACTGGCGTCCGGGTGTTATATATGTGTAGGATATTGCTATACACTGGCTCCACGCAGTATGTCAGGTGAGGGGTACTCTCTAAATGTAAAAGAGCTAAAACTCACTCTTTTAAGAGCTCTAGAAGGGACAGCTCTTTTTTGGAATGAATCACTCGTTTCTGGAGTGAAGTTCACTCTTTTGAGAGTGCGTTCCACTCTTTCCAGAGTAAAAATCACTCTAAAAGAGTGGAAAATAACTCCGAAAACTTCACTCCTAAAATGAGCCGTCCCTCCTAGAGCTCTCAAAAGAGTGAGTTTTAGCTCTTTTACATTTAGAGAGTAGTACATTCAGGCCAATTTAACTTGTGTTAGTTTTATAAAAGAAATAGGACAGTGTCTTGAAAATAATACTGTACCTATTACTGATTAAGCCTATGTCCAATTTGTTTACTGAAATTTATTGTCATTTTCGACCAGAACTGGTTATGTTTTTTTTGTGGGGTGTTTTTGGCCCACCTACAGGAAGAACGAGTATGAGGCCCAAGCATTGAATATGAAAAGTATTAGGAACATGATCTTGAAGACTATTGCTTTTGCTGGATTTTCTGATTTATTTTAGACACACGATCAAACGTGTTTTTCTAAAACCACCATTTGGACATAGACAGTTCTGGCTCTAAGCCCTCGTACTAAAACCGTGGGTTTAGGACATGCATTCACTCGATAATTACCATAAATCTGTGGGTATTACTTACCTTGGGTTTGACCTATCTGGAGGATTACACGGCTATGCCCGGTAAGAGTATATAGCGGACCGCAAGTGCATGTGATCATCATTGCGTAAAGTCTTAAGCCAAGTTAGCCAACCATAGATATTTCCCCCTCCCCGATAAAACAAACAAACAATATGTCCCAACACCTCCCGTGCGGGCTGCACAAAAAATGCCAAAATTCTCCCAAAGAAAGTTGCATTGAGGCAAACACTTTACTCTGAAGTTTAAGCTATAGGCATATAATATGTTGACTCCATAAGTAGTAACTATGCTATAAGTTGGCACTACTAGGTTGTTCAAAATTGCATGTCAACATCATAGCATTTGAGACTTCTTTGGCGCAGATGCACTTACATTTTCATTTTGGGTGGGCATTTTACTGCACATCGGGCCTCATATGGGAAGGCATTGTGAAACATTTGGCAACTTTCCATCTTCTTCTTTCTTCTTCTTCCGATAAAGTGCAGAATTCATATGAACAGCGGTCAATATTTACCTTCTTGTAGACCGAATGAAAATACCTTGCATCATTGCAAACAGTATGTTTCCTTTACGTTTTTTATTCCAACCCAAACTGTTGACTTTTTAGCTACTGGGCTGGGAATGCGCGTAAAATACACTATTATTAGTATGCTATCTTCAGTAGATAGCATATAAATGTCAAGCAAATTAATCCTTCCGCCGCCACCTGTTATGGCTGCGGAAGGCATTTAGCTGATTTAGCGCCATCTAACGTTCAATCAATTATTTTGTTTTCCTTTTTAGCTGGTCTCCATATTCACTACAGGTCTAACGTTCTCTGAATGGGTTACTAAAGAAACTGCGAACCCATTATTTATTGCACAGCCGATGGCCGATTCTGATCATGGCGGACAGTGCTTACAATCCATTTATGCAGGATGATGATGAAGAGGAAATTGAAGACAGTATCGTCGCTGCGGCAGAAAACCCAGCGGATTCAGCACCAGCAAAGCCTCCGGTACCTACCGCTGTAAAAGAAGAGCTTTCTTACGATGCGATCGCGGCGAAATTACTGAAAGACCACTTGTCTCTGACGGCCCTAGAATTGCATGTCGAACTGGTGGAGAGTGGGAGGGAGTTGCCTAGACTCAGAGATTACTTCTCGAATCCGGGCAATTTTGAGAGACAATTGGACAAGGAGAGTCAGTTCCTACCACTGCGTGAGTATATTTTATTGGTTCGATATTAAATGTATTTAAATGTGTATGGAATATTGGGCAATATCCTCAAATAGGTCTTACACACGGAATAAAGCACAAGGCAGCAATTGTTTGGCACTTCCACTTTCCAGTTGTTTTACATTGTAAAACTGATAGCTGCCTTGTTCTTTATTCCGTGTGTAAGACCTATTTGAGGATATTGCCGAATATTGAAGCTGTTTTGAGACGGCAAATGCTACATGAAATTCATGTTAATTGAAATTGAGAATTGTATTTGCAAACAGGTGGTTTTTTAGACCCAGTGCCACTGGGTGGCAGTGGCGTAGCTAGTTTTAAAATTTCATATGGGGGGGGGGGCAAGAAATGAAAGTGAACCGACAAGATGTTTGCGAACAAATAACTGCACGCGTATCGCGCAGGGGTTTGCGACTTTACATTTAATTTTGCTAAATGCATTGAGCCTGGGAGTGAGGTACATTTCTGCTTTAGTTTATAATACACCTATCACTCAGTTGTAAGACGCATAGTGCGTCTTACAACTGATTGTATAAACTAAAGCAGAAATGTATACGACCCCCGGGAGTGGTGCGTCACTTTACCGAGGTGCGTCAACTTCTCATGTACCATGACGCACCCTGTGTCAAAAAAACGATGGACCTTTGTCATCCAAATACGCACCCTCAGTCAATTTTTGGACGCACCATTGGTGGATTCTGACGGACCATTCAGATATCGTTGACTAAACTGGATAAAACACGATGACTACTGAAAATGAAAGTACTTTTGATTAACGGGGGATCTGCCCTTATTCGATGTTGTCAACCCTGGCCCCTCGAATATATAGACCCTGGACCGGGACCGGGATGGAACCAAGAGGAGAACTTTTATATGCACAATAATGTCTGACTGGTCTAAATTCATAAAATATTTGATTATCATAAATGTCAGGATGAGGATCCCTGAAACAATTTTGAGACATTGGCGTTCAGTGGCGTAACCAGGGGGTGTGGTGTGGGGGTGGGGGGGGGGGGGGGGCAGGGGCATCCTTCATCCCTTGTTACACATAGGAGACAAGGGCGTCATCCCGTTCTCAAAATTGGGGGGGACACCCCCGGGGGGGGGGGGGGGGGGGGGGGCCAGTCAAACATAATAGTGTACACATGCGTGACCAAAAAAACACGTAAAAATGGGTGTTTTTCAGTGTTGGACGCATCACTCGAGTGACGCGTTAAGGTTATCAAAAACGCTGATTTTCAAGAAAAAGGGTGGCTTAAAATACCGTGTTTAGAACGTGTTTAGGGTAACTTGTTTTGTTCCCCGCTCCCAGAAGAATGTTATCCCCGTTTTTGCGATTTCTTTCATGAGCGTCTCATTTCCAATTTGAGAACATACAGGAAAGAACAATACCCATGAATACATTTTTGTCTATTCATATCTACGGGCATATCTATTGCAGGCAAATAGACAAAACTTGTTTAGGGGTCATATTCTGGCAATAATTTGTTTAGGGGTCAAAATTTGCAAGGAAAGCGCGCTAAAAACTTGTTTAGGGGGTAATTTTGCTTGCAGGGTAAAACTTGTTTAGGGGGTGTCTGGACAAAATTTGGTCACGCATGTGTACACCATTATGTTTGACAGCCCCCCCCCCCGTGGGACACCAAGCGCGGATCCAGAAAAATGTAGGAGGCGGCCCCTAAAAATTAAATTGATCAGGTATCATCCAAGCGGTGCATCGCCCTCCGAGCTATGCTCGGACAGGGGGGTGTCTGAGGGGGGATGTGCCCCCCTCCGAAGTAGAAAAATTTCAATTTTGGAACTCATTTGGTGCGATCTGGTGTATACTTTTGACCAAAGTTTTATCAAAAAGCCACCTCTTCATTTCCAATAAATATTTTGTTTTTTTTGTCAATGTAAGAAAGAAGTTGAGCATATTTTCCTGATTTAAGTATAGATTGTTTAAAAGCTCGAACAGGGGAAACTAATTTGCTAGCGTGCAAAAAGTGCTAAATACTAAAAAGGTACAGAAGTCAGAAAACATTTCTGAAACCATCTTGTTCCAATCTAATAACAAAGTAGTAAAAATAATTCACGCTGAGCGTGAAAAAATAGATATTGTAAAATGAAATGTTTAGAAAAACGTTCCTGAATCCATCTTGTTAAGCTTGAATAATAAATATACAATGAAACTAAAATGCGAGTAGCGCGCAAATATTGGTTATGTTAACACTAAAATGGTCCAGAAACCCGTTCATGATGCCATCTTGTTAGGATTGAATAAAAACATTCAAACTAATCCGCGCTTAGCGCGCACAAAAATTGGTATTTTTACACTGAAATGATCTTGAAAACGTTCCTGAAGCAATCTTGTTAAACTTGAATAATAAAACATTGAAAATAATTTGTGTGTAGCGCGCAAAAAAATGGTTATTTAACACTAAAATGGTCCAGAAAAACGTTCATGAAGCCATTTTGTTTAAGCTTGAAATAAACATTGAAACCAATTCGCTCGAAACGCGCAAAAATGATCCAGAAAACGTTCCCGAAACATGTTTTATAAAGCCTGAATAAACATTGAAACCATTTCACGCAAAGCGCGAAAAAAAAATGGCTATTTTAACACTAAAAGCTCCAGAAAAATGTTCCTGAGCCATCATGTTTAAACCTCTCAGTTTTTAATCTAAAATGGTCCAGAAAAACGTTCCTTAAGCCATCTTTTTATGACTTGAATAAAGAAACATTGCCAACTCGCACGAAGCAGGCAAAAATGGGTTTTTTTTCTCACTAAAATGGTCCAGAAAACGTTCCTGAAACCATGTTGTTAAGCTTGAATAATTAAACATTGAGACTAATCCGCGCAAAAAATGTCTTCTTTTGAGGGGCATCATCATCATCATAATTAGACACTTTCAGCCTCAGGGTTATTCAAAAAAGTGGGGGGGGGGGGACATCTGCTATTATGCCCCCCCCCCCCCACTTTGAAAAGTGTGGGGGGGGGGGGGGGGGGGGCGTGTCCCCCTGTCCCCCACCCATATGACGCCCCTGGTAGGAGAGTTACCCCATGTAGGCCTATTTACAATAAACGGGAGGTAAGTAGAAAATTGGGTTCTCGAAAGTGTATTTTTTCTCTTTTTTATTCCCTTTTTTTAATACCGAATTTTTGTTGGTTGATGTCTGTGAGCTTGATTGACAAATTATGTGTGACCTTTCCTCGGGGAAATGACTGCGGTATACGGGCACAAAATCAAAGTTCCAAATCAAAGTTCCATCACCAAAGATTCTTGACCGAACAAGCAGTTTCTGTCTGATTTTGGGCTCACAAGAGCGCTGTATTCATGGTTTGATTCCATTCATACTGTTCTTCCCAGTGATTTAGCCAAAGTGGCCCAGGTAATTTTGCAACTACTTTAGACAATTGATCACTGCTCTGCTTCCTGACCACCAATATTCATAAAACATTGACCCTTAACCCTTATTGACCCTTAACACCCCCAGTGCGACAAATGTCCATGGTAAAGTATGTCTGTGCGCAGTGGCGTGGCACTTTTTCTATGAAATAATGGCCCCAGGCTACATAGTTGGGCGAATATACACGCCCAAGTATGGTTGGCCCCCCTGGTGTACTGGTAGAGTGTCCGTCTTGCAACCGAGAGGTTGTGGGTTCAAGCCCCGGTGGCGGTGCCACTCTATTTGTCCGCGTTTTTGTCGTTGAAAACAATTCCCATTGAAAATGTGGGTAGGAGGTTAGGGTTAAGAAGCTGAGAAAATCTCCTTTGCATGATGTTAAAAAAATTGAAACAGAAATTACTTTGCAATTATTTTTAACATTTTTTTCTCAAAATTGTATAATTTCTTTTGTTACAGCCTGTATATTGCATAAATGACGCATTTGCGCCGTCCCATCAAATAGCTACATGTACCCCTAAATTGCATAACACATTTATAAGGAGTCTGTTAATTTCTTTGGCAAGGTGGGGGAGTGGAATCATACAGAAAATCTATAAATAAGGTGTCATGACTCATGAAATTACTATTGTGGGTCAAAACAAAATTTAGTTGAAACATTTTGGGCACAATTTTTCTACTTGTTCGGGCTTGCCGACCCTAATTTTTTCACTTCCGCGTCAACTATTAATTATAAGTACATATTTGTGTGTTGTATAGTCCCTTGACTGATTTGAGTTGGAGTTTACTCCTCAGAAAGCTTGTGTGCATGTTTTTGACAAAAAAAGGGAGACAAATGTGTCAATTTTAGTGTGGAAATCACTCATCGCCAGCTCCGGGGATCAAACCCGGGCCGCCTGCGTGGAATTTTGACGCCTAACTGATTGCGCCAATGGGTCAGCTCCAAAAAGGTTTACTTTTCCGAGACCATTTGATAGCCCGGCGGATCGTGGCACGAGATAGACCCATCAAGCACGCGCTACTATTTGATGGCACTGTAGTGATTTGTACGATGTGAGGAAGGTTAGGATTAATCAACTACACTCACTACCAGGGGTAGCACTGGCTCAAAAATGTGAGGAGTCCCATTAAATTTTTCAGGACCCTTTAAGGACTGCAAAATCTAAATTTAAGGGGTCCCCCAGAAATATAAGGGGTCCTCGTTGAATTTGAACTGTGAGTCTGTGACCCTCATTGCAAACAGTCGCTATAAACACAGATACGCACACTAGCGTAAGAACGTGTAACTCATATACCTATGTCGTGTCCATGTTAATCAGTAGAAGATACTTATAGAATGTTTTGGAAATCGCTTGAAACTTTTGCGGAAGCAATTCGGAAGCGATTTAATGTGTTTAAAAACTTTTAAAAATACAGGATTTGCATTGTCTTGCATTTATCTTTTACGGACATTAAAAAATTTACAATGTAGGAGGTTGATAATTTTCAGAATGTCTTAAGGTTTCCACGTCCAAATCGTCCATACATCGTCAGATTTAAGGGGTCCCTTCATTTTCGATTGGGACCCGTTAGTGAAGTTTAATATGTAAACTTACGCGTCCCACAAGAAAATGAGGGGTCCTAGGACGCGGTGACGCGCAAGAACGCGACCCTTGCTCACTACAGTCACTTTCACATTTAATAGAACTCTAGGGGTTTAAATCTCAAAACTTAAAGGAAAAACGGTCTCGCTGTTTTTCTTTGATGCTGTTGAAAGATGTTGGCAATATAAATTTCGCATTAAAACAGCCTTAGTGTCAATTAATTTAGTAACAAAAAACAAAAAACAAAACGCCTTTCTCTTCACTTTTTTGAAGACCAGTGCCACGAGAAACTCATAAGTAATATTAAGTGGCCTTTAAAATATGTTTACAAGATCTCATTCTCAATCAATTTTGTGTTATTGCTTGTACACGTATGTAGATCGCACTTCAAGTGAGACAACCTTTGACTCGCTAGATTTGGCACGCTATTCCGACGATGGGGCTAATCAAGCAGATGACCGCCATGCCGTGCTGGAGTTTGAGTTGCGCAAAGCGAGGGAGACAATTAAATCATTACGAGCTAATCTGACAGAAGCAGCAGGTACGGTGTCTATAAATTTATTTCCGTAGATAACTTACAAGGTCTTTAATTTTGTTTGTTTATTTATAAATCCTAAAATTTGTCAAGTCTCCCATAGAACACATGTATTAAAGGTATATTATGTGATCTTTCCAGGGAACGCCCTCAACATCGCAAAAAAAATGAAAGCAAATTTTCTTGCAGATTTACATATCTGATCATAAATCTTACATACATTCCAAGTTACAGGGCGATATGATTCTTAATTACTTATTAATTTTAGAGTGAAAATAAACTGTCGGGTTAACACGACAGTTTATATTTTCACTCTAAATTCACTCTAAAACCATGATTTTGAGGTAATTAGGAATCGTATCGCTCTGTAACTTGGAATGTATTTACGATTTATGATCAGAAATGTAAATCTGCAAGAAAATCTCCTTTCTAAAAAAAATCATGAATAAAGGGCGCTCTCTGGAAAAGATCACATAATATGCCTTTAAATAATGTCAGTGACCCCCCCCCCCCCCCAAATCTTAATTGTCCCCGACCCTAGCTAACTCTGGTATCGAGCTGCTAGTGTAGCAGATGCGACCTAGCACTAGAGCCTAATACATGTTCATAAGTGTGTCAATATATAAGGCGAAAACAAAAATCCCGTTCTACAGGCTCGACCAATCTATTTTTTAGAATTTTCATCAAATGTTTTTTTAGAACGTCTTTGGAAAATCTATGCAATTTTTTTGTGCACATTTTTAATAAAAAAAGATTGATTTTTTGTTGAAATTTTTGTAAAACAATTGAAACATTTTGAAATTGTGAAAATTGCTGAACAATTCACCAAAAAGTTCTGAACAAGTTTCTGAACATTTTTTTCTTCTTATCGCCTAAACTTAAACCTGGCATGAATCCTATTATTGTTTCTAGAGAGTGACGTACCCTCTCCTGAACACATGAAGAGAGATGCTGAAGGACTAAATCACCAGGTGAGTTTAACCATTTTGAAACAGATTTTTCAGGCATCTTTCCCAACTGTCAAAGTTAAGAATAACTGAACCAATACTAGGCATGTTTGTACTTATTTCAATATTTCAATGCATTTGTCATGATGATTCCAAATATGGTATTGAAATTAAATAATTCTGACATTTTTTAAACATTTTGTGAAATTTTGGAACTGTCGTCTGCAGACGACTGCCGTATGGAAAGTGTTAAATGGGTTTTAAGGAATGTGCTATTCCATTTGAAATCCATACACCCCTATGGAAGACATTCCCTTAATATTCCCACAGGGAGTGTGAATTTCAAATAGGGTTACCTGCATTGGCGACTCCATTTGAAATCTAATCTTGACTTAACTTGATCCCATTCCCGGACTGCTTACAGTCAATATTAGGGGTAAATTTTATCAGCATAAGTAAAATTATGCTGGGCAATATGGCTAAGTTGGTAAATGACTACACAATTTAACAATCTTGTTATATACAATGAATTTTGAGCGTACAATCTTGTGGGTCCAACTCGACGCAAAATACTCTTGATTAATTAGAGTTTGAAAATATGTCAAAATTAATAACAAAAATTGTCTGGACACAATGAAGCACGCAACAGGGACCCTGTTAAAGGGAGAGGATGGGGAATGTGCACTCATATCAGCATTCAATAGTATGTGGTATAAGGGGAGGGATCTGGATCTCTGCAATGTATGTGATAATACGAACAGTGGTAGGAACCAGTGTATTGCATTCATCAGTTTGTACAGGGTGAGTAAAAAAGGGTACTCAAAGTAAAATAATTATTAAAACTATTCGTTATCAGAATGTGAAGACTACCAATAAATGCATTTATTAACTATCATCAGCAAAATGTATAATAACATTTCATGGTACCGTTTACTAGATATGACTATTTTGGTCAAGTTACTGCATTTTGAAACCGAACACAATTTTGAATATTTTACTCAATAATGCTGGATATTAATGAACAAGTGGATTCATGATTGGTAAGCAATAGCTAACTAATAAAGACAAATCAACATTCTCAGTTATTTTTTCAAACTCTGAATGCGAAATAATGCCAAAACAATGTCATTATTACACGAATTTAGCAACAACAGCAAAACATTTGGCTTTTGTGGTAGTCAGACTCAGTTCTGACTAAAGAGTGTGGACCATTTTTTTAATAGTGGAATTCAATAGATCTTATAAGAGAAAATATCGCAAATCTTGTTCGGTTTATAAAATGTTCACTTTTACGCAAATGAGCATAAAATATGGTTACCACAACCAATTTCAACCAACTAAAATTCTTTAGAAAGCTATTAAGAAAATCCGTCTGCCTCAATACATATTCTGTGAAATATGTGCACAGATTTTAAAATATAAAATCCCAAAGTTGAGTACACTTTTTCTTTTTACTCACCCTGTACATCGTATAAAGAGTGAATATGTTATAGCTAACAACAGTGTTGACATTATAAAAATGGAGGCCTACAACTTCAAAAGCTAAACCTTTTATCCAGATCTTTGATTTGTAAAATAAAACATTGGCAAAATATCAGTAGCTCAGCCGATACACACACAAACTTCCAAATTTTAAACTTGGCAAACTCCAATAGATCACAAGACCTATCTGATCTGTGAGTCTGGAATATCCATTTATGAGAAGCCTATTTGATGGACATAGTTCACAAACTGTGACCTCACTGGATGTTTACAATATGTACTTGATGACAAATCAGGACTTTATAGTTCAGCCCTTTTATGGCAAAAGAATGTATCTTATATGTAGGTTTCTAACAGTATACTTCCTTTTAACATGATCAAAGCTAGCTTTTTTCTACATAAATCATGTAGTGGTAAATGGCCGTATATTACTTTTATTGTCTTTACAAGTTGCAACCTTTTCCTAAGTGAGGTTTATTGAACCAAGTTAACACAATCCATGTTAAAAGGAAGTATATCATTAGGAAAGTGCATCTAAGATACATCTTATTGCCATAAAAGGTCTGAGTTGTGTTGATACAGACTGAATATAAATGGTAGGTTGGGAATTGGATGTGAAGGAGGTAAAGGGTGGGGTGGAGGAATAGGGGATGGGGGGTTGTACTCGCTACAGTGGCCTGTATATGGTTTCCCTGCGATTTTATCTTTGATATCAGTAAGAATATTTTACTAAAGACCCTTTCTAAAATATCATCTTTTTGCACTTCCATCTGAACTTTGACTAAAAGTGGATTTAACCCTAACCCTGCTGGAGTTTTTGGCAAAACTCCCCTGCAGATTTAAGAATCGGTACCGATCCACCCCCGCGAAGCCAAGGTTTTTAGGCCTGGTTCTCCAAAACGACCTTAAGTGGAACACACAGGTTGACAATATGCTTAAGAAAAGCAAATAAAAGGTTGTTCATGCTGCGGACCCTCAAACGTTTTGGTGTTGGCAGCAAGGAGCTCTGTGTAGTATACGGTGGCAATGTAAGACCGATTCTTGAATATGCTGGTGTAGTTTGGCACTAAACTATTAAAAAAGGGCTTGTAGAACCATACTTGGGAATATGTATGAGTCTTATGATGAAGCCTTGGGTAATTGCCATTTTGACACCTTGTCTGGAAGGAGGGAGAAGCATTGTCGAAGATTTGCTGAAGGGCTTCCTAAAAATGAGAGGACAAAATCTCTTCTCCCTCCTACCAGACTGGAGTGTCATGACAGATCACTTCGTAATAGTGGTAACTTGACCCAATTGTATTGTAGGACTCATGAGCGTTTCCAAAATAGTCATGTTCCTTGTTTTTACACTCTCTGAAAGCTGTGGAGGACAACATTACTTTTTTTTGTTGCCTTATGGAGGACACAATATTGTACTAATTTGTTATATTTCTTCATTGCTTCCTTCGATGGTTTACAATTGAATCAGTTCAAGGTTAGATATTTATTTACAGTAGCATGTACCGGGTGTCCCTTTCCTCTCCCCCTCCCCCTCTAATATCTGTCTTGTAACCTTGGTGTGTACTCCTTTGGCTTTATAAGTTTAATCAGTTCCAAATTGGCGATAAATATTTGGTTCTTATCTCTCTGCGCGCACAAGTAATCCAAGCGTACATGCGCGATTATGGCCACACGCACGAGAATTTGGTCGTACGCATGCGTCATGCATATGATGCACAGTGCGCTTGTCACCTTCATGCGCGCCCGCATTTTTCTGTATTCATTCGCTGCTGTAAGGAGGCTTCGCCAATTTTAGTGTCTAACCGATCGTCGATCATTTCCTCTTTGATCGGCCAATCAGATCACCGATCACCGATTTAGTGCGCAAATGTGCACTGCAATGCCTATAATAACAGTGAATTTCTCTCGTGTGTTGCCGTACATAGTGTAATAAGTAGTAAGCATTTGTGTACTTAACAAAGCAGATAAATATTGCGTAGTACGATATTACTTTCTAGAAACGTTATCGTAAATATTTTAAGAAGTAATAAGGTGAATTTGAGAGGAATTTTAACAGAGAAAAGACGATCATCAGATCGGTAGATGAAGGAATTTGTTCCTATTCCGATCAGCTTATTCTCTCGGGCCGATTCGGAAACTCCCGATCTGATCGTTTAGACACTAGTCAATTTGGAACTGATCAAACTATAGTATTTCTTTTGACTTGAGGGCTGATTCTTTATTATAGGTGTAGTCTCTTATCTGGCTTTTAGGTGATAAAAAAAAAACACCAGCAGACAAAAAACAACTGTACTGTGTACTATGATGGACCCAACCTTCCCAAAACGTTTGTCTTTCAAAAATCTACCAACCATTCAAACTTGGAAGGGCCATCCATCCGACAACAGAACATGATTTATAATTTGCTCAAGGCAACAAAAAATCAAACCTTGTTCTACGGGCCCTGACTGATCCATTTTTTAAAAAATTTAAATCTTTTTTTAGAACATTTTTTTGTCAATTTTGAGAACATTTTAGATAAATTTTGATTTTATAAAATTTTGAAATAAAATTGTTGAAAATTCCACCCCCAAAAAGAAATATGTTTTAAAAAAATTAACAAAATGTCAGAGTGACCAACCCTACCTGAGAGGTCTGTTTGCCCGTAGAACAGTTTTTTGTGTGTGTTGCCTAATGGTGATTTATTTTTGGTTGGGAGTGCATGGATTCAGTTCAGACTATTCCAAATTCAGTACAGTAGCATGTGCCGGGTGTTCCCATTGGCCAGGTATCTCTCACCGTCTCACTTAGTGTGTTTCTATATTGAGACTGTTATCCGGAATGATTCGGAATGATTCGGTATAATAGCTTAATAGAAACTGACCCACTCCGCTATAATGCGGATTATAGCGGAGCGACTTCCCTCCGGTATTTATCCTACTTTTGTAAGGATAATACCGTAGGCATGATCCGGATTGCGTTAGTAGAAACTCACTTCGTTCCGATACAGTGCGTAAGCAGTATAAAAACAGGAAGTAAGCATTGTTTTGATGTGCACGTTTCGTTAGAAATATCGAATGAAAGTAGTCATAAAACCTATATTTTTCGTACTAAATGCAGACAAAATGTTTTGTACAATGTTGAAATTAATAATTAACATGTTTTGCGCAACCTTTTGTACAAATATAGCCCGAAATTTTGTTTTTAATATTTTTCATATTACATTTTTTAATTAACCGCTTGGTTTGATTTTTTTAACGTTGCGTTGAAGCGAATATTTCATTAGAAATAAATACGAGAAAGTATTAATATAACTTAATTTTTCTTGCTAAATGCAGCAAAAAATGTTTTATACAGTGTTTAAATTAGTATAAATGCTGTTGTTGTTCAACATTTTGGAAAACATATTCGACAAAACAAGATTTTAATATTTTCTCACACTATATTTTTTAGTTTATTCTTGGTATATAGCACGTGCGCTCAATGTTCATAGTCTCGACGCGATATACAATGAACATCGTTACAACTGGTTACATGGTATTTACATTGAATTGCGTACTGGGGGATGATGTTGGAAGTGATGAATATATACGAACTTTATTCGGCAAGGCACGCACGTCACGATGTGACACGCAACTTCGTATCCTCCTCGGAAAACGGTCGCCAATAGAAACAGACCGGAATCCGCTATGATGCGGTATGATGCGGTAGGCAAATTATTCGGAATCATTCAGAATCCTCAATAGAAACACGCTATTTGAGTGTTCACTGGAAAACAAAATGTACTCGTATTGGTCAAAAGTACTCGTTTTAACCCTAACCCACCCGGTGGATTTTCCAACAACAAAATTTTCAAGCGAAAAAAGCACACACAACAAGAGGTGCCACGCCCCGGGGTTTGAACCCACGACCTCTCGGTTGGCGGGCGGACACTCTACCAACTGCGCCACGGGGGAAGCTGTGCTGGGTGAGTGTATTCGCCCAGCTATATAGCTTACAGCCATTATTCAGACAAAAACCTCAGCGCCAGGTGGATCCAGGATGCTGGGAAATGGGATTTCATGGGATCTGGGGCTGTAAGGGTTAATCAGGGTAAAATTAGAGGAAAAAAGTGAAAATTAAAAAGAAGAAAAAAATCGTTCAATAACCCTAACCCACCCGGTGGATTTTCCAACAACAAAATTTTCAAGCGAAAAAAGCACACACAACAAGAGGTGCCACGCCCCGGGGTTTGAACCCACGACTCTCGGTTGGCGGGCGGACACTCTACCAACTGCGCCACGGGGGAAGCTGTGCTGGGCGAGTGTATTCGCCAGCTATATAGCTTACAGCCATTATTTCAGACAAAAACCTCAGCGCCAGGTGGAACCAGGATGCTGGGAAATGGGATTTCATGGGATCTGGGGCTGTAAGGGTTAAAGACCCCATTTCTATGGGGAATTAGCCTTTGTTCCTTCTTTGTACTGGTTAAGTAAATCTCTGAATCCTCTTTAAATCGAGTAAGAAAACTAGTATGAAAACGAACAGTTATGTCATATTGGGTGCATTGATATAGGATATTAAAGCAAGATATACCAACTTTGTGTGCGGCAACAAGCACTAACAAGGGATAATAGGGCGGTGTTGCCAGACAGTGATTTGTTATCCATTTCACACAATAGGGTGTCAAAAGAAGTCAAGTGTCCATTGTAAGTCATGGATTTAAAACGAGTTCTTATGACCAAAACGAGTACTGTACTTCTGTTTTTACAACGTTGGTGTACCACTCGTTATCCCTTTCTTTCTCTATGTAATAAAATAATCATAGATATTAAGGTAATTTGTATCAGTCCCAGCCCCAGTCTGTGTTGAGTTATGGCTGCTTGCCTCTGATGTAAATGGTCTCCCTAACATCTTACTACAGCGAGGATCCCTATCCAAAATAGAGAAAGTGGAGATTTTTGATAGGAATCCTCATTTTGGATAGGGCAAAAAAAGAAGGTTGACTTGCCCGTTTATTTTAATTTTTAAATGTTTTTTAAGGTTTTTAAAAATGATTTTTGATATTTCTTAATTACTTTAAATATCATATATTTGTTATAATTAATAACAAAATCTGTTCTGTTTATGTTAAACTGCAACATATACAATGGTCAATTACTTATTGGTATAAAGAGTTTTAGGAAATTTATGCATGTTCAACATTCTTTAAAATCTGTGCTCTTGTGTAGTATCTATTTGTTTACCTTAACAAAATCAAATACAAAATTGACTGACCGATCCAGATGGTGGTGGGACTTAAAGGGCAAGTCAATGTTTTTTGTTGGCCTAGGGGTCCTCATCGTCTACATATGGTCTCGATTAGAGGGGCACCAAATCCTGGAAAGGTCTACCATCAAATGCAAAAACCAAAATACAAATGTTGTTTGGAAGCAAAGCAATAAAAAGGGTTTGTATGGTTCCCCTGCCCCCCCCCCCCCCCCCAAAAAAAAGAAGCTAAAAATGTTGGTAAAAAAAGTTCCCTTATACCATAAACACCATCCTCTCCCATGGCAAAAGGTCCATAATTTGAAATTAAAGGGATGCATTCATAATCTTTCTTCAGTATGTGTTATTGACAGAAAGTCATTGTGTTCTGCATCATTTGATTGATCCAGTATTGAGAATTGTTTTCCATTCTTGGATCGTGGATTTGCTGTTCATATAGTCCAGTGGTTCCCAACCTTTTTCTGGTGGTGACCCCATTCCAGAAACCAGCATCAGAGCGTGACCCCTTACAGAACAAAGTCATGTGTGTTTACTATGATACAACATAGAATTTGGTTAAATTAGGCTAGTCCGCGACCCCACAAAAAGTGCGTCGCGACCCCAGTTGGGGTCACGACCCAGAGGTTGAGAACCGCTGGTATAGTCTGGCTATATAAGAATCTAATGCATAATAATTCGTCATCTAGGAATGCAAGAAAGAACGTCGTAAGTGACATTTTGGTAATTTTGCAGGAGTAGCATTTTTTTGTTCAATTTGGTTACCTTAAAACCCTAACACTCTTGAGTACTCCGAATGACTACGATGCGGTGTGCTGGTTCCACCCGGCGCGGCAGTTTTTCGATGAAATAATGGCCCCAGGCTATATACTTGGCGAAGTATACTGAGCCAAGCATGGTTGACCCCTGTGGCCCAGTGGTAAGTCGTTTGCCTCTGAGTCTGAACCCAGAGGTCCGGGGTTCAAGCCCCGTGCCTCGGGTTATGTCAGGGAGCGTTTTTTTTAAATTTACAAGTGTTTAATTTTTCAAAATTTCTCCAATTTTGGATTTTGTTTTAAAAACCCCTAAGTACTTGGTTTTAAAATTAATTAAACCCAATTTCTACTGGTAAAATGGCAATGTGTGGATTTGCCTATATTTTCATAGGTAACTAATAACTCAATTTGGACGAAAATGTCACTTACGATTCCCACGCCGAACTGAGAGTACACAGAGGTGATAATACTCATTGATTTTGTGATAAATGTCAGGTGGATTCACAGCTTATTACATGTATCTCATTGTGTGTGTAGTTCAGTTAATTAAGATCCATGTAAGTCTGGGATGTGGGTGTATGCAGATGTAGTTGTCTCTTCCCTCTTCTATGACGGAACAATTATATGGTGATATATTGGGAAAAAATACTATCCAAAGGGCAACGTTTAAAAAATTGTTTGTTTGGTGTTGTATGGTAGACTAAAGAAAAAACCCACCTAAAATTTTGTGTATATTTATTTTTGCCTTTATTTAAAGATGATTTAAAGCCAGATCTTATTTGGAATGGAAATATTTAGAACCATCCAAACCAAATAAACGACTAATAACATAATTTTCTCATCTACATGTATCATGTATGTCATGTCAGTATAAATGTCTTACTCGCCATATATGATATACCTAGTTTTTTCTTTTCGGCTTTCATCAAATGTCATATCTTTATGAATTACATCTTTAGGGGATCAAACAAGACAAACGTTTACAGGCATCAGACTAACCAATAATAGGAAAAAATGTGTGGCTTTAATAATATAACATTTAAACAGATCTAAATTTAACAAAGAAATCCACCATACATGTACTAACTGTATCACCTTTAGAAGACCAGTGTGCCTGTAAAGAAGGGTGGTTTTCTGTTTTTGTTGTAACTCTTTTAATTTCTTTGCACTTTAAATTCTTTTCTTTTCTGAATTATGATTTCCGTCTTGAATTTTCTTGCCTGACGACCTCCTTTGATTCTACATTATTTTATAACCTTTTTTGTAATTTTTCTTTTGGTGCATGTTTATAAAACCCTATGTGATATGGTGTATTCCTGTATGTACTAACGCCATTCCAGATGATAACTTGCCATACCAACGTGATTCTAAAAACCTTAGCCTAAGGCCAACAAAAAAAATGTAATGTTGTCCTCCACAGCTTTCAGAGAGGAGGGGCGGGCGGGCGGATTTAAAAATAAATAAAAAATCTTATACCAGCAGAAGCTCAAAATTCAGCCAACAAGAAGTTGTTAGCACTCTAAGAGTCACACATATATGTTATAAACACTTATTCAATGCCATTTTTTTAAAAATCGGAGCGGCCCTAAATCTGACAAGCGGGAGGACAACATTACAAAAAGAAATTTAGTCTAAGGCACACACACAAAAAAGAGCTGTTGTGTTGCCCTAATAGAGGGCAAACATTGGGAGGGTCGGTTGTTTGGATTTTTAAAAAAAAAAGGTTTGAAGTTTTGACCTTTTTACATACCTGAGAAAAAAAATCAATCGGCAATTCTATGGTAATTTACTATTGTGTAACCGTAGGATTTATCCTCTTTAATTTGAGATGTTACACACTAGGAATGGTTGATTATTGAGCAAGTTACAATCCCAAATGTAAGGCCAAGTCTGATTTTCATTTTTCACATTTTTCGCGTGTAGAAAAGCAAAATGCAAACATGAAAATCGTACTAGACATTACATTTGGGATCGTAACTTCCTTAATAATCAACCATTCTTACCGTGCAATATCTCAAATTAAAGAGGAGAAATGTCTCAACAACTTTATTATTGAATATGTCTATGTAGGAGTCATACATTATAGAGTTACCAGCAAATGTAATACCTGGTCAGTTACTAATTGTGTTGACTGTATAGATTTAACCGACCCTAAGACTCAGGGATATTTTTTTAAATTTAATTTTTATTGATGGATAGTTCCTAGTCCTCTTTTATTAAGATAATAATTGTACAATAAAATGAATTCAGAGAGCAACCCCTAGTTGTATTTCATCATGATAATAATTGTGCAATAAAGTTCCGGCAATAATTCCTAGTCTCATCTCATCTTATAACGATAATGATTATGTAATAAAAATAATTTACAGGTGGATATCCATCAGAAGAGGGGTCCAGGGTCAACATTGAAAAGCACACAGTTATGAGGGAGGGAGGGGGGGGGGGGGGGGGGGGGGGGGGGAGGGGGACATCACATAACTACAAACACAATTTCTATATGTATTTGTATTATACCCTCTGCTCCCTAAATCTTACACACGGCATATGTTCTCATTATTTTTGTGAGCTTTTTTATTTCCCTCATTTGGTGAGTGGGCCTCGGAGCACAAAACAACAGCATGTAAAAATCAGGGGTTAAAATACATTTTGGGCTATGAGGGCTATTTTGAGCAAATTCTGCCAAAAGAAGCCATTTGAGTACATTTTACCAAAATGTTCTCATAGGGATATTCTGTGAAAACTGGGGGCTCATTGCCCTCCGACCCCGTGCATTTTGCGGCCAGAAAAATGCTAATTTCCCAGGAACCTGGCTTTAAATATGAGACCTGTCACCACAAAATGAGCGCTAAGTCGCTAGTGTGCATCAGGAGATATGGTCCAATAAACATGCCAAAAATCAATAGAAAACAAAGGCATTTTGCAACTTCAATTTGAATTTTGACAGGGAAAACATTGAGCAATTATGACATGTTGCATATCATTTTAAAGCTTGTTTTCTGAGCATTTTGAATCTGGACAAACCTGAAAATTAAATTTTCCGACTTAACTCTCATTTTGTGATGACAGGTCTCATATTTCCCTTCATGGAGAAAATTTCCCTTCAAATTTTTACGTCTTTCGTTCTTTTTATACCTAAATTCTTTTCCGGGGGGGGGGGGGGGGGGTTACTCGGATTTGGTTTGGTCGGGGGTGTGCCGCTGGAGATTCAAAACCCATACCCATTTTTAGGGGTGATTTTGGAAAAATCGGTACACATTTTTAGGGGTTTTGCTTCATTTTAGACCAAATTTTCGCAAAAATAGACCTAATTTTCGCAAATTTTCGCAAAAATAGACACAAATTTCGCAAAAATAGACCCATTTGTAAAAAGTGACCCCATTAGGCCAAACAAAGAAGAAGGTCTGTCTCAGAAGCCCGCCCGCATTGGTATGTGAAATGAGCTACGGCGCGTAGGTCTATGCGCTGGGGGCTATTTTTATTTTATTTTTTTATTTTTTGTTTGTTTTTATTTTTTTGTTTTTTGTTTTTGTTTGTTTGTTTGATTTTTTACAAAAAAGTGTTAAACAGTTCTCCGTAAGCTTGGATAAGCAACAACAACAACAACAAAAAATCGCATACCTCATAGCCTATTTTCAAAACAAAACAAAAGCACAAAAAAAAGCACAGCACTTAGCTTTTTTGCACAATGTTTCTGAGACAGACCTTCTTCTTTGTTTGGCCTTATTAGAGATTTCCAGCACAAAATCATACCCCATGTTTAGGGATTTTGTGCCCAAAAAGCTACCCATTAGAGCGGCACACCCCTGTATACCGTATTAGGCGAGTACCCCCCCCCCCCCCTCCCCCGGGTTCTTTTCTAGCCATGGTATTTTGAGCCCTGTTCACCTTCCCTGTCAATCGGCAACATTGCCAACTCACATAGCAGTTTCCAAAAACCTCAAAATCCCCAAAATGTATATTAAGCGAAAAAATAATCGTAGATCCAGCAGTAAGGGAACCCATCCAATTACACGCTTGGCTGAAGTCAAACAATAATCCTTGGTTACAGTTATAGTCTGGAGTTAATTATCATTTCTAATTAATTATTCATCTACCAGGGTATTATTCATCTACCAGGGTAAAAGTGCGACATTTTCGCGCATGTAATTTTTCGCGCTTTGCACATTTTGAACAATTTTGCTCGTTTTTATTGTTGCGATTTTGAGCTTCCTTACATAGACCTACATACAAAATGAATATTTTGGCTCGTTTTTAACTTGCGCGCTTGCTGACTTAAGCGCGAAAACCGCAAAAATAAATGTAGCACAAACATTTCCAACTATGGATGTGGATAGTTCCCCGGATAGATCATGAACTCCTTGACTTTAGACTGTGTGTAATTCCATGGATAAGTGGAAAATGTACTGTGAGCTTGGTTCAAAATGTCCTCGCTCTGTGCTCGCTCAATTTGTCTGCGCTCTACAGTATTGAAAACAATATGTAGCAATGAAGCACCTGCATATTGTAAGCATCATTATTAACCCCATACATATAAATTTGATCAATGATGAAAATTTCACATTTAGCATTCATTCTGGAAAGACTTTTTCTGTTTACATTTTCTATTTAATGATAATGCACTTGAATAGTGCAAGTCTTTGAATAGTGTGTATCCGCAAATGTTCCGAGTGTGTTTTTGTGCACCCAAACACAACCAGGTTTAATTGAATTGATTCTTGTTAAAAAATGGTCTGTGTAGAACGATAGATACAAAATAGCAAATTTACCAGTGTACAAAATTTCATAAATTTGGCTGACCCTGTGAAAAATTTGGATCTCGAGAAATAGCAACATTTACAGTACCATGAAATTTACTCATGTATAATGTAGATTATGGGATTCAAGCAGAAATCAATACAAGATTCAAAGGGAAATGAAAATAAACCCATGATTCGACTAACAGGCTGAAAGTAATGGAGATGATCAGTTCCCCACCCCCCTGATTTCCTGCTATTATTTTCATTATTCAGTCTTTTCTGCAATGTAGCTTGATTTGTTTTAGATTTCCTATATTACAATGTACAAATAAATACTTGAGTTGTAGATAGATGACCACTGTACAGGGTGTCCCAGAATGATTTATACCGGGAAAGGTGCATTTATTTAGCTATGAATGCCTTTGATAATTAGTCAAAGTGCTCATTATTCTAACATCTACATATATTTAGCTTTCTTAAGAATTTTGAATTTTAAAAATCTGACATTTCTGACAGAAATTATGGACTCTTTTGTATAAATCGTAGATTCCAAATTTGACCAAAATTACATCATTGTATATATGTATGTATGTATAAAATGATCGTCCATAAAGGAACTCGGACAACAAACCAAGAAGGTTTTTTAACGCCAAGCTGGCAAAGCCACTATCTACAAACTTTTACATCTGTCAAGAAATGCCATATTGACAAATCTTTTTCGGATGGCACATTATTTACTATAGCCTTTAAGTTGTAAGAAAGGACTCACTGACTGACATCCAGTCCCAAGCCAACATTTAAGGCATGATTGATCAGGTTTGGCACAAAGCTCAATCTAAATGATATGCAGGTAATTTGCTGTATCCTCTTTTGGTTTCCATTACAATATTAATAATATATATCAACTGTTAGTGATGTTTTATGAAGCAATATTTGAATGGTGTGGGGAATTGTTCTGCTTGAGTTATTTATATCTTAAGCGGCAGTTTTGAAGTTTGCTGTGATTTTATCAATTGAAATACGCTGAAATTGAGAAAAAAGACAAGGTTTTCATTGATTTTCAATAATGTCATGCCATATCGGAACGAATAAAGACATTTTGATGAAATGAACAGAGTTAGTAGGAAGCATTATAGATTGCAGCCATTAAACTTGGGACTGCAATGTTGTTTCTATATTTTTATTATTCTTTCAAACACTGTATAAATCATTCTGGGACACCCTGTATGTCAGCTTTTGAAAAAAAAGAGTACGCTACATATATGTTTGCACTTTTTGAGCTCGATTGAGCTACTGCGAATAACAAGCAAATATATTTCGTTTGCATATAGGTCTATGTGATGAAGCTACAAATCGTGGATTTAAAAACACATAAAACGCTTCAAAATCGGCAAAGCGCGAAAAATTAATCGGGCAGAAATTACCACTTTTACATTATGTCATAAATGACAGCCTTTCATCTATCTGGGTTTGCATGCATTTTAGCATAAATCCATTACTTTAGCTTGCTACCTTTACTCGCCAAATTGGGTGATGGGAATCTATATATTGTGATAGAGAATATGAGATTGAGGCAGTTTGTGTATGTAGCCATTATCTGTTGTCTTAAATAAACTCGTATTATGATAGAAAATCATGCATTATTAATGGATCTGTTATTATCAGTATGATGATCCACCAGTTCTGATTCTGCCATGCATAAGGCCAAGAAAAATAATAAGTTGTGTTGCCCTCAAGTGCCAAAAATTTAAAATCGGGTTGGTCGGTCGGAAATCCTTTTTTTTTTTTTTTCATTTTTTTTTCTTCACATTTTTTGTTTCAATTTCTTTTTTTCTTTTTTGGGGCTGAAAAATTTATGGTTTATGTCAATACAAAATTGATGTAGGCCCATATGTCAATTTAACTAATGTTTCTAGTGTGACAATAGTCTAAAAAACATTTATTTAAGCTTACTTATTCATTTCAAGCATTTAGATACTTTTAATCAAATTTAAATCTTAAAAAAATAAATAATGCGACCCTAGTTTTTACGATTTTAGGGTCGGTCGCTGAGGGCAACAAAACTTATTACTTTTTTTGGCCTAATGCCTGTTTCTGTACAAATGACTCCAGGCTTATTGCATCCCTAAAATCAAATCCTGTGTATCAAATAATATTCAGCGTATGCCAATTAGGCAAAGAAATTTGGTGAAAAAAATGTTCATGTGCAAATGAATGAATACCAATCCCCTAATTTTCTTTTGCTTGTCAAAAAATGGCAAAATGTTTACAGATCTTTTTGCATTTTCTTGGATTTTTTTGCATTTTTACGGTCATTTTCTATTACCTAAAATAGTGTTCTAGGCACAAATTGTTGGTTTTGATTTTTCACCCTCGAGAATTTTACCCAGAGAAATTGCTGCTTTTATACGGTTTGGGGCCTACACCCTAGTAGGTAGATGCCACTATTTGGGAGCTGTTGTGTCAAGTAGTGGAGGTAGCATAACCACTGAATTGTTGAATTTACAACTCTATATAGTTTTAGTCAATTCTAAATTGGTGAAATAGATGCAGTTTTTTTTATATCTCTACGCACAAAAGTAATCTAAAGCGAATGCATGCAATTTTGACATAAGCATACATCATGCCTAATAACAGTGCGCATGCTGTATTAAAGTATTCAATTCATTGAATTAATTTGTTGCTGTAAGGAGGCACCTCAATTTGGAGCTGATTAAAGTAAAGGATATATGGTACTTTATGATGATTCGAAAACTATACAGCTTTTTGTAACTCCTAAAAAAGGCGCTTATTAAATGTTAAAATGATGTTTTATTTTATAGGAGGCTTTGAAGCCGTTGGAAGCCAGAGCTCTCAACTATCTCATCAATGAATACATGCTGAATAACAACTACAAATTGACATCTATCACGTTCTCTGATGAGAACGAAGACCAGGTAAGACCCAGTAAATGATTGGTGGTTCCAATTTATCCAATGCCCCAGGGTAGTTTTGTATATGAACCTACCAGGGGGAACATATGAATCAGCTTCACATCACCAGCACTGGGAATCAAACCTTGGTTAACTGATGCACTACTAACTAAACAATGCAAGTTTTTTACTTAAGAGGGGAGAGGGTTACCAGCATATAGGTAAGAGAAACTCCCCCCAACTGAAAGGGGGAAATAAACACATAACAAGCGCCGATGAATGTCCCAATTCTTAAAAAGCAGGGACGTTCACCTGTGTGAGACTCGAACCCAGTTGTTTTAGTGCTTTGTTATGCCCAGGAATATTAGGGTCAAATCATCGTGTTGGTTAACAGAAGCACCATCAAATAATAATAATAACTGTAAAATATGAATTGTTTAGGTAAGATTGAATATCAGGTATGTAGTCCTAGAATTTGTGTCATTTCATCTTAAACAATTTACTGTGATTACATGCTTTCATTCACAACTTTGATATGTATCATGTATGTACGCTACTATTTGCTTTCAGGATTTTGACGACTGGGATGACGTCGGTCTCAACATGTCTCGCCCGCCAGACCTTCTCCATCTGTACCGTGACTACAGTAAGCATATTATACCACCAATTGTTACAGAGACAATGGACGTAGCGTGCGGGGATGATAGCGTCAACGGCGATCAGCCGGAAGAAGTCGAGGCAGATCTTGCTATGGTGTTGGATGAGGAAAGACAGAATAGGGTAAAGTTGTTAGGATTTTCATTTTTTTTCAGTGGGTCGTAGACATGACTTAGAAAGTGGGCCCCTCGTCTCTGTTCATGGCGTCGGGTGCCTTCCATCGCATCCAAATGGCTTTGTCATGGTTCACTCTCCTGGCAGAGAATTTTAGCATCAGGCCAGTTAATGACATGGATTCACTGTAACAGAACCCTCCACTGGAAGCAGCAGGGTTATAAGAGGTCATTCTGATGTAGTGTGTAGACTATAATAACCCACACAACTATCAATCTTGAATAAACCACACCACTATGATTACTATGTGAGGAAAATATCAAATTGGTTTGACTCAAACTCATGTCCCCGTTCTCAAAGAACAGAAAAATGGAAGTATATATTTTGTGTAGTTGTGTGTGAAGTAGAAAGAGTATGAATTATCATTTTCGATTGTCCAAATTTGTTTAATCTCGAAAAAAGGAATGCTACTATGCGTTACATTTCTTTCCAGTAAAATGGATTTTCACTAATAATGCTATAGTTCTGCAGATGGTAAATAACACGTGCTCCATTAAAAAAGAAATTTTGGGAGTGTAATATATCTTATACCTTTTTGATTATGATATTCCAGGAGATTCAGATGAAAGATTTGGATGAGCAGATTGCAAAGTTGACGGAAGAGAACGAGACGCTACAACGTCAGATACAAAACATGGAGAGGTGAGTTGTCCGATTCTTGCTTGACCGAAAAACAAACCATCATTTTTCAAAAAAAAGTATCTAAAACTCCATTATGCTGCGATAAATCAATAGTTAAAAGAAAAATTACGCAAATATATGTCACTTTAATCAATCGGAGTGGTTTGGGCTCTGCAAATGAGGCTTTTGAGCCACAGATATGTTACTGATACATTGTGACAAGTTGAAATAAATTGTCAAAGTTTCATTGTTGAGTTAATAGCTAAATGTGGGGGTTCAGTGATAAACTGCACTCATTTCTGACAGAGTTCTACACTAGATTATTATGATTTTTTCTAAGTTTGAGATTCCCTTACAGCCTGATTCTAGCTATCTTCAAAATCCCCTGGGAAAAACCATGTTATTTTCCCTTATTTTCTGATCTAGCTTGGGTGTCTGAATTTTGATAATGAAATAAGATAATAAC
This sequence comes from Ophiura sarsii, assembly GCA_035610835.1. Lineage (NCBI taxonomy): Eukaryota > Metazoa > Echinodermata > Ophiuroidea > Amphilepidida > Ophiuridae > Ophiura > Ophiura sarsii. The sequence continues at coordinate 59,901,221 of CM069458.1, read as the reverse complement.
TTGAAGTTAGGCCAAAAAAGAAGAAGTTTGTTTCCAGTAGCCTGAAAAGTCAAATGCGAAATGCGGTGGGTTTTTTTGTTTTTTTTGTGCTCAAATTCATAGTGGAGATTTGCTTGAAATGGTTTTATTTAGTCAATCTGTGCATTTTTGTTACTCTTATGCTCGCTAAAATGTGATTTTCGCCACGGATTTTCACTTTCGTGTTTGCCGTATGTGGCCAATCGCCATCTTGAAACATGTTGGACACAATTTCGACAAAAGATGGCGCCCTAACAATAATTGTTTCTGTTTTTCCTATATATATTTTTTAATGCTCAAAAATCAAGCGTCTCAGTGAAATGTGCGTGCACTACTGGAAACAAACATTTTTTTCCCCCTTATCGGTAATGTTTTAATCTCATCAATTGTTCATTAGTATAGTTGATGGTTCTGCTGATGAAAGTTGTTGCAATAAATTGTTACTAAAATAAGTTACACATTTTATTTTTAATATGAATGTTTTCCAACACCCAGAATTTATATTATTCATGAACCCCGTTGTTTTTGTCCCATTTCAGAGAAATTAAAACGCTACATGCTCCGAAAGAATCAACCCCAAGCATAAGCCCCATCTGTACACCGATAAAAGGACACCATGCGCAGGGAGAAAGGAGGCAGCCTATTGGTGCAGATGCAGAGACTCTTAGTAACCATTCAGAAGCACAGGCCAATCAGGGCACGGCTGTCATACTGAATGGCGATGATTCTATCTTATCGGAGGATATTCATTGTGATTTGCCTGAGGGTCATACGGTGCAAATCCTCGTGGAAGAGACTGAACAGAAAACGGAAGATACAGGTGTATATATAAATAGGTAAATACATGATTCAACCAGGGATTCTATTAAATTTGGGATAGGAAAGTCCTATACTGATGTTATGTAGCGAAACAGGTCCCGTTTGTATATTTACATAAATTAGGGTAATCGTCCATGACCGTCATTTGACAGGTTTGACGCCATTCAAGAACAGCTTTACCAAGGCTATGCCACCAAAAAATAATGTCGTGCGGTACATTTATACACAGCCTGCTGTCAATCATTCAGTCGTAAGATGCATTATTCATGAATCGTAACAACAATTATTAGACCTACATTAAGTCTGTTAAAAATCAGAAACCATGCAATGGAGTAATTATCATTTAAAATGGCATGTCAAGTGTCGGAAAATATGTCCAAAATATAAATTACAAAATGTGCAAAACATTTGTTTATTAAAAAATAAAAATAAAACCTAAAAATTCCTTAAAACCAGGAACATTTTATGTGGACCTTAATAAAGTCTGTTTCGCTGGTGGGGCAGAGAGCAGAAGACGAAAATAATGGCGACTGAAAATCCAGCAGCGAGGTTCTACTGAAAAGAAAGTATGCCAAGTGCTGTGTTCCCAACTGTTTTAGTAAATAAAAATTCCATTGAAATGGAATGGGGGCGATCCAAAAGAATGAAGCATGTTTTGTAACCATTTTCTGAAGCATCTGTTGCAAACCAAAATACCAGGGAAATGGTGTATGTATTTTCCATAATTCAAACCAAAAAACAAATCAAAATACCGCAGTCTAACCACTTATTAGACAAACCCACAGCAATTGGGAGGTTTCTCCTATTCAGTCAAACAAGATAAGCTATTATGTCTCTCTGTGGGGAGTCTATAAACATAATGAATCATCAACAGTCTATGCATCAACTAAACAAATATAGCTTTGACTGCAGGACTGTTAAAATAAACTGCATAGGTATGTAATTTACAAACATGGCTGCCCCCACTTATGTCTAGAAAGACCTAAATGTGCAATTTTTTGCAATCTGATGCTATAAGGGTGGCTTCGCCCCCAAAAAGAATCTCCAGATTTGCCTTTTTATAGCATTCCAAAAAAAGAGCCAAGGTAAATGATATTCGCTGATTTTGTTGTTTTGTTGTTTTTGTTTTATCGTGGTACTAATTAGTTACCTTACTATACATGTAAACAACTCCGCCCTGGAATCACGCCTTATCAGTATAGCGCCACCAAGGCTTTACCAACCACCGAAGTTAAGTGGCTTCCGATCAGAAAGTTGAGTGGCACACCACCCCTGATTCAACCCCTAGGCAATAAATATTTTTTACTTACAGTTTAAACAGGTAAATAGATGCACACACCATAACAGTTGTCAAAAATAAACATGTGTGATTTTTCACAAATTTTGTATTCAAAAACTTGGTTCAAAATTGTTCAGCTAAATAAAATAAACAATTACCGTTCCTCAAATCAATATTTTTTGACCTATCGTGGGTCAGTGAGCAAAGTTAACCAACAAACTAATTACCTTTACCAACTTGTTATATACCATCAACAGGCACATGTCGGAACCATTCCAGAAAGCGTTGATCGGCACAGTATTACAATCATCGGAATCATCAGACGTAAGGTTACGTGAAGAAGTTTCTAGAATACCCAGCGATACAGACGGCGTGATTGAAATGCTGGCCAGATGTCTGCCATTTATTGTACCTAATGTATTACTTGCCAAACGGGAGGTTAGTATTGATCACAATATTGATCACAATATTTCAGAGACTAATGTGATGAAATTTTGATAAGGCCGAAAGTTCTGACAAAAATATCCAAAAATGTTTTTGTAAATAAGTGTATTAACCCTAACCCCCAAGGCACCTTTTTCAAAGAATTTTTTTCGCAGCCAAATAGCGAGGGGAAAAAGTGCCCAAACTCCCCCGGGGCTCGAACCCCGGACCTCTGGGTTTAGAGGCAGATGATCTACCGCTAGGCCATAGGGGGAAACCATACATGACGGAGTATATTCCGCCCTGTATATACCCTGGGGCCATTATTTCATCGAAAAACTGCCGAGCCGGGTGACACAAGCACACCGCATCGTAGTAATTCGTTGTACTCAAGAGTGTTAGGGTTAATGAGACCAAACATAGAAGAAAAAAATGAAAAAAGAAAAATAGTGAGAAAAAAAATCGCTCCATAACCCTATCTCCCGAGGTACCTTTTCCAAAGAATTGTTTTTGGCGGCCAAATAGCGAGGGGAAAAAGTGCCCCCACTCCCCCGGGGCTCGAACCCGGACCTCTGGGTTCAGAGGCAGACGATCTACTGCTAGGCCACAGGGAGAAACCATACATGGCGGAGTATATTCCGCCCTGTATATACTCTGGGGCCATTATTTCATCGAAAAACTGCCGAGCCGGGTGACACAAGCACACCGCATCGTAGTAATTTGTAGTACTCAAGAGTGTTAGGGTTAATAATTCAAATGTTTAGGATTTGATTTTTCAAATGTATAAACAAATTGCTGATTTTTCATGAAAAAGATAATAATTCAAAGTCGGATTAAAAACCAAAACAACCCCAACATAAAGTGACCCCTTGTGTGATCTTGACCATATTTAGCTTATCTTGTTCCGTCTATTTGTAGGAATTGGTACCCCTTATTCTGTGTTCAGTGACGCTTCACTCTGATCCAAAGGAGAGAGATAATCTGCTTAATCTACTTTTTAATCTCATCAAGAAACCAGATGAAGAACAAAGGTATGTTAATAAAGCTGCTTGACTGGCATTATGCTAAGGCGTCAAAACTCTGTTGGACAGGCCTGATTGACGCATTTTTTTACAAAATGTTTTGGCACATTTTTCAAATATTTTGGAACATTTTTGACAAATGTTGGAAAATGTTGAAATATTTAATTTTGAAATTGCTATTTAATGTAAAAAATTGTTGAATTTCACCACATTTGCTCACAATTTTTGGGGAAAAAAACACCTGATAAAAACCCATCAACGCCTTACCGACCAACCCTACCTGAGAGGTCTGTTTGCCTGTAGAACAGGGTTGGCTTAGCCAGGGTGGGGCATGGGGGCAATTCCCCTCCCCATATTGGAGTCATGTCGGTCAAAATTGGCACTGTCTGTGGGTTTTTTTCTTCGCCTTACCTTAACTTTGCTGTGTGCAATGTGCCGTTTACACTAGTACATGACTGATGGCGGTAAATTGGTGAGAATTTTGGGATCATCACTGCTCAATTACTTTGCATAAACGTCTATGAACCAGGGATTTTGAGAGATATTCATGATTTCTGAAACCCTTATGCCAGATACAGTGTGTCCCATAATGATTTATTCCGGGAAGACGCATTTAAGTTAAGGCTGTGAATGCACGGGTAGTTTCGTACCAGGGTACACGACCCGTTCTTCGGGCGGGTACCCTAAAATAGACACTAAATAAATAAAAATAATTAAAAAAAGAAGTTTCGTTTAAGTTTGTTTTTTTCAAGTACAAATTTGTCCCCAAAATGACACATAATGGGGTCAATAGAGGTCATTTGAGGACAAATTTATACTAAAAAAAAGAAAACTTCTAAATGTTTTTTAATTTTTTTAATTTTTTTTTTTTACATTTCTAGTATTCGGGTACCCAACCCGGAATAGCGGGCACTCGGGTTCCCGGGTATAAGGCACAGCCTTAATGTAAGTAGCTACTATGAATACCATTGTTATTGGTCAAGATGCGTATGATTCTAAGTTGAGTTGACACAAACGATCCCTCCCAATTAACGTGTCGTGTGGTCGCTCTCTCATTCCCCATTGCAGACAAGTTATTCTCAGTGGTTGTGTTGCCTTTGCAAAACATGTAGGATCTACCAGGGCAGAAGCTGAACTGTTACCACAGTGTTGGGAACAGATTACACACAAATATCCGGAAAGAAGGTTACTAGTAGCAGAGTCCTGTGGAGTGCTAGCGCCATATCTACCTGTAAGTTTTGGATATGAGTAAACTGGTGTAGGGAGAAGCTGTGGGAGGGGGGGGGGGAGTGTCACATAATTCAAGCATAAACATCTAGAGAAAAGGTTACTAGTAGCAGAATCATGTGGAGTGCTAGCGCCATATCTACCAGTAAGTTTTGGATATGGGTGGACTGGTGTAGGAAGGAGCTGGGGGGGGGGGGGGGGGGGAGGGGAGTCACATAATTCAAGCATACATATCTAGAGAGAAGGTTACTAGTAGCAGAGTCATGTGGAGTGCTAGCTCCATATCTACCAGTAAGTTTTGGATATGGGTGGACTTGTGTAGGGAGGTGTGGGGGAGGGGGGTCACATAATTCAAGCATAAATATCCAGAGAGAAGGTTACTAGTAGCAGAGTCCTGTGGGGAGTTAGCTCCATATCTACCAGTAAGTAATGGATATGGGCGAAATGGTAGAGGCAATTCATGCATAAATGCGACCCATCGCATCAAAACATACCTCTTGTCGGTTTTTCTAGTTTCTAGATATGAAGCATAATGTCTTAAACATATAAAGAAATAAAAAGGAAATGCTTACCTTCTATTCATCATATTCCCTCAATTATGAGGTATCAATTTAAAGCTTGATTTTTGCATGTTTTGATGATGTTAAAATCAGACATTGGATAAAAGACCCCAAGAGGTATGTTTTGATTTGGTGGGTCACAAATAACCAGAGACAGCAAGGTTACTGGTAGGAGAATCATGTGGAGTGTTAGCTCCTCTTATTTAACAGCAAGATCTAAACAAGTCTGACTGATTGTAATGTTGGGGTTGGTATGGGCGGATATGGTAGGTTGCACCAATCACACATACATAACCAGATAAAAGATGTGGGGAATTCATCATGTTCCCTCTGTGTGTGTTTGTTTTCAGAATGAAATCCATAGTTCATTATTATCATTGTTGTAGTAAATGTTGGATATTAAGTTAGAAGACATAGTGTTCTAGGTGATTTCAGCAGGGGAGAGCTCATCCTATTCCCTCTCTATGTATTTGTTTGCAGAATAAAATGTGTAGTTCCTTAGTACTGTCGATGTTACATCAAATGTTGGAAATATTTGATACAGTGTTTCTAGATTATTTCAGCAAGGAAGAGCTCATCCAATTCTGTGTGTTTACTTGTTTTCAGAATGAAATTCGTAGCTCCTTAGTACTGTCAATGTTACAACAAATGTTGGATGACAAGGTGGAGGTCGTCCGCGAGGCGGCCATCAAGAGTCTAGGTCTTGTATTCTCACTAATAGAAGATACAGATAAATACAATCAGGTAAGGAATCGTCGGTGGGGGTGTTCTTTTTGGAAAACTGTAAATTATTACGCAACCCTTTTGTTGTGACCAATTCCTTTTCTCCAAATCGTCGCTGTTCTGTCAAAACCCTGTGTCTCCATCTGGCCCTTCAGCATGTATAAAGTAATACTTCCTATATATAACCTTTAGACAGTCTGCTATAAACATGTTCATGGGCCAAAACACATCTATTAAAATCTTGTAAGTGCTCTCGTCCTTGGACATGTATTAAGCAATACTTCCTACGCATAACTGTTGAGCAGTTTCACTTTTATACATGTTGAAAGGCCAGAAATTATACAAGGTTTTGACAGCAGTGACGAAGCTAAAGTGTTCCATTGAAACAGAAAATGGAATAATTAGGTAAAATTGTGATTTCTTGTCTACTTTATTGTCTATTTCTGTATGGTACCGTTTTCTTTTGACACCTAGAAGACAAAACGCTTCCCCAAAGTGGTAAAAGATCATTCCCCAACCTAAGCATACATGTCCAGCCAATTTTTTTCCTGACTTTATCGCATCGCAAATGGTTTTATGGTTGTATTAACACTTTCCACGCAGCAGGCGTCTGCAGACGACATTCCAAAATGTCTCAAACTGTTTAGAAAAATGTCTAAATTGTTAAATTTCAAAACCATTTTTGGAATCACCATGTGAAATGCATTGAACCAAGTACAAACATGCCTCATATTGGTTCAGTAATCCTTGAGATAGACTTTGAAAATTGGGAAAGGTTTCTGAAAATCTGTTTTTAATATGGGAAAACCAATAGCCGCGTGGAAAGTGACAGCATTTGATGTATCTGTGACCAACTATTTTAAGCCTTGTTTTATTTGACCGTATACATGCTTGTTTTGTTACCAATCTTCAATCTAGGGTCTAGAATTAATTTTAACTGCTCTTGGTGACTCCGCCGAGTGCGTGGTTACTGCCGTTCAACAAGTATTCCTACCAGCGTTTGCACACTGGGCACACGAGCTGGATAGACTTGAGTCAAATCTTGTGGCATCTATACTCAAAAGAATGGAATTAGCAGCTATGGTAAGACTTTGTATAGTCTAATCAGTTCCAAATTGGCAAGAAATATTCTGTTTTTATCTCTCCGCGCGTAAAAGTAATCCAAGGGTACTAGCCCGATTATTGCCACACGCACACGGTTTAGGCCGCTTATGATGGGCATTGCGCTTGTTGCCTTCATGCACGCCCAGGTCCTTCTGTATTAATTCGCTGCTGTGAGGAGGCTTCGCCAATTTGGAACTGATCAAACTATAGGGGTAAATGTAGAGCTATCATTTAATGCTCTTAAAATAGATATGCATATATGTTCAGTGCAAAAACAGTCTTTGATTTATACCTTTTGTAAGACTTCATGTTAGTGTTGTGATTAATGATAGTGGGTTTGTTCTTATTTCCATCAAATATGCTCCTTGTACATCTTACGAGTAATACAAATAGCACTACTCTCTTTCTCTAATTATTAGGATCTGCAGAGGGTGGGTCCCGACTTTGCTGTTATAGAAGATAAAATACAATCTTATTTCCATCAGATATGCTCCTTGTACATCTTACGAGAAACACAAATAACACTACTATCTTTCTCTAATTATTAGGATTTGCAGAGGGTGGGACCCGACTCTGCCGTTATAGAAGATAAAATACAACTCCACTGCAGTACCTTACAATCCCTCATCCCTGCCTTATATGTGTCAATCATCATGGCTGCGCCCTTGACAACCACCTCAGAAACACAGGAAAGTGATACAGCTGCATTAGAAGGTAAGGGATAATCAGAGATTTGCATCTTGTAATTTTTCTGGCTGTCGTAGAGTGTTTTGTGGATTGATTGGACTAATAGTCATAAGTGTTTTGGAGCGTGTGTAGCCCCATCATCTTTGTAGAGAAGTATTCTCTTTCTTTTCATTTTCCAAGCCCGTGAGGGTCTTTATTTTTATTTATTTTTTAACTCACAAAAATAATCACATAAAAAAAACCACCCACACAATACAAACATGAGTACAAACTATACAAACATGAGTACAAACTTAAATTTACATTTTACATAAATTTACAAGTTGTCACAGTTAAACTCAGCCACTAGATGACATTACAAAATAAATTGTAGTAAATGACCTTATCATCAACAACAACAAAAATATTATAAGAAAGGTTCCCATTTCTTAACATGAGACCCATATTTATCTCTATTTTTGGCAATGTTCTTCTCAATCTTTTCAGTAAAAATTACCACATTTTTGTAGTATTCTCTTTCTGGGTTTTTTCATACGGCTTTCTGGAACCCTTTTGGCCTTTTATTCAATCTCTATCTATCAGACACCATGGTATTGTCCCATTTTATGGCGACATTAAAACTAAAATACAATATTATAACAATGGTAGACTAGGTGTGTGATAGATTTTGTGTGTTTTGTTATTTGTTGTTGTTCTGTTATTTGATGTCGTTTGATTTGATCATGCTATATCCTATAAACACATTTGTCAAATATTGTTATATGGTTTATTCCAGTGACGCGGTTTCCAAAGCCTCTATGTATGCTGCACGATATATCGGTAATCATCGGTAGCAAAGAGGAATTAGCTAAACGAGTACATAACTTTGAGTCACACATAGGAGATACTAGTCGGGAACCATGGCCAAACTACAGCTGGATGACAAATGAATTGTAAGTCTCATCAATTTTTGACAGAGTTTGTAATTTTTTTAAATGAGATGAGAAATGAAAAAAAGAAGATTATTGTTGTGTTCAAGTATAGTCCAGAGAAGATGCGACAGGGTCAGGTAGCCATCCCGGCACAAAAGTGCTTACATCCGGCCTCATCACGCCGCTCATCAGCTCACACAAACCATAAGCACAGCTACATTAATCTAACAGGCAGAACTACTACCTGAAGTCATTCTTTCCAAACACAATATCTCCCTGAACACATCGTCAACATCGAAACAGTACAACCATTCAAAGCAGCAGTGACAGCCCACATCCAACCAGGCACTGCTACAAGCAACCAACAAAAAGACTTAACAAACCCATGCGCACACCCAACCTTCTCGTTTGGCTTCAATCAGGAAGCATTGAGAATATCTTCCAGATCCAGATGTAATTCTGGTGGGGGCAGCCAAGAAGGGAGCAGACCCGTGATCGAGGGGGGGGGGGGGGGGGGCATAATCAACTAGATTTTGGTTAACATACATGATTTGCCATTTCATTTGAGGGGCATTAGTGGGAGGGGAGGCATCAAACGTGGGGGGGGGGGGGGGGGGGGTTACCCCCTGTGGTTATGCCCTGGTCTAGTCTCTTACTAGATGTGATCTGAGTATGTGGTCTGAGTATAAACTCATACTAGATTATCGTTGTGGTCCAAGTATAGTCTCATATTAAAGTATAGTTCCACCCTTAATGTTCATAGAGTTTCAATGTTCAAGACATCCCATACTAATTGTGGCATGTGACTTTTTAATTCAGCACCCTACGTAGGTCAAGGCAAGACAATGATAAAGATTAACAAATACAGCTCGTCTTTCTTTGGTCATTTGTGGAAATCAGACTTGTGGCTTTAAGGGGAAATGTAGCCAAAAAAGGCAAATGTCAGAAACAAATTATTCAATTTGGCTTTCGTTGGGGAGAAAGATATGACTCTTTTCGGAACTGCTTTAACCTGAGACTATAATCAGTTCAATAGTTTATAAGTATACTATAGTACAATCAGTTCTAAATTGGCCAGAAATATTCGGTTTTTATCTTCCCGCGCGCAAAAGTAATCCAAGCGTACCCCCGCGATTATGACCACACACACGTGGTATTGGCTGCGCCCACGCGTCATGATACGATGCACAGTGCGTAAGTTGTCTTCATGTGCGCCCGCATCCTTCTTTATCCTACCATCGCGACGATTCTCGTGTTCCTATTGGATAAGCGCTGACTAGATATATTCCGTATCCGACCCCCGTATCCCGTATCCGGTCAGTAATGAACTTCGCATGCGTTAGAGTTGCTACGCCGACGTGACGATCAACAATATGGCGTTTCTGATCGAACTTGCTCGGGTTTTAGGTGACTACTACATTGGCATTTGTTCTTGTTTTGTTTTAATTTTAATAGTGGCTTAGTAGGATAAAATCGTTATTAGGTGAGGTTGGGTCGGATACGGATTATATCTAGCCTCGGAGTCTGTATCAGGACTCGGGCTGCGCCCTCGTCCCGATACAGAATCCTCGACTAGATATAATCCGTATCCGACCCAACCTCACCTAATAACTAATAGTATTCACCCCCTGCTGTATAGAGGTGGCTTTGCCAATTTGGAACTGATCAAACTATCGACTCAGGCTTTCACAGCAATCTCAAGACTCATTTTTTTAAACAATTTGTATGTTTTAATTGTGTGCATTGTTTATGTTATGGTAGCTGATCATTTTGAATCTTCTAAACTTGATAGATACAATCCATTCATTTATTACTTTATTTTCATTTATGAAATTATTTATTTATTGCGCTACATTTAATTACAGCATTCCACGTTTACTAGAAGTCCTTGGTCGTCTAGACGCCTCGCTAGTAGGTTGTGTCAAGGCTCTCTCTAAACTCTTCATAAATATGTGTAGGACTTTTGGCAGGGTATTCACAGATGCAAAGGTGAGTTTGATCTTTGAACTTTATAGTTTGACCGTTGACCCGTAATAAGGCAACAACAAAAAATTGTTTCTTTGTTCAAAGAGGGTCCTCAAAATGTAGGATCGGTAGGTCAGATTATTATTATTATTTTTTTGATAGTGGTTGTTCTGGCCCAGTCCTAGCCAGCACGCCGAATTCTGAACCATGTTAGATCTTTTTGATGACCCATACTCGACCCAAAACAACTCACATAATACTATACATGGTATGGGGTCACATGAGTGGTCACATTGGGGTCAATTAAGGCCATATATGTGACTTTGAAAAAAAAAGTTGTAAAACAAAACAAAACATGTTTTTAATATTTATTTTTTAAAAGTTTTTTTTGGAGAAAAAAAGAAGAAAAAGATACACGGTCGGTCAGACGTGGACAAACAAACAAACAAAAAATTTTTTTTGGGGGGGGGGGCTAAGGGTTGACCTGCATGGAATAGTTGTGGAATTACTATTATACTCTGTTTCACTTTCTCTGGACTTAACTTTACAGGCACAACATTTATTTATGCACACGTATGTATCTTCTGCCGTTCTACGTGTGTAAATATGCGCCAGCCTCTTCAGTAGGCGAGCACGTTTATGAACTGAAATGATGTCACTATCTTGTGGTAGTGAAATAGACTATAGCGTGTAATTTAGTAGTGGTCTGATACACAACTGATTTATCGATAATTAATTATTTTTTAAATTTCATAACCCTAATGCTCTTGAGCACTGCAAACTACTACAGCAACTACTCTATTATGCCTGGCAGTCCTTAGTCATTGCGTAAGGGTGGCCTAAGGGTTAATTATTATCATTACCAATATGTACTTTTGCATAACTATATTATCCTATGGAATGTTATTTTCTTTTAGATCAAGCCCAAATTTCAAGCGGTGCTGAATGTGCCAGAGGACCAACGTGGTAAGCGGCATTGTGATAATGTGTTATAAAAAGTGGAGTAAAGTGTGCTTGAATTTTTACGTAATTGGTCAACTTTTAACAATTTTACACATGGTTAAATTCACAATTTTTGTGTTCTGTTACAAAAACCCACAGAAATATATATTGGTATTTGATCTTCTTGTGATTGAAGAATGTCAGCCCTGTGCACAGATTTGCTGCACCTATAAAAAGAGTACTAACTGACATCACTCATCATTTCTTGTTATAGGCTGCATGCAGTTCTTAAAAATACTGTACCAAGTAATAAATATACTCATAACGCCAAAACTATAGTGCCAACATTTAAATATTAATGTATAAAATAGTGGAGAAATTACTTTGCTTTAATTTGAGATATTGCGCACGAAGATTGACTGAATATTGACAAAGCTATGTGTCAAAAACCAAAACAAAGAGAGATTTTCAGTTTTGTGTATTGTTTTGCAACACATGGTATAGCAGCAGGCAGATTATTGATTAACTAGTAGTAAAAAATTACCGGCCGATAGTGCGATGTGGATCAGGAAATGTTTTCCATCGATCAGTATGCTCTACACACTACACACATACCTGTCACACTCAGCGTTCAAAATAAGTGGTTGTCCGGTTGCCTAAGACAACCGAAATGAGCCACGGACAACCAAAATGCACTTTTGCAGTTGTCCAGTGGACAACCAAAAATTTTACTAGAAGTTGACACATAAATATAAATATTTCACAGAACTGTGATTGAAACCAAATCAACCAGCTGGACAACCAAACATCTTACTAGAAGTTGACACATAAATATAAATATTTCACAGAACTGTGATTGAAACCAAATCAACCAGCTAAATACTAATAAAATTCAAGTTTCAAATGACAAAGTTGGCAAATATCCATCTAATCATCGACATTCCATGATCTAATTTGGGCCTAATACGGAACTGTGTCGAGTCGTTAACAAAAGTGAAAACATAGCATTTCCGTGCGTGAATGTTGATAGTTGTGGTTGTCCGTGTCTTACGGTCAAGGCATTGCAATTTGCAAACATGGCGAGGCAACTTTTGTTAAGTTAAGTAAAAGTTAATCCATTAAACCAAATAGACCCATAAAATACAGACAACCAAACATTGTGGCGGACATCCAAAATGTCCTGCTTGGTTGGCCGCTGGGCAACCAGTTTTTCCCCCTTCATATGGACACTGGTCACTCTATCCCATGTGTTGACAATTTTATAATCTAATATTTTACGTTGGAGCAATAGACCATTTCAAATTGAGATCGGAAATCTTCGGAAAAACAGGTCACGTGGAGTAGGTGCGTTGCGCGTTCTTCGCAACAGTTGATCGCATTCACAGCATTGCCCTAGTTGATTGTCCGCCTATGTTTACATACACGCGTGCACACATGAGAAGTAAAACGTGGAACGAGACTATTTTGTTTTTTTATCAACAAAGGCGCTGACGGACAAATTCCAAATGTATCGAGCAGACGGTAAAAAGTGAAAATATTACCCCAAATCTCTTTCATCTCACTCGTGTTTGTAACTGAAATGCCGCAACATCAACTTTGTGAGGGATACAATCTATCACCAACACCAGCGCAATCTACCACACGGGCAGACGGGTGAAAAACACGTGTTTTTTTCCCGGCACATGGTCATGACCTGTCAGGAGCTGACAGGTCATGGAACCGAGTGTCAAACACTCGGCTAATCAGAAACATTCGGAACCGATCGTATATTTTCGGATTTGAAATTGTCTATAGTTTGAAGTTATGAGCATTATATTTTACCTGGTAAGTTAAGTTTTTGTGAGCACATTTTACAGTGCACCAACAAACCTCATTGCGTATTAATCTTTGCAGAAATGTTAGTGCAATCAGGTCAGACATCCCTCACCAAGGCAACGCTGCCTGTTTACGCCGTTGGTGTCTTGGGCAGTCACAATAGAGAGGAAGACCGCAAACAACTAGAGCAATTCCTCCAGGAGTCGGTCATCCAGCTAGCATTGTGCAACGCTCCCATAAATAGTCTAACGGTAGCCTATCTGGAATTACAGTAAGTGCACCGTATTAGTACCGCCATACCCCCCTTCCCTAAGCCCCCACCTGTAGCCCATCCGCCCATCCCTAGTTAGCTTTATAGTACAAGAGTATAGCAAATGAGGATATATATATCTCACTACTGTTTTCTATTCAATTTTAGTCTGTTACCCTTCAAGCTGTTTAGTGCTAGGAGTTAACTAACATTAATATACAAATAGTTACTGCTTGTGAGAGAAACGGTGCAAAAGAAAAACTCCCATCTGTGACTGGAGACCGTGCACTTAATATATTTTTCTTGAACAATACCTTTTTTTCTGCGAGATGCGAGATGGTACATTTTCAGAACGCATTGATCAAAAATATACAGGGTGTATCAAAAAACTGTACTTGGTTTCTTTTGATCATGAATCGCTTGACTGATTATACAGAGATGCAAGGTCTTAAGAAACAAGGTCTTAATACACAAGACTTTTTAATACACCTGTATACGCACCACACCCCCTCAGGAGCAGACAATAATATTTGTATTCTATATATATCATAACTTTTTGAAACCCTGTATATAACTTCTTTGTGATCAATGAACCAGGTTGTGATCCAATTTGCATGATAACATTGTTATCCTGCATACATATAGTCTCATACTCGGTGACACAGTCCACTGACCCCATATATGCATGATAGCTTATTTGACTGGGCACATGTATTCTGGGTATCGTGAATCATGCCCAGAATAAAGTAATTCCGATGTAATTTGGCCATGGAATTGTCAAGAGAATTGAAGAATGCGTGAGCTTGTTTAGTTGATCCTGAAAACTGAGATAGGTTTGGATTAGATGCTGTCTGCATTGGACAATGGCATTGATTTATTACAAATCAATTGATCTATTACTAATCATTTGATCTATTACTAATCAATTGATCAATTACTAATCAATTGATCAATTACTAATCAATTGATATATTACTAATCAATTGATCTATTACTAATCAATTAATCTATTACTAAGCAATTGATCAATTTCTAATCAATTGATCTATTACTAATCAATTGATCTATTACTAATTAATTGATCTATTACTAATCAATTGATCTATTACTAATCAATTGATCTATTACTAATCAATTGATCTTTTACTAATCAATTGATCTATATCTAATCAATTGATCTATATCTAATCAATTGATCTATTACTAAGCAATTGATCTATAAGCAATTGATCTATTACTAATTAATTGATCTATTACTAATCAATTGATCTATTAGTAATTAATTGATCTATTACTAATCAGTTGATTGATTACTAAGCAATTGATCAATTACTAATCAATTTGATCTATTACTAATCAATTTGATCTATTACTAATCAATTTGATCTATTACTAATCAGTCGATCTATTACTAATGCATTGATCAATCTAATAATTAGATTTATATATATAAACATGCTAAAATGTAGCGTATTTGGTGATAAATAAAACCATATTTTTTGGAATTATTAAGCTGTCCCAATTAGAGACATTGATGGGTCAATTAGCCTAATGATGAAAGTGGTTAATCGATTGGTCAAAGTTGCTACTCATTGAATATTTGAGTGATGATGTACATTATTTGAAAGTTATTTTCAATTTTTTGAGAAAGAAAACATACTTAAAATTCTACCAATCTCATGTAGAAAATGTTTTAGTATTTCCATATGTGCATATACAATATTTATCCAAATTAATCATGCATTGACAGATCTATAAAAACTTTCTTTAATTGCCGTCATTTTAAATTCTTAATTCACCTTTAAAAACCGACTGTATAATTTTCTTAATAGCTGTTGTTTAACCCCCTGAGAGCTACCGGCCGATTGGTCAGAAAGATAGATACATCATTTATTGCACCAATCAGAGACATTTTTACAATAGTTGTATCCCTGATAAAGATTGGAGTGAAATATTTTACAAGATGCATTTTAATTGGCTATTCAAATGAGTATATCTTGCAATAAATCAATCAGAACCACTGTAAGATAGGCCGGTAGTGCCCAGGAGGTTAATAAGTCTCAACCTAATAACAATGACTTCTCTAAAATAACAGTGCAATTGATTTATCTTTTTGCACAATCTCACTACAAACATTCACAGCTTCTGTGAACTCACAAGAATCAGTGGATTTTGTCAAATGTTTGCAATTGATGATTTTTTTTCTCCTTTGAACTAAAGAAAACAATTGGAGTTTGTTCAATTTTTGCAAAGCTTATGTTCTGCCTCATGAATTCAAGAAGTTACAAATGTGAAAGTTTGTATTGTGCCACTAACTATTTTTCTTCAGTCAAATTTAATATTCAATCAGCAAACAAGCTGGCAACCCGTATCACAATATTTTGTATGCTGACTGACTTGCCTAATCCCTATATTCCATATTTGGTTTGGTAAACTGTGCTCATTCCAGGGTATTTGCCTTTTATATTTTGTATATCCCAAGATCATAAAGTGTGTGATATCTTTATTTGAGATAATTTAGTGAAGTTTTTAATGGATTTTGAAACTGTTTGAGCAGTTACTGTACCATATGCTCTATAATAAATGCCAATCCATACTTTCCAATAACCATGTATGCGAGCTTAAGCTTATCTGGCAGAAATTAGTTAAATTTATGCTTGCATTTGCAAGTATAAATGTAAGATTGGACAGACAAATCTATGTCAAACCACATTTTTGCCTTAACCCTAACCCTGCCAAATCCAACAGAATCCAACGAGCCAATCTCTATGTTCCACTCGGCGTGCAATTTTTTTCGAGGATAAAATAGACCCAGGCTATAGACGCGGCCGAATATATTCAGCCAAGTAGCCTTGACACCCGTGGTGTAGTGGTGAATCGTTTGCCTCTGGTACTGGAGGTCCGTGGTTCAAATCCCGGGGATCGCGGTGATTTTTGGGGTCAATTTTCTCCGTGCAGAAAAAAATCTGAAAAAAGTGCCCGAATGGGTTAGGGTTAATACCCCTTGAAATGGACAATTTTCATTTACGCACATGTATACTAAGTACAATTTGCTAAAAATGTACCATTTAATACTGAAAAAGAACATCTTTTTGAAAATGGAATGCCCAGGGGCTTTAAACATGCGAGAATGCAGTTTACGAGTTTCATTGCATCATGTGAAAAATGCTATTTCACAAATTTCATTCAAGTTTCACTCTGGCACATAATTTAGCTTGGCAAACACAGTCTTATGCTCCATTCGCACATACAGGGTGAGTCAGAAAAAACGGGCATTTTTTTGGCGCAAGCGCCATCGAAATATTAGGCCTGCATATTCAAAACCAACTATAGTGTTACAAAAGAACACACATTTGGCTTTCATTCGAAAAAAGAATTTTTGAATTCGATCATTGCGTCATAAAGTTGCAACCATTTGAGTAGAACCCGGTATTTTAAAAGCCAATCCACGGAATGTTAATTACCCATAGTATTGTTGGTTGCCTGATTCAGAGATGCTGTTCAATGAAACTAGTGAAAAAAACCTGAAATGGCACATGAATGTTGGATACAATATCTTAAAATGACTGGAAATAAATAGATCTGTGTAATTATGAGTAATAAAAAGCCTGAAATCAAGAAGGTAAAGTAAAAGGAGGCATATCTACTGATTTAGGATGTACACCCCATTAGAATACTTTTAGGAATGGCTTGATAATTCAAAGATTCCGTGGATTTGCTTCAAATTTTGGGGCTTTACTCAAATTAGTGTAACATGATAACGAAATGGTTGATTTTTAAAATTCTTCTTTTGAATGAAAGCCAAATTGTAGGTCTTGATAAGCTACCATTGATTTGGAATATGCATGCCTACTTTTGTGACGCTTTTGTGAAGAAAAAAAGTGCCTGTACTTTCTGACTCACCCTGTACATAATAGGGGTGAATGTTTGTAATTTTATTGAAATAGGGAAAGATGCTTACTCACAAATATTTATGGAATCATGAAAATAGTGGGTGTTTTTATAATAAAAAAGAGTGCAAAAAGACAGAAACAAGAAAATGATTTAAAATAATTCTTAAAAAATGGAATAGAGCATGGTTACCCTATCAAATACAAAGTTCAGGGATTAGCTAACAACGCAGCTTAATTTAACCACTGGCTTAAAAAAGAAGCTTAAACAGGCTTATATTATAACAAGGCGAACATTACGTTATAATGGTGTAACAGGCCAAAAAGAGTCACTAGGTTGTGTTTTTTGCCTGTCCTAATCCTAGAGATGGGCCTAATTTAAGGGTCTGTTTGGTTACACCAGTATAACACAAAAGATTTGCCTAAGAAACAGGTGCGTCGCTCGCTGTCGCCATCGCCGCCATTAACAACGCCAGTGTTTCTGGTTTGTTTTCTACTTACTTCGTCTCTTGTTCTCAGGCTCAACTGTAACATGGGTATACTTAGTTCAAGGTTTGTTTTTAACACCCATAATGCTTGCTGGGTCGTCGTCTGCTTCCTGCTTCTACCATGCATCATTTATTTTCAATCAAGCTCTTTGACAAGGCCCACAATGCTTTGCATTTTGTACACTCATAAAGAACAACTCTAAAAAAACCGTACAATATCACTATTTACATTAGTTTTGAAGGGGCCCAGATATCGAAGACATATATATGAGTTGTCTGAAGATGTAAATTTTGAATCCTAAATGCAAAGCATTGTGGGCCTCGTCAAAAACTTTGATTAAGCTTTCAACAAATCACTTTTCAATAGTTAGCTGCTCACTTCTTTTCTTGCGCAAGGTGCCTTGTGATCCATTTGAAACCATTTGGAATATCAATGTTATATTATTATTTTTTTCTTCAATTATCTTAACATTTCATCAATAGCCATTTTACATATCAACATCCATTTGGATTATCTAAACGATAAACAAATTAAAAAAAGTCTCCAACAAAATGCTATTTTTTAAGCAGCATTCATTGTTACATATTTTCTGCTGGTAGCTTCAATCCTGAAATCTTATGGCCCTGCTTCTTTTCTTAGGGAAAGACTGGTTCCCCTCTTGATTTTTTTTAAAATATTCAAGAAAGGGAATCTTGGACGAAAACCAAAACTCGAACTTATAATAAAAATGTGTGAAGATTGATGGTAAAATTCTCAGAAATTATCATTTTACCTCCTGTTGACATGGAAAATGATGCAGAAGAGGATATTTTAAAAACGTATACAAATAATGACAGCTTCCAGATCAGTTTATCATATGTCAATTAATAATTTAATTGATTGATCCAATAGTCAAATCAATCAGTCAATCAATCAGTTATCATCCACAATCAAGCATTATGATCAATCAATCAATCAATTGATCATTCAAATCAATCAATCAATTGATCATTCAAATCAATCAATCAATTGATCATTCAAATTAATCAATTAATTGATCATTCAAATTAATCAATCAATTGATCATTCAAATCAATCAATGATCAATCAAACAATTCAGTGTTATCATATATTAATCAATATATTATCCATCCATCAATCATTCAATCAAACAATCATTCAATCAATCACGGGACCAATGGTCAATGCGAGTTTGAAATTACATGTTTTTGAACACAGAGGCACCTTGTGTCAGGAACGATAGCAAGGCATTATTTCACTCAGTCATTGCCATGTGGTAGGGGAAATATGGGGCTGTTCCAATTATATGCTGCATCCCCTCTGTGGCAAACATACCAAATGTGAATTCCAAAGGGGATGAAGAATGTAAATGGAATGGCAAGAGTAAGGTATTTAGACTTTCCATTTATATTCCTTTACCCTTTGTGGCAAGCATCCAGATATAAGGATTGAAATTGAGATCCAAAGGGTGTACATAATATAAATGGAATGGCAACATTGAATTAGTTGACTGTTCTATTTATATTTTTACTCCCTCTGTAGCAAAAGGAAGAAGCACAGGTGCCTAATTAAAAGTGTGCAGGCCTTCTACAGGGGATACAGAACATGAATCTAATTTAAAATGTGGATTATCAGGCTATTCTGTGTATATTCTGTACTCCCTGTGTAGAGAAGGTTGGTTTGAATTCAGGCCCAGTATTCCAATAGAATGTCCATAAGGCGATGAAGAACCCAACCCTGTTCTGGACCTCTCAGGGAGGACTGGTCTGTCAGATATTTTTTTGTTTTCATGAACATTTTTGTGAATTATCAAAATGTTTTAAATTTTCAACAACAAAAAAGAAATCCAAAATGTTTGAAAACCGACAAATCACAAATTTTCAAAACATTTTCACAAAAAAAATCACAAATTTTCAAAACATTTTCAAAAAATAAATCAAAAATTTTCAATAAATGTATCCATCGTGCCGGTAGAACAGCCCCACCCCACCCGCCATTGCCTTGCCTTAGGGTAGGGATCATAAATGGAATAGTCTGTTGTCCTGGTGGTCTCATTATGTTCTAGCTAGAAATGATGTTTTTAGAAAAATCTATGAGTTCCTTTTCTTCTCACCTTATTTTGCTTTATTTGTATACTGGTGATATATTCTGTGAATAGATTTTGTTGTTGTTTCTCTCCCCAATTTCTAGCTAGCACTTGGTTGGACTGCAAATTGTTTGGTAGCTCTGTATTGGAACTTGTTGATTGCAAGCATTCATCCAATCATGGTTATGGTTATAGAGATGGGGATCCAAAATACCCTTGGGAACTCATTTGTTCATTTTTCTCATCGGGGTTTGAAATTGTCTATTAGGTGATGACAAAAAACTGAACAAATTATGTTTGTCAAAAAGAGATTTTTTGGTCCAAAAAATGGCAAAATGTTTACAGATTTTTCTGATTTTTTTGGTGTCAATTTGAAGGAAAATTCAGAAAGAAAGAGGAAAAAAGCCTGACTAACAGACCCAATCTGACAATATCCGCCGTGTTCAATTGTTAATAACCAGCCAGCGGGGTGTACTAATTCGATACAGCATTAACAGCTACGTTGGTTTAAAGAGTTTTGTCTGTGTTGCAAAGAAACATTTGTCTCGGTCTCCCAGCACATGAAATCAAATTCATCATTTTGTCATAAAAATATCATTTTGATAACATAATTTGATTTCAAAACTATTTTCAACTACAACTTTTTATTTTTTTTATTTGAGAATTTCTTCCATTTTTTTAATTAAAGTTTTCAACAAAAAAATGGATTACAAAGACTAGTTTACTCTTATGGGTATCAGCAACAACAAAAAAGCAGAGAACCCAAAGAAACAAAAACACTGCCATCTATGTCTTCAACCGTTAAAAATTCAGAACATTTACCTTTTTGGAAGTAGGGAGCTTTGATTTTATTTTGGCCTTATGTGGTTATTTGTGGTTACTGTTTCTTAATTTGCACAACTTCGATTTGGATTTGAGCATCTCGTATATAGCAAACCCCAGACGGTGATGGACATGATTTGCCCAAATCATTTCTGTTGGACAAAAATGCATGTAATTTTGTATTTCATTAAATCCAAACCTCGCATATCTATCCAAAACTGAAAGGCATTCAGTCGTTTTACACAGAGAACCACCCTGTTTCTTCTTAAAAGAAAAAAAGACAAAAAGAGGGCAGTATCTGAGTGTATTCTTTGGTTTTGAAGGAACTTTGAAAATAAAAATCTGGTTTCGAAATTGTTGAATGAGAAATAAGATCAGATGTGTTTTCATATCAGATTCCAGATTTGAAAATCTTGGCCGCCGTCGTCTGGTGAACACCGAGTCTTAAACATACACTTTCCACAGCTTCAACACGTCATGCATAAAATGATGGCCACAACATCTTCATTCATTGACATCAGATATTATGTATGTTATTCATCAAAATAACTTACCAGTACAACTCTTAACAGAAAAACAGGCATTGGAAAATCATTAATAGATCAAATCGTATCAGGCAGATAAAAAAGTTCTGATCTTTTGATAACAATTTTATTTCAACTGATTTTGGTTTTGTGAAAATCACGAGTTTTATTCTTATCTGGGAAAAAAATATACACACAAAAGGTAGAGTTTATCATTTTGTCACCTGATTTTTACTATCATACATGTTAAAAATCCATGTTTTAGATTTGCAACATTTATGCCGTTGTATTTTTGTGCATTCAACTTGTGTCGAAATTGCCTAGATAAGCACTTAATGGCCAAGTATTTTGTGAGTTCTTTGTTGATATTGTAGTGATGCATTGCAAAAATTGATTTCCTTTTTTGTAAACGTTTGATATTGGCCAACACAAGTGCTCATAATTAAATGGAATGAAAAAGCATGAGCATTGTATGCTGTGAACTCATTTTTCAAAAGTTGACATTGAAATCTTAAAAGTATGGTGTTTTCTGAAAACAAGCATCTGTAAATGACCTAATCTCCGAAATTTTGAAAGTGGGGGAAAACGCATTTTGCCATGGATCTTGACATCTCTATATCAATATTTTCAGCATAAAAATATTTTGGTTTGATTTTCAAAATCATAAAACTATCAAGATAAAATGTGACATTTTTTTCTCTCCCTACCTCAGCACTCATCCTACATACCATGAGCTACTGTTGGCATCACTATGGGGATGTGTGGTGCATGTATCAGCATCGGTGCGTGTGTTTTGCGCTCAACTCTTCGAGGTACTCGTCAAGGGTATGAACGAAGGTCTGGTGTCGAGTCGCGTCACACCGGCGCTCATCACGCTGTCTGGAGATCAAGACTTGTAAGTCGTTTGTAAAACATAATTAAGAGGTTAATGATTGCGTACAGCTATAATTAATTTTGAGGAAACTTTAAAGCTTTGAGTAATTTATTATGGTATCAAGGATAATCAAGGTTTATCTTAAGAAAATTTTTAATTTAAAATTCTTTCACAGAACCTGAGTAATCAATGGTTCTGAGTCATAAATCTCAATCATATTCATAACCATAGATATGATAGGCATCAATTAAATTTGGGGTGGGAGTGTGTGTTATGGTTGGGTCAAGGTATGCCTGTGTGTTAGTAACATATACCTGATTGGGGAAGTCCTCTTTTGGTCTATACGCTTGCGCACTCGACATTGGTGCGGAAGGTTCCAGTTTCAAATCCCTGCTGGTGCTCCGAAATGTTGCTGGTATATCTCAGTGAGTTGTTATATGTATGGGCAGTACGTGACAATATGTCACCCCAGCTTTTTCATAAAATGACCCATATTTTGTTTTGGTTAGCCTTTTCCCCATTTTAAGGCCAAATTTCCTATCCACCTCCCATGTACCAAGATGGATTGATTCCTATGTTCATATCCATCAGTGTAATGACTTTTGATATGTAACACAAGCCCAATTTACTTATTGACCCTTAAAACCTGGAATCTGCGAAATCCCATTTGAAAACTATGCCGACAGCATTCACTCAGGTAATTACGTCTGGTGATAAATTCGGATGGAAACAATTATTTTGGGAGCACCTGGCTAAGTGGTCTATTAACACAGACCCCTTTGCTGGTGGACATGGGTTCAAATCCCATTGCTGGCTTCCATATCATATTCATAAATTCTTTTACCCTTGCTGAAAACTGTTAGTTCTTATCACATATAACTTACATATTTGATGACATTTTATCATTTCAGGTCTGTCAAATTAGCCACCATTCCTGCCTTTGGGACCATTATGGAGAATACCTCACAGAAAGAGGTTTGTATACACCTAACACAAAAAGTTCCTAACCAGGTGCTTTTATGTTGACTCATTCAAAATCAATAATATGTACTGAAAATCTGAGATATACATTAAGTGAGCAAATTTATTTCCCATAATTTGATACTTTATTCATAACATTTGAGTAGATACATTTTTTTCAACGTTTAGGACCATATTTTTGTACTAATTTAAACGGAATGTTTAACCTAAACATGTGTTAAACTTTGACTTTAAAAACATTGTTTAACTAAACGAAATTCTTGAAAACTTGTTTAACTTAAACGCGAGCCTAATAACTTACTGAAAGGTGTCTAACTTTAAACATTAGTATGGGGTAGTTTTACCCATTTGGCCATAATAAATTGAATATCTGTACACAGTGAATCCACGACCACTCTGGGGACAAGATTTGCAGAGTTTAAAATCGGGTTTTGTTAAACACATCGTTTAAAAGATAAACTCACGTTGAATTTAGACACAAGTTTAGTTAGTCACGGTTTAAACTGTCTTTAATACGAGAATACGGCCTATGCTATTTAAAGTAACCACAACTAATTGGAAAGAAGTTGTAGCAATTAAGTTTCCTATGGGATATCATTGCTTTATAGTGTGTGATACGCAGAGAATACTTTTGTTTAGCAAATGTTTCATAAAATCGATTGTATTTCCCTTGTACAGACTTTGGATAGAGTCTACATTCAGTTCCAGTCATTCCTAGACGACCCCGCATATCGGGATGAGAATTCCTTGTTAGTACAACTCATACACACGTTTGGTAAAGTGGGACCCAATGCAGAACCAAAATTTAGGGATGAGTGTAAGTATAATTCTCCAGGAAAAGTATCGTAGCAAAACTTGAAAAAACACATGGCTAGGAATGTCAATCTCAAAGAAATGTTTGTATCAAAACAAACACTGCTATAGTTTGATCAGTTCCAAATTGGCAAAGCCTCCTTACAGCAGCTGAATACAAGGATGCGGGTGCGCTTGAAGCGCACTGTGCATCATATGTGTGACGCGTGTGTGCTGCCGAAACCGTGTGCATGTGGCCATAACCGGCGCGTACGCTTGGATTACTTTTGCGCTCGAAGAGATAAAAACCAAATATTTCTCGCCAATTTGAAACTGATTAATCTATATAGTTGATTTCACCTCTATGAGACAGTGATGTCACCACATTATATAGTGATTGCAGTGAATAAATGAGCGCATCAACTTGAGGGCGCTTGTGTATACACACACGCATAGAAAGGTAGAGATTGATATGCCATACTTTAAAAAAAAAAGAAGCTTATTAGCATTTCACTACAGCATTTCAGTATTTCTTTTGCCAGTAACCTATTCTATAAAAACGTGAGTAATCTATTCACTTTTTATTGGATTTGTCTACAACAAAATCAAATCACAGAAGTAACATATACTGTTAGGCGCATTGGATGTATCATTGTAGTGATGAAGAAAAAAAATGTCTTCAGGTGCAAGACATTTGGTATATTCTACGTTCATATTTTGTTCAGGCATGATATTTTGTAGAAAAAAATCAGAGAGAAGATATTTTTCACTCTCAAAGGTAGATATTTGCATTTACTTAGCTAAATGTTAGGTAATATAGAACAATAGTTTGCTGTTTTTTCACCGGTATGAATATTATGCCTGTTGTTCAATTATCTCAGGCAATCACTTTATAATGTCTATTTTCTCTCAACAGTTGTACTACCTAGGTTAGCTGCCATAGCGCATGGCAATAACAACACTGCTAGTGACACCAGGAAATCAGATGTAGCCACAGCTCTCTTTGAAGCCTATAGTGCCCTCTCGTGTTGCTGTATCCTTTTCGTTTTACAAACTATACATATCGTCACTGTTCTGTCAAAATCTTGGTATGTTTTTGGGGCCCTTCAGCATGTTTAAAGTAAACTGCCCAATGGTTATACATATGAAGTGGTGCTTTAAACATTTTCAGGGGCAAGAGCACTTACAAGGTGTTGATGATGTGATGTTGGCCTTTGAACATGTTTAGAACAGACTGCCCAAAAGTCATACATAGGAAGTATTTTTTTATACATGCTGAAGGGCTGGACGGACACACAATGTTTTGACAGAACAGCAACGATATAGGATATTCATGAGCATTGTTACAGGCTATTCACGAGCACAAACATGTGAACCAATTTACTTATTCCAAATTACAATTCATGAATATTCATGAAAGGCTATTCACGAGCACACACATGTGAACCAATTTACTTATTCCAAATTATAATTCATGACTATTAATGAAAGAAATGGGACAATTCCATTGGTTAATCATTCTCATTCTTGTCACCATTATTATAGGGTGGGTATGTTCTGGGGGCTGAAAGTTTTTTATCCCCAAACTGTAGAATCCTTGGTACCTTGGAGTTACCGTTGAGGAGACAGACCATTCGATGTACCTTGGCATAAACATCCGCAGCATGGGACCCATATTCTTCCAAAAATGTCTCTGCCATTGAAAAGGTGCAACGTCGAGCTGCACGCTTCGTCACCAATACCTATGGGTGGGACACCAGTGTTACAAAACTACTCAATCAACTTAAATGGGGTTCCCTTAAAGACAGAAGGGAAGCTCACCGCCTGACCTGCCTCTTCAAAATGATTAATGGACAACTTGACATTGACTACAAATCGTACACCAACCCTAAGCTAGACAGATGTAGACGAGGACACCCTGACTAATTTGAAATCCGCCACACCAAATCAGACGTTTACACCAATTCATTTTTTCCAAGGACAGTGTTGACATGGAACAATCTAGAACATACGACCGTCCACAAAACCAGCCCACATTCTTTTAAAACCGCCGTCATCAAAGAACTTTTTCCCCCAAATTAACACGCCACCCTCTGCCACCTCCAGTCAAAACTCTTTGGAGTATTTTAGAGGAATCCCAACCAAGTACCAAGTACCAAATCCGTAGTATGTTTCCTTAACCCTATTGCTGTGTAGTTGTATCGGATGATCTGATTCGTGAAGCCATGCTGCCAGGTCTGAGATGCTTACACCAAGATCTAGAACAACTCATGCCAGAACATGATGTAAGAGGACTGCATGCCAGTATTTTATTACTCTGAACTTGATCAAATTGACATTTAACTTCACAGTGCCATTAAGTAGTTCAAATTTTTAAAGTTTTTTTTTTCAATCTCTAACATGCACAGATGAACATATTTCTAACTTAGAAATAACAGGCATATACGATGGGTATTAAACAAATTATAAATATTTTAAACAGGTTCGCCGTCATGGAAGGTCTTGTGGCCCAACGGATAAGGCACTTGCCAACTAAGCAAGAGGTCCTGGGTTCGATTCCCGGGCGAGAGCGTTTTCCCATAATTGTCTCTTTTCTATCCACGACGGCGAACCTGTTTAAAATATTTATAATATTTCTAACTGTTCTGTATTTGGAATAGATGTAATGCATACACTGCAGCAATTGATTCTGTTTCTGTAGAGCAGGCATTCTCAACTGGTGGCGCGCGCGCCACTTGTGGCGCATCAAGGCATCCTAAGTGGCGCGTGGTTAAAATTTAAGTGGTTAAAATTTGTTTTAAAAAAAAAATCATATCATGATATAGCCAGATTTCATAGGTCTATGACGATCAGATGTATAAATGCAGCATTTTTTTCGCGCTACGCGCGCATGTGCCCTCAAAAGAATAATATTAGTTATTATGCTACCTACATATGTTAAAATAGTTTGAAACTAATGTTATAAAGGGAATTTTGCCATTGTAAATGCTAACAAAATATGACCAAGTGGAGCTTCAACAAGTTGGTTACTAAATTGTGGCGCATCAGTTAATCTAGTTGAGAAAGCCTGCTGTAGAGTGTGTTCATCCAATTTGCCATCTAAATTAAAATGGCATTGGTTTTTTTGTTATCTTTTTGTTTTGACGATGGAATATCAGTTTTATGTTTCATAAAGAAGCGAATGACAAAAGTGAAATATAACAGTTGATGTACACAAGTATAGTCAGGCATGTGAATGAACCTACATGAAAAACCCTGAAAAAATGTGCACAATTTGGCGAAAGAGGCTAAAGCAGGATTAAATTCTAAAAAAATGGTCGACATTTCTTAATGAACAAAGAATTCAATGTATAAACCTGAAATTGTTCATGTCTGTATGATATGTTAGCTTCATTTGATATAGCCTCGGAGGTCATGGGTCCACATCCAGCCTTGGAAAATAAGTTATTACATTTAATAGACAACTTGTGAAGGAGAAAAAGATGATAAGACTGCATGTCCCTGGGAGAGGATTGAATATATTTGCTCAATGTTCCAGCCAATGAAAAGTTGATTCAGGGAAAATATTTGAATTAATGAACATTTTTTTTGTTCTCACCAGGCTGTGGTTTCCTCAATGATCAAAGAGATGGAAGGAAAGTTAGTTGGCAAAGACAGGTAAGAAAAAAACCCCTCTAACGCTAACTCCCAAGACATGGTTTTGGAGAGAAAAAATATGAGTGGAGAAAAACCTGGTCAGATTAGGGCGGGGGGGGGGGGGGGTGAACTCCAGCTGCGTTGAACCTGGGTCGCCTATGTGGAAGTCCCACCCCTACCTGATCGCGCTACGTAGTCAGCTTGAAAAATCTTAAGATTTTCTTCAGCATATGGTAGTCTGCCTGATCGCGTCATGAGATTGGAGAAGCATGCGCTACCAGCTCCCAGTAGTGCGGTGTTTTGTAGTGATGAGGAAGGTTTTGGTTAATGTGGACATTTTGTGAACATAATATCGATTTAACGAACTTGCACAAATAGGTTTACAATTTTAGATATTTGTTACAATTTAAAAAAATATTGTAACCGTTGCAGAAACATTTCTACGAGCCTAGCCGACTCCCTTAATTATTTGTGATATTGATTATTGAATAGGCCATTTAACATGAATCTCTGTCATAAACACATTTGGTGAAAAGAGCTATGTATGTGTTGTGTCACTTAACTTTTGACAGTCAAACATGAAATTTGATAAACTTTCCACCCACAAAAAAAATCATAGCACACAACCCCCCCCCCCCTCAACAGAACCAACAAAATAAAATGATCAAAAAAAGACCTGTTTGGCCATTACATGGTAACACAATCTAACTTGAACATTGATGTATTGAGAAGTAGGGCATTAAAGTGTACACGTTTGAATTCTTGTGTTGTGGGAAAATAAGTCAAAGTCATCTATTTATCTTAGAAACAAAACCATGGGGAATCCCGGGAATAGGACAGGCAGAAAGAGCGCCCTCTAATTACACAGGATCTAGTCTTACCTAAAAAATTAATTTTTTTGAAGTGAGATCGTTTTCCCATAGAAGCATCACAGTGTTGTCACCACCCAAAATTTAGTGCCGGTTAATTTTACTGACGGCGAACGGAATAAGTGTTGCGAACGAAGTGCAGTGGATCATGGCATGGGGTCTAGAGGCCTTCTTAATGTTTTTTTTAGGGGTTTATAATGCACTTTGAGGGTTCCTCTGCCACATCATTTCTTGTTTTATGAGGCAGTTTAATGATTTTATCCACAAATTGTTAAAAAAAAATTAGAGTGCTGTTTTTTTTACCCTTTTTTTTTTAAGAGTCCCGGGCGGCAATCATTAGTGCCGGCTCTGAAGCATCATGTTTTATTCATCTTCCTACAGATCACCCTCAATATCCAGCATCAACAGCGGCGGACAGCAACAGCAGCATACAGGATTTGCCAACCTCAGTGAAGACGCCAGACGTTCCCTGTTCAACAAGATAGGCGCACAAAGAACCAAGATGGCCACCGTCTTTCAGGCGAAAAAGAAATGAGACCACTCAATGGTGTGTGTTTGTATGGTGTATAAGAGGTGTGTTTTTTCTTAGTGTAGAATTTTATTTTTCCCTTATAAGGCCAAACAAAGGAGATAGTCTGTCTCAGAAACATTTTGCAAATAAGCTAAGTGCTGTGCGATAGCTCATTTTACATACCAATGTGGGCTGGCTTCTGAGACAGACTATCTTCTTTGTTTGGCCTAAATTGAAGCGAAATAAACAGTATATGAATTCATAGAAATAATAGGCATATACGACGGGTATTAAACAAATTATAAATATTTATGTGGCAGGAGACTGGGAAACAAAATCGCTTAGGTTTGAATTTCAGATGCTTTACCATGCGAGGTCTTGTGGCCTTATGGATTAGGCACTTGCCCAGTAAGCAAGAGGTCCTGGGTTCGATTCCCGGGCGAGATCGTTTTACCATAATTGTCTCTTTTCTATCCACGACGGCGAACGTGTTTACAATATTTATAATTAGTATATGAATTGATCATTTGCGCTTGCTCAGTGGCTTCCCACAGGCTGTTAACACTTTCCACACGGCAGGTGTCTGCAGACGACGTTCTTAAATTTCACAAAATGTTTCAAAAATGTCAAAGTTGTGAGAAGGGGATTGCCATGCCAATATACCACGCGAAGGACAATGACACATGGGAACAGACGTTATTGAGTCACGTGGTAGATGTCCACACAACGTGTTCGTGTCAAGCAGGGGAACCCTATTTCCACATCCTGGGTACACCACTGGTATCCCCTATTATTCTCGCTCAGAAGCCACTTGAGAAAACATGGTTCCTCACAGGGAGATGGGGGCCTCCACATTATGGCCTGGCTCCCAAAAAGATTAATCCAGCCCTGTTTACGGCAAAGAAAGTGCTTTCAGGTGTGATTTTTTTAAACAGACCCGCAAACGTTTTATATGTAGTAAACAGGCAAAATGTGAAATTAGAATACTGAATCACGTAACTGGCGCAATGTGTCCATCGATTCATGGAACATCAGCTAACAAAAAAATAATGTGGAGTGTCATTGGGTTATTTCCTCGAAATTTAATACTAATTCAAACGTGCTGAAATACGATGAGACGATTCGAAAGAAAAGTACCGGTTATGAGTTATTTGCAGTCGAGTATGTGCACGCAGGACACAAGCATTGTGTGTGTGTTGGGTTTTTTTTTGGGGGGGGGGGGGGGGTGGGGTGGTGTTCTGTATTAGATTCCATAGATCATGATTATAATCCAAGTTTACTGAATAGAGTGGTTATGGACGATGTTCACCTCTACGAAATATTAATAGTTAATACGGAAGTTCATGTCTATTTTAACTTTCGACCTTCGCTCGCAGTATTTTGCCTCCGCAAATCATGGTTTGCATCAAGTCAAGGCTGCCTGGCTTCCTGGTTGCAATATTTGAAGGTAACTACTTTGCCCAATTTAAGGGAAGATACACATCAACCTTGCAAAGTGGTAGTGTCTTATCGTGTGAGTTGTATGAATTTGCGTTTCAAAAGTGTGGAGGTGTTGAAGCAATAACCACATTTGGAATCACCATGTGAAATGCATTGAAATAAGTACAGACATTCCAAGTATTGATTCAGTAATCCTTTGGATAGACCTTGAAAGTTGGGAAAGGTTTCTGAAAAATCTGTTTTGCATATGGTAAAACCAATAGCCGCGTGGAAAGTGTTAAGTCTCGCAAGTGTGTAAAATTTGTAAGGATAAATCCCTCATTGAAAAGAAACAATTTTGTTGATGCGCATATAGTCTTCCATGAATACAGTGCGCAAAAGATATATGTGATATGATCAAGCAAAATCAGTCGGAAGTCAGAAATATTCATTTTGAGATATAACCAAACAAAGGATAGAAAAGTCTTTGTTTTCTATTGTTTTGTAATCCCTTCAATAGCTCATATCTTTGGAATTATGTGCCCATTTGTGATGAAGTTTACTGCAAAATGTAGCTTTGCAAAAAAACCTATACAATAAGTAGAGAAATGAATATTAGATATTTTTGACTTCAGACTGATTTCGCTTGATCACATGACATGATCAAGCGAAATGAATCATGTGTCGGCAGTTTTGAATTTTGATATTTGTCCATCATTTAAAAGCGGGCGAAAAATGCTACAGTATGGTCCAAACCCCAGTAAAATCGAACTTCTAGTTTTTAAGTTACAAACAGTCTACCAACTGAGTAAATAGAGTAAAACATAAGAATTTGTCACTTCTTTTTACCTGTAACTCAAAATCAATATTCCCGACATACGACTCATTCCGCTTGATCGCGTCACATATTGTTTGTAGATGTTGTTCCGATCATAAAACAAAGCAGCTTCAAGTTGTGTGTGTGTCAGTATTGCCATGAAAATATATTAGCAGAATTTTGTAACCATTGGTTTCAATGGTACCCAACAAAGTGACCAATTCGAAGGAAGAAAAATAATTGTTTTTACACCTACTGTGTGATGAACCGTGTGTCAGTATTGCCATGATAATATATTAGCGGAATTTTGTAACCATTGGTTTCAATGGTACCCAAAGTGACCAATTTGAAGAGAAAAAAAGTGTGTCGGTTGAATATGAAACAACCCAACCATGTTTGGAAAGTTCTAAATTTGCATTTGTATAGATTATTACAAGTAAGGGGTGTGTGTGTATGTTATCATATGTGACCCATCACATCAAAACCGACCAGTTGTCGGCAAGGCTCATCTGCAAATAATAACAAAGAAGTTGAGAATTAAAATAAAAAAAATTCAACCTTCTGATTTGCAATGAACCTGTGTTCCTTGTTCAATTTTGACAAATTAGGTGTCATTTTAAAGCTAAAAAAATGTTATTTAACCCTAACTCTACCCCCCATTTTTTTCAGATAATTTTCCCGCTAGGCGAAAAGTGACCCAAAATATCGCTGCGACCCCCCCCCCCAGATATTCCATAACACTACAATTGTCAAGGCTACTTGGCGCAATATAGGCTGGTCCATTTTTGCAGCGAAAAACTTCCATGCCGGATGATACCAACAAACTCTGTTGTGGTATATGGTAGAGTTAGGGTTAACACGAATTTCAAATCCCAATTTTCATATCGGGAGGCTGGTCTGTTCCGATGTGATGGGTCACATATAGTCAACTTAATTGTGTAATTGAGGGTGTCTTTGGTGGGGAAATAAAACAAAAACAAACATTGTTTATGTTGTCCTCTGTGACCAACCCTAAGAATTACAAAGTTAAAGGTCAGCAGGTCTTTAAATACAGCTTTATTGTAAAGCATAAGAAAAGTTTAGTATTGTTTTCATGGATTTTAAGGACAGACCCACCGTTATGATTTTTGTCATTTACACTTTGTTCATCTATTCTCTGTGTAGTGATGTTGGAGCATATTCCAACGATGGCACCCTCGTATCATGTGTGTGATTGTAATGTGCTGGCATACATACTGCTTAGGCAAAAACAAAATTGATATGTTCCCCTAGACCGCCCGCTCGTCAGATTTAAGGCTGCTCCGATTTCTTTTTTTCAGATTTTTTTTCAGATTTCTTTTTTCTATAGATTCTCTTTTTTCTTCAGATTTTTAAAGATTTTTAACAGTTTAAATAGCATTGAATATTAAAACATATGTTTATAACATATATGTGCGACTCTGTGTGATATCAACTTCTTTTTGGCTGAACTTTGAGCTTCCGCTGGTATAAGAAAATAAAAAAACCTCTTTTTTTTTGTTGCCCATAATTAAAGATAAATCGTTAGATTATGCTGTTATGTCACTGCACAGTGTAAGATGAACAATGCATAAAAGTTCAGCACAAAATTATATTTTGTTGTTGACAATATTTTAGGGCAGAATTATTTGCATGGTATTACGTGTGTATAAAATGTATTCAAAGCCTTTACAATATATTGCAAGCCTACTTTGTATCAAGCTATCTGCATTGGATGATATTTGCGGTATGTTTTTTAAACCTTATATATCAAAATGTTTTGAATTTATTTTTACCATTTTCGAATCAAGCTGTTAACTTATGTTAAAATCATGTACAGTTCAGAATTGTCTTAGGACATCTAGTAGATCAAAATGGTATGATATGACAGTGGCATACTGGCTGGACAGAGATGGGGCTCTTGACCGAAAGGGAGTCACCGTCCTCTGATTGAAAGGTTTCTTGACTGAATGACTCAGCTCATTTAAGGTTGCATATTTCTGTGCAATATGTCCAAACCTGTCTTATCATTTTTTGGAGGAAAATGGGGTAGACGGTAACATTTTGGCTCATGGGTCCCGACCCCCACCAACCCTGCATGTTACGCCATTGTTGTATTATAAAATCAAATGTTCTACATGATTGTATCACCAGAATTAGATCTCCAGAATTAGTTTGAAAATATGGGTCATTTTAGGCACACTGGCACAGCACAGCCAATTTATTCAATGTAAATCACCATTATCTTTCCTACTTACTCGAATATTCAGTGGCCAAAGTAAGCAAACATGGACTAGGGACAGTTGTTGTTAAAGGAGGTGTCCCGCAAGCATAAAAGTGTGCATTATATGTTAGAAAAATAACTATTGAGCCCAACGTTTGTAATTATATAGAACAAAACACCACACTTATGACAAAAACAAATAAAAACCGCAATCTCTCAACATGCACTTTTTAAAATTGGCGGCGATCGAAAGTCCCAGTGTCGATGATGTCATAGTTATACAATGCACATGCGCAAATTTGAGCACCGATACCCATGACGTCATCGACACCGGGACTTTCGATCGCCCCGAATTTTAAAAATTGCATGTTGAGTGATGGCAGTTTTCATCCATTTTTCTGACTAGTGTGGTGTTTGGTTCTATATGATCACGTTATTTTCGGCTCGATAATTATTTTTCTAACACATACTGCTCAATGTTGCGCTTGCGGGACCCTTCCTTTAAACAAAATTAAACTGCCCGCACCAGTTCACAGGGTTTTGTTTTGACACAGGAACAAATCCAAGCAATTAGCCATCAATATTAGGAATAAATGAAGAGTAACAATTATGTTAAGTAAATTTCACTGAAACAAATTGCCCCTATGTTTTTTTATGGGAGAGAACCAGGAATTTAATTATTATTGTTTATAATTACTGTAATAGTACCATTAAATAATTCTCAATTTTGCAATGTTATCTACTAGACACATTTTGTGTTGTTGGGTTGCCCTCAAGCGCCAAACATTTCGAGGTTGGTTCGGTTGGTCAATTATTTTTTAATTGCTGAAAAATATTACTGACAGACCGTGGCTGCTGTGGTTCATATCACAGCAAAATTGGTCAATGTCAATTTTTACTAATTATGTGATAATACTAAAACTTTTTATTCAGAATATAGTAATATTTTGACAATTTATATCTTTAAACAAACAAAAATGTGACCCTAATCGTTGAGATTTTAGGGTCGATTGCTGAGGGCAACACAACATTTTATTATTTTGGCCCTATTATACCAAGCATATCTATGCATGTACACTATTAATATACATACAGATAATTTTACAAAATGGTTAACAACTCATTCATATTTAGTTTAATATAGCTCACTTTGATGCACAATGACTTAATTTCACAATTTTAACTTTTCAATTCCTGTAGTTATCATTTAAAAATCTCTATTATACTCCCCATAACACTCATCGTACGTGTATTTTAAAATAGTTTGGTTGGGTCAACTGTACACTGGTATATTTGAATAAGCAATGTCCAATTTTGCAGGGTGTACCATAGTTTAGTCAGTTCCAAATCAGTTAGAAATATATGATGTGATTTTTATCCCTCTGCACGCAAAAGTAATCAAAGCGTATGTGTGCCATTTTAGGCCATACGCATGTGATGTTTGTGGCACGCACATATTTGATGCACGGTGCGCCTGTTGCCTTCATGCGTGCACACACACTTATGTATTCATTCGCTGCGGTAAGGAGGATCGTCAATTTGGAGCTGATCAAACGATAATGTAAATATGAGTATGGAAATGATGATTCTATAGTTTGATCTGTTCCAAATTGGCAAAGCCCTATAGCAGCAGGGAATGAATACAGGACTTGGTGGCACATGAAGGCAACAAGCGAACTGTGCATCATAATCTCACGCATACGCTTGGATTACTTTTGTGCGCAGAGAGATAAAAAACAACATATTTCTCGCCAATTTGGAACTGTTTAAACTATAGCACATGATAAATTTACACTTGGCCAAATGCTGCAGTCATTTATCATAGTCAACTGTTTTTTGAAAACTTAAATTTTGACGTCATTCCTGTTCGGTATAGTTGACATATAATGATCTGTTTTATGAGCCATGCATATATATGTATATAAATATCGATGATGAGATACGACCAATAATCAATACAAAATTCCACTTACATGGCACCCTAAGAATGGGGTGTATCCTTGGTGTAATTCATTCATGAGTTAGACTGGTGTTGAGACTCTATTACTGAATAAAGCTGTCTAATCCTTTAACACAGTTTAACACAGATTTTGTGCTAGGTTAATTCCGTGCAGAATTACATGAAGGATAAACCAAGAATGGGACCAATAATTTTACATCATCAATTATCAGAAACTAAAATTTAGCTTTTAAAAACTTGCAAACTAAGTGCTGCTTAGTGTGATTCACGGCACTGCTTTAGTGTGTGGAGGTTTTTTATTTAAAAGGATGGGCCGAGAGAATTAGTAATTACAATTACTGTCAAACTGGTGACTCCTATCATTCCACTTAATTTGAACAATGGTGTAAGCCACACTTTGTATTTCTACACATATTCGTATATAATCTTTGCATACTTCAATTTTCGTTTGACCAATATGTTGCACAAAAATAAAGTGTCATCTGAAAGCTAGATTTATGAGGTAGATATTGATGGCCTGCGCCTATTGTTGATGTTATAACACTTTGGACATGATTCCAAATAGGCAATGACATCATTCCAAATAGGCAATGACATCATTCCAAATAGGCAAGCACATGATTCTAAATAGGCAAGCACATGATTCCAAATAGGCAAGGTCATGATTCCAAATAGGCAAGGACATGATTCCAAATAGGCAAGGACATGATTCCAAATAGGCAAGGACATGATTCCAAATAGGCAAGAACATAATTCCAAAAAGGCAAGGACACGATTCCAAAAAGGCAAGGACATGATTCCAAATAGGCAAGGACACGATTCCAAAAAGGCAAGGACATGATTCCAAATAGGCAAGGACACGATTCCAAAAAGGCAAGGACATGATTCCAAATAGGCAATGACATGATTCCAAATAGGCAAGGACATGATTCCAAAAAGGCAAGGACACAATTCCACAAAGGCAAGGACATGATTCCAAATAGGCAATGACACGATTCCACAAAGGCAAGGACATGATTCCAAATAGGCAAGGACATGATTCCAAATAGGCATGGACATTATTCCAAAAAGGCAAGGACATGATTCCAAAAAGGCAAGGACATGATTTCAAATAGGCAAGGACATAATTCCAAATAGGCAATGACATGATTCCAAATGGGCAATGACATGATTCCAAATAGGCAAGGACATGATTCCAAATAGGCAAGGACATGATTCCAAATAGGCAAGGACATGATTCCAAATAGGCAAGGACATGATTCCAAATAGGCAAGGACATGATTCCAAATAGGCAAGGACATAATTCCAAATAGGCAAGGACATGATTCCAAAGAGGCAAGGATATGATTCCAAATAGGCAAGGACATACTGCATAGAAGATGAAGTGATGTTTACGCACTTAACAAATATTAATTTTAAGTGTACACCAATGGAGTCACCTACTCGTGTGATCTAGGTAGAATGTTGCCCAAAGCATTAATTAATACAGCAAGTATTATATAATCTGACAACATTTAAGAATGGTGGATTAAGTTTTGTAATGAAAAACAGAAAGTATGTTAAATAAATCATTATTCTTTTCTGTAGAGCATAACCCTTGTACTCAATTTGTAAAATAGAAAATGAAATCAAAGAAACTATTAATTTATCAGTACTAGTAATGTCAAATACGTTATTAAACATTTGTGTTTGGATAGTTTGTGTTAGTGAGGCTTTATATTTATAATAGCATAGACCTTATAGAGCGATTATTTGCAAATTTGAGATTTTATTTCTTTTGAAAAATTATCAAAATTTTGGAAATATTTTGAATTTGTTTTTGTAATTGTAATATTTTTTATCAATCTGTTTAAAAATAAATGCTGATAGCTTTTTTGTTGTTGAAAACTAGTAACTGACAAACACTAATGTAAAGGTTCTTCTAATAAAACAGTGTTTTATGTCGCCTAAGTTAAAGGCATATTATGTGATCTTTTCCAAGTAACGCCCTCTATCATTGATTTTTACTATGAAAGCAGATTTTCTTACAGATTTGCATTTTTGATCATAAATCATAAAGATCTTTTAAGTTACAGATCAATACAATTCATAATTACTTCAAAATCATGGTTTGAAAAATAGATTGTACCGAGCGGTACAATCTATTTCTTCAAATTTTACTCTAAATTCACTCTTTAAACCATGATTTTGAGGTTATTAGGAATCGTATCGCTCTGTAACTTGGAATATATTTATGATTTATGATCAGAAAAGTAAATCTGCTTCCAATTTTTTTTCCGAGGATTGAGGGCGTCCCATGGAAAAAATCACATAATATATATACCTTTAGGATGGTGTGTCTCA
The DNA here is from genome assembly GCA_035610835.1 of Ophiura sarsii. Classification (NCBI taxonomy): domain Eukaryota; kingdom Metazoa; phylum Echinodermata; class Ophiuroidea; order Amphilepidida; family Ophiuridae; genus Ophiura; species Ophiura sarsii. The sequence goes on along the minus strand of CM069458.1, from coordinate 59,863,242 downwards.
AAAGTGTGGACTTCTTGAACACAACTATAGTCTGAAACAGAAACGAGTAGTTGCCACACTGTTTTATCTCTAAATTTGATTCAGAAACCCGTGTATCTTTCCTTTCGATTATTTATCTGTATAGCATAACATATTGACTTTACATTATCATGATTAGATTGAGTATTGTTGTCACTGTGCAAAGAGCCAGTGGAGGCGCAACACTATTTAAGCGAGATTTGTATCTAGTCTAGGATGTATGTTGCATTACACAGTTGTGCTATAATGCAAGATTTGTATCTAGTCTATGATGTATGTTGCATTATGCAGTTGCGTCAAAACATGCTACCTATACTATGCCTAATTGTTGGTACAGCTAAAATGCACCATAGCTATGACTTAAGTCTCATGACTTGACTTGTTGTTGAACTACTGTCTTGGAAGTCTTGGAACAGTTACGTGTTTGAAGCGGAAATCTTAAGTCACTGTCATAATGCTATGGACGAAATTCAAGGGATTTCAAGCGATCGTGTTTTGTTGTTGTTCGCGGAGCTGTGTCCAGAACAACTTTGCATGCATGCGCATGACGATTATCATTTTTTAAAGTGTCCAGTAAGCACTTCTGGGTATTCGCTCGTCCGCATGTACGCATGCATGCATTGTTGGAATTATGTCCATAACATTACGATGCTGACAATATCGCATGCATTGTTGGAATTATGTCCAAAACATTACGATGCTGACAATATCGCATGCATTGTTGGAATTATGTCCAAAACATTACGACGATGACAATATCACACCCTCTCCCCCGTGCAATGTTTAGAGAATAAAGGTATTGTTTTTAGACCGTACCCATGTTATATTGTCTGACATAAATGCGTACGATAGTATTATTAGTTGTTCTACGCAAAATAATACTACTGAACGCATTTATGTCAGACAATATAACATGGGTACGGTCTAAAAACAATACCTTTATTCTCATACTTAAACAATCATACTTAAGATATTTATCAAAGAAATAAGTACATTTTACTGTCCACATTAGACAACTTTTACCCCTGCTAGGATCGAATAACCCACAAACATTCCATCCAATCCCATGCGATGAGTACACCATGCGTAAGCGGCGCGGCGCCAGCATGAGGGCAGGAAAGGCGCCAAAGACGCACTGCAGAAGTGCGCGTTATGGAGCAAACCACGCATTGTGAAGGTCGGACGCACTGTTAAAACGTAGGCCCCACCTTTCCGGGTTACATTGTGTCATGTAAATGTTGACGATTTTCTCTGAAAACCAATGAGATTGGTTAAACTTTCTTAGCTGTTTAAGAATGAGAAATCTCAATGTCTTCAGCCGTTATTCCATGTGTCCCAACATGGATTGATGACAATATGGGGAAGGTAAAATTGTTGTTTAAGATGACCTCGTCAGCTCTTATCAAGATGAACGTCATTTAAAGATCAGAAGACGAAAATTCCACAACATTTTGGTGTAACATGTTCCAAAGACTTTTTCCAAGATTGTAGGCTGTAGTTTAGTTGGTTCCAAATTGGCGAGAAATATGCATTTTTATCTCTCGGGCGTGCAAAAATAATCCAAGTGTATGCAAATGCTTTTGATGTACACACACCAGGCATATATTTCAAAGTGCGTAGTGTTGCACAATGCAAGCCAAATGCAAGCAAACGCTCTTCTGTGTTAATTCGCTGCTGTAGGAGCTAGCTCGCCAATTTCAAACTGACTGAACTATAGTGTAGGCCTATAGTGTACCTCTGTAGATAATAGAACTCTCTATATTCTTGAGTTTAGAAACACATTTATTTTCATATCTATACAGTATATATAGCTCATATACAAACTCGTATGCAGTTTGATATCAAAATGGATAGAATTTTTTTCTTTATTTCCCCTTGGTACCGGTTTATTACATAGTACTTTTTTGTTTTTGAAGAGCATTTTAGAAATTATTTTATTGTGTTGAACTTCAATAATTAACTTTTTTCAGCATTTATGAAATAGAGATTTAAATTATGTTCAAGTGTACAAAATTTCTTTTTTTGCATCATGTAAGTACCATCAAGTATAACTTTTATGAGTATAATAGCTATAATTTATTTTCTTCTTCTGTTATTTGTTGACCGTGTGTAACTATTAAAAAGCCACTAAAATCAACATGATCAATGATATAACATAATCTATGTAATATTTTACTATTATGAGCGTTAACTATTTTGTATGATTTATTCAGCTCATTATGATATTGTCGTCACCATGGTAACAAACCATTCCATGATTATATTCTTAGTTATTATTATCGTAACAACAATACTAGGTATGTATGTATGCAGTTAATATGCTTTTCCACAGTGTAAACCAATACACCAAGTGATATGTGCAATAAACTATTATGATGTACATACTTTGAAAATCAAATATATGTGGGTGTGTCTGTATTCTTTTCCCTCATTGTTAAATCATCGCCTCACATTGGGAGCCAGAGAAGATTTCTTGTGCAGTCCAGTATGCTTCAATTTCAGTATGACCACTGGTTTCTGTCACCAGCAGGCCCTGCAGGATTTTTTTTTTGGGGGGGGGGGGCGGTCCGGAGAAAAGGTTCATTGGTACCCAAAAAATTGTATAAGGCTAAACAAAGAAGGTCTGTCTCAGAAGCCCGCCCACATTGGTATTGGTAAAAAAGTTAAAGTTAAAGTTCTCCGTAAGCTTGGATAAGCAACAACAAAAAAATAGCCAAAAAAATAAATCTCATACCTATTTTATAAAAAAACAAAACAATGTTTCTGAGACGGACTATCTTCTTTATTTGGCCTAAGGTTGTCTCAATTTTTTGCAGACAGCTCTAGTAACTTGAGGGGGGGGGGGGGGGGGGGGGGGGTTGGCACATATTTTAATCCAAACCGGCCCAAACAAATGCTTTACACAATGGGGAAGGGGGGGGGGGGGCGTTTTTCAAAAAAAGTACATTGGTACACAAAAAAGGTACATTGTAAAAATAACTAAAAAATTGGGGGAGGGGACATTCGCCCCCTTGCCCGGTTACAGCCTGGTCACCGGTGTCTGCTGGTTCCCATTGACATTACATTGTAATGCAACATGTATACATAATGTTGATAACCTCTGCATATCCTTCATCACAATACTGTGCTACATGCCTGCTTTGGTGTTATACAGGGTGTCCCAGAAAGATTTATACCGTGTTTGAAAAAATATGAAAACAACATTGCAGTGCAAGTTTAATGTCTGCGATATAATGGGGAACATGTTTCCTACATACTCTGTTAATTTCATCAAAATATGGTTATCCATTCTGATCAGAAAATCGTTGAAGGTGAAAACCTGTGTTTTACTTTCAGCGAATTTCAATTTATAAAGCTCACACTAAACTTCAAAACGGCTGCTTAAGAAAGTTATGATTTAAATCACTCAAGCAGAACAATTCCTTCGCCCCATTCAAATATTGCTTCATAAAACATCACCAACAGTTGATATTTATTAATTTGGTAGTGAAAATCAAGAGGACACAGAAAATAACCTGTATATCATTTAATTGAGCTTTGTGCCGAACATGGTCAATTATGTTACGTGTTTCAAAAAGGTAATTTTGGTCAAACTTGAAATTTACCAATTTTTTCAAAAGAGTCCATATTTTCTGTCAGAAACATCCAATTTTTGCTGGTCGAAATATCAGCCTATCTAAGCCCGAATGTCCCTGGCTCACTCACTCCATCCGTCACTCACTGCCGTTTTGTTCCGTGTTACCTTTGTGGCTGATTTAGCCCAATGAGTACTCATATAATTCGATTGTCATAGTTTATCAAATCAAAGGCTGTTCCATCAAATAAACTTACCCTCTGAAATGGCTATTCCATCAAATAAACTTACTCCATCTGAAATAAAAGGCTGTTCCATCAAATAAACTTACTCCCTCTGAAATAGAAGGCTATTCCATCAAATAAACTTACTCCTGAAATATAAGGCTGTTACATCTAACAAACTTACTCCCTCACAACTTACTACCTGCACTTGAGTTGATTGGACCAAGAATCCCCCTCTTACCATTTCATCAAGATCAAAGTCATCGACATCTGCTGCATCCGCACGAAGATGATCCCATACCTACCTCAATCTCAACGGTGTCCAAAACATTTTTTAACATTCAAATCTCCGGTGATTCCTTGGTGTAATTCATTTGAGTTAGACTGGTGTTAAGCCTGTATTACTGAATAAAGCTGTCTAATCCTTTAAAGGTATATTATGTGATCTTTCCAGGGAACGCCCTCAACATCGAAAAAAAAATTGGAAGAAGATTTTCTTGCAGATTTACATTTCTGATCATAAATCGTACATACATTCCAAGTTACAGGGCGATACGATTCTTAATTACTTCAAAATCATGATTCTAGAGTGAAAATAAACTGTCGGATTTCCGACAGTTTATATTTTTCACTCTAAATTCACTCTAAAACCATGATTTTGAGGTAATTAGGAATCGTATCGCACTGTAACTTGGAATGTATGTATGATTTATGATCAGAAATGTAAATCTGCAAGAAAATCTACTTTCTAAAAAAAATAATGAATAGAGGGCGCTCTCTGGAAAAGATCACATAATATGCCTTTAACACAGTTTAACACAGATTTTGTGCTAGGCTAATTCCATGCAGAATTACACCAGCTCTACGAGGGCGAGCCTAGTCTTGTTAAATTCAAAATTCCTCAGAAAGCTAAATGTAGGCACTTTGACTGCTAACAATGGTATTCATGGCTAAATAAATGCACATGTCCCTGTATAAATCATTCTGGGACATCCTGTACCTACACTTGGAATTATACCTCCCTCCGGTCATATAAATCACTGTCATAATGCTATGGACGAAATTCAAGCTATTTCACGCGAGCGTGTTTTGTTGTTGTTCGTGGACCTGCCTCTAGATGCATGAATTGCGAGAACAACTAGATTCATGCGTGTGACAATTTCACGCTTGACCAATCGGTACGCTTGGTTATTTTTTGGTTGGTTAAGTGTTTGGTACGCACTTCCTGGTTTACGCACGACTTATTATAGTCATATATTGTTTTCTTTTACCCCTGTTATTGTTGGCCATACTAAATTAACAATTCTTATATTATAGTGGGTGTGGTTTTGGATGTCAACAGGCAATTTGATTGGTTTTTGGCTAATTTTCAGCCGATACGCACTTTATATAATGAGACAATGGTATATATAGTTTGGGCAGGGCTTAATTCAAATAATAATACCTTCAGTGAGTATGGTCATCGGCGTTAGCGTGCCCTACACAAAGTCGCCTGCGTATGCGTTGTGCATATAACGCATCTTTGCCATGCGTGCGTGCTAAAGAACTTAATTAATTTGAAGCAGGAAGTAGGTAACAGCTCGCTGGATTCGCTGATTGTATAAAGGGGGAAATTTGTTGTTGTCTGATTAAAATAAATCTAACAAAATGCATTATTTTATGATAAAAGATAAATAACCAATAAACTAAATAAGAATGAGAATAAAATATAGTTTGTAGCTGTTTTGCTATATACGATGGTCTCATAATGTATAGGCTGTACCATATTTGTGTCGTCGTCGGCAACCATACACGACTCCAAATATTGTACAGCCTATACATTATGAGACCATCGTATATGGCAAAACAGCTGCAAACTATATTTTATTCTTTAATTAAAAGATCAGCTTTACATTGCCACCTTCTCCTACACACATTAGAAATGAAAATAAGACAATTATGTAAAGATGTTTAAATCGCACATATTTAAAATTTATTCATGGTGAGGACACCTTCTATAAAGAAACAGTAATGTGGGATCATGAAGTACTAAATGTATATTAACATTTTATGATCACACCCACACATAAGATCCCATAGCACGGTTTATCGCCAGCAAGACAGCTTATCCAATTAAGAAATGTTGCCGGTGGAATGCATCATTTTGTACATTGAATATTCAGAAATAAAATATTTCTGTATACAAAATTACAACCTACAGCTCTTTGTAAAGAGTAGGGGATCATCCCGGGTCTGCAATCTGTACTCGCCTCTCTACAAGGTCTCGGAGCATCAAAGGATTAAGAAGCTAAATCTGATGGTGATAACATTGGATTAGCGTTTGTCCAAAGCTAAATCTGACAGTGATAACATTGGATTAATTTTTGCAACCTTAAAAGATGAAGAAGATAATGTTGCAGATTGGCAGAGAGAAAAACAAACTTAATTCCAATCATTTTTGAGATGATACATTCCAACTAAACATTTTTTTATGGACACACTGTAGGACAAAAGATGCTCGTAGTAATGAGTACAAAAATCTTATTTTAGCACAAAAGTTAAAATGGGAAGGCCATAAAAAGAAAGTTCCGTCTCAGCTTCTCCAGGAGAACACCATTGAATAAAGCGGGTTTGCAATAAAATTAACCAATGAGCATTTTAAATCAAGTGGTTTTATGGAACGGCTTGAAATAGGTCTGTACAACCTGCATAAAAACCGGTATATAGCTTCATGTAAGAGCGCCAGATTTAGTCTAGGGTTTAAGACTTCATTGAGGGATTACACGGAATAAAGCTCATAATCCCTGAATGAAGTTTTGAATCTAAACTAGTTTTGGGAAAGCTTACATGAAGGTAGAACCAACAAATCTATGACAGTGTGTGTGCTAAGGCTGTGGACTATGAAGTCAATATTGCATAGTGCACTATATAAAACAATAAATTCAATTTATTGATATTTACATTTGTTTGTTCCTTGCAAATTTAAGAATATAAAAGTTAACCATTTTTGTATACAATATTTTAGTTTAGGAACAATTCTGACTTGGTGGGTGCACACGAAGCTGAGACCAAACTTCCATGGACTGGCCTGAATTGTGCTATTTATAGAAATCTAATCTTTAAATACATCATTCGACAAAAGATCTCCATATTAGGAGTGCAGCAATGTTATTTTAGCACAAACATTACAATGGTATACAGTCATAAAAAGGTAACTTGCCAGGTAATAGATATGCTGATAACACTTTTTAACACTTTTAATTTATAAAGTTGTTGAGAAATGTCCCTCTTTATTTGAGCTATTGCACGCTAAGAATGGTTGATTATTGATGAAGTTATAATCCCAAATGTAATGTAAAGTACAATTTACATTTTTGCATTCTTCTTTTCAACACGCGGGAGAGTATGACAGGGAACGCGGGAGAGTATGACAGGGAATGCGTGTGTGCCGTATTGATCATGTTGCTCCATCGGAACAGTGCGGCCGACTATCTACATTGCATTATCGACCAGTGAATTAGCACTACCAGTAATCAATAATTTGCCCGTAATTGAGTCCGTGTATAGAAAAGCAAAATGAAAAAGTGGGAATCATACTTTATCTTATATTTGGTACTGTAACTTCCTTGATATCAATCCATTCTTCACATGCGATATTTCAAATTAAAGAGGAGAAATTTCCCAACAACTTGATAATTTAAATGTTTTCAAGAAGAAGCTATACTTTTAGAGTTATAGGCACATTTATTGCCTGGTAAATTACTTTTTTTGATGACTGTATTGTGCTATTTATAGAAATTGCATCATTAAATACATCATTGTGTGAAAAGTAGTAAGCCATCCCGGTCAATCAAAATAAAATATCAAAAGTTTGATAAGATTGGCATAACAAGAGCATTTTGTATCATATAATACATTAATTTAAAAAAGATAATTTACATTTACATTTATTTATTCATAAGTTTTTGACAATTTTTTGTACAACATTTTTATACATCATCCACACCAAATGTGAGAATAAAGGTAATCATAAAAACTCTGCAGACTATACAAGAACAAATGACTTAACATTGTTTTGTCCAATACATGATGTACAAAGAGTCAATTCCCAATAATTGTACAAAGGGAAGTAAACATGCCTTTCACAATGTAAACCACATTACATTTGCGGGCACTTGATTTGCTTGCCCAGGGGTTTATATATACTTGAAAATACTCTGGTTTAAGGGTAGGGACAAAATTTGACACTGACGAAAATATGGGGAAGAAAATCTGTGGGAGGATAAGGGAAAAAGGGAAAAGGTGAGACAAAAAGAGGCCCAAAGAAGTTGGATAAAAGGGTGAAAAGGAGGGGTGGAATTGTTATTTTGTAACGGGGAAGAAACTCAGTACCTGAGGGAAAAAAACTGAAGTAATTTCAAAAACATATACCCCTGGAGTTTAATTTCACAAATAAGGGTCCAACATGTTTGCGACAAAATTGTTTAATAAATAACACGCTTCTCTTACTTTCCATCACTTTATACATTTGGTTGAATATCCCAGCTTGCATTGCTGTGCAAAATACCCCTTACCGCAGGCACACACAACATTCTTATCTTTACTGGCCATATGTGACCATCCACAACAAATGGGGGGTAAAGTCAGCGAGAACATTTTTTGAGATATTGAGCAAGGAAATGTTCCTTAAAATCAGCTTTACAATGATGTATTACATGTGCATATTACTTGTTAAATAGGTAGTACAAATTCAATCAATCCATTGAAAGTTCCTTTGTTTCCTATCGTTAATTGAAATGTTCATTGAGCTATATCTCAGTACATGGTCTGCCGACTTTACAGCCCCTTTGTGCTGGATGGTCACATATATACTGGCTTGTTACCAGATTTTAAAACACACATACATCTGCACTCTTGCGCTGTCTCAGAGGTCCGTAGATAACAAATAATACTATAAATAAGTTGTTATGGAATGTTTTTCCAATAGTGGTGCTATTACTCAAGTGTTGATGAGGCGATGAAAAAATCCCCACACCCTGATCTGCTTGGCTGACTGACAAATTATTTGCAGTTTTGAGATTATTTTACCTAACACAATTTTTAATTCTAATAACAGAGAAGGATATTTTGAAAATGTTCAACAACAAAAAATTAACGTTATAATTTGTTTTCAAATTTCATCACCAGTCCCCCCAACCTTACCTAATGGAGCCGATCTTCCTGTAGAACATTTGTCCCAACTGTTACCTATTCATGCTATAAGGCCAAAGAAAAACCCTGTTCTACAGGCCTGATCGACCCATATTCTGTTATTTTTAGTAATTTATTTTGTATTTGATTGATTTTTCCCCGAAAATGTTTGAAATTTTTGTGTGAACTTTCCCCACATTTTCATAATACATGCCTGATCTGAGACGGCCTACTAAACCAACCTGAAAGGTCTGCTTAACCCAAACTGTGAGGTCCATTCTCCCATAGAACTGGGTGGGATTTTTTCATCGCCTCAGCACAAAGAAGATTTCTTGTGTAGTCCAGTATGCTTCACTTTCATCACAAGACAACTGGTTACTGTCACCAGTGTCTAGTGTTCCCATTGCAATGAAAGGCATAATGTTTGAGAAAATTTGCTGTGAGTAGTACAATTGATGTGACTTCAATTCAGTCCTCTCTTGTTTTTCTTAAAGACCCTTTATTTTTTTAAATATCACATATCGTCAGCCTACTTCGATAATTGCCTAACGCAGTTTTCAGCGAAATTGAGTTTTTTGCATAAATTATGACTTCATTACATTATGCACATGCTGTAATAATACCTAAGTCATTGACAAATCAAAAGTGTTGATAAATGCACAATTGAAATTCTGCCTAAGTCAGCATTGTGAGTTATGCAGATTGTAATATATGCAGATTGTAATAATTATGTAAAATGTTTTAAAATGGGTCATATTAACTCGTATTAGGCCTATAACAAGCCACATTTCACTTAAAGGTATATCCTCAACCTAATTCTATCCAACATGTACTGCTCCTTTTGGAATTCACCTGTACTATTCATGGTGCAATTCAACATATCGTCAGCCTGCTTCGATAACTGCCTAACTCACTTTTCCTATTTTTGTTGTTTTCTCAAAACTAGAAAAAATGAGTTAGGCAATTATCCAAGCAGGCTGACAATATGCACGTTTTAGTTGGGATTTAACTTTTTAACTCTTTTTTCGAAGTTATGCCATGCTTATCTGTACCATGTACTATATAGGGTGGAAGTCAAACGACCTGCAGCTGTTAATTACTTTAACACATGTTTTGCACTGTTTGTTTTGGGGCCTGTTGGCACTGTAGGGGTGCCAAGTATGCTGACTGCACAACAAATATTCTTTGGTCTTACCATTACTGTCCTGAATGAAGCCTTGGGGGCGCCAACTCAAGTATGAGTGTACACAGGAATAACCAATCATTTTCAAACCAAGCGCTAAACAAGTCTCAGGCTTTGGACAAAAACACTCTTAATAATCCATTTTTGCAGGATATTTGACCATTAAATAATTGGTAAACAAATTGTTAGTATTTATAATGTGCAATATAACCATTTAAATGTGATCAAGGCACAGCACACTGCAACAGCCTTATAGGCATATCAGAGAAACCATCTACCAGAACAGATTTATGACAAGAAACCCATCCTTTTTTACTTCTTTGTGCATACACTGTCATAATTGAGTGTCCCGTCCCCCTCCCCCGGGGCCTGAAGCTTAGATAGATCTTAATGCATACAAAGCTTTTGGTATTAGCTGTCAGCTTTTTAAAATAGAGAAGTGTTTTTTTTACTGCATTGCTTATTTGAGCCTTGCTTCCACAAAACCAGGTAAAAAAGTTAAGAGAAAATAAATAAATTTTAGGATACTGTAAAACAACTTAATATCATGGCAACTTAATTTAGCGAATTAGCGTTTAGTCAACTTTTTGCGGCAATTTTATTTTAACTAATTTGTATCATCTTGCTATATATAACCATTATAAATAATATAATTGGCGGCAATTTAATTTAGCGAATTGGACCTCCTAGGGAAATTAGCGAAATTAAATTGCTAGCGAAATCAACTTGTTTTACAGTATTTGTTTGAGATTTGAATTGCATCGGGTTTTGTGGGAGCAGGTCACATATGAAACCAATAGCAATGAACACACACAGCTGAATTTTCTTGTCAATTTAGGCTACTTTTCCGACAGTCTAGGTCGACTCGCCCCACAAATTACCCCAATATTGCAATATTTCTCCTGGCAAAACTGGTAGAGTGTGCAAGATTTACAGTTAGTACAGTACCAAATAGACAGACATTGAGAAACTAGAATTTATCTTTGCCCTTTCTTGTCAATTTAGGCTACTTTCCTGACAGTCTAGATCTACTTATCCCACATATTTCTCCAATATTGCAATATTGTTTCTGGCAACACTGGTTAGGCGTGCAAGATTTAAAGTCAGTACAGTGCCAACCGTCCAAGTCTACACCAATATCGCAATATCGTTAACACTGGTTTGGTGTGCAATATTTATAGTCGGTTCTGTACCACGTAGGCCAAAATTGCAAGGCTAGCATTTATCTGCGCAACAATAGGATAACCACTTGGGTGCGTGCGTCAAAGGATGAAAAATCAGCGCTATACATATTACACACACATGCCTTTTTCTCACTTCTGTTGTGCCTCTATCACGTTAAACTGCACCTAAGTTTGATCCGATTCATTCGCAAATGTACTGGATGCTTTTTTGGTTTCGGACAAACTGTAAGTTATTAAAACACCTACTGGTAATTGCATGACCATGCTAGGAACCAGCAATGGCCGAGGCGTATCCTTTCCCCCCCTTAGTGCTTCACAACAAAATCCGAGTTCAAGAATTCAAAATACTACAAAATTGTGGGTGTTTCAATCCCATGATGCAATGCAAGCATCAGTATTGGTCTCATGATGCAGATGATGTACTCATTTTTATTGGTTCCCATATTGTCACTGATGCTATATGATTGTTTGGCATGACCTGTTGGTAAAAATATATGGAAACCAAACGAATGTTAGGGAATAGATTCTGCATCTGCCTGAAAATTTAAACTAGGAGCCAGCATTTGAGCCCCATTCATTAATTCATGAATAGTCGCGATAGCTGCCGCCAAGTGCGTTCCAATCAAATTAATTGTTAGATGATAACACGCACGACGAGCGCAGGTTACTAATAATTGCCCGAAAGTACTGCGCCAAAATGTTTGATTGTTTTGCTCATTGACCGACCAATCAAATTGAAGCCTCACGCCCCTAAACTGAATATTCAATGAGTTATGAGGAAACACGATTAAAGCTTATTTCTGATTGGTTGAATGATAAAAATGTTAATGAGGGGATGACCCAACTTGGATTGTTTCAATAACTTAGAAGGGGTGGACAAAATGAACAGAAAACTAATTAATTATTAGCTCAATTATATCGGTCCAAATCAACGATTTGGATAAATATGCATCTTATTCAGTAATGAATGAGAATAATGACTGCTTAACAACTGTTTCGTGAATTTGTTTTGAAATCCTCGGTTGTTGTTCTGGTCATTCGGAATTGTTCCTCAATTCATCAGACCAGAAAAAAACCCTATTGATTTCAAAACAAATTCACGAAAACAGTTGTTACGCAGTCATTATACTCTAACTCTTACATGAATTAAAGTACAGACCTGCAGGGCAAAATTTTCTTCACCCCGATCATAGACTTCCCTGTTCCATTTACCCCGAACCCGACCCAACCCAAGCATTTTCTTCTCAAAATCATCAAAATTTGTGAAATACTCAGGAGTCTGTGACCGTTTAAACATGCACAGATATAAATTACTCTTCTGACATGATTTTGGGGTACCAATAGACACTATTATTCATAATTGGCGATTTCATGTCGGAAGAGGGAGACATACTAGATGTCACGCCGAAAAACATACAATCTTGTACTTTTACTGCAATATAATGAACTGAGAACTTCTACATTTTCCTAGATAGTGTCGGTTACCAGCAAACATTTCATTTCAAACTAGTGGAATAGATAGTTTATACGTTCAAGTTTAATTCACGAATGTAATAAGGTCACATATTGAACAGCTCAGAAGTATGAAGCATTTTTTATGATTAGTGCAAAGTTCACCACATTGAAAAACTACATCACTCTCGCCTCAGTTACATCGTCAGCCTCGTTTTCGAAGCACTAATTGCTATGAGCATGCTCAGTTGGATAGCACGGCCCTCTTTTGACGTAAATGCGCCAATTATGAATAACGTCTATAAATGACATGATCAATAAATCAGTTCAGGAAGATATAAAGGTCATTGGACTTTACCTGTGTGGATGAGACTATCTTACCTCAATAATAGTGTTATGTACACCATAACAGAATGTTGATCCGAATGGATTAGTTGTGTTCATTGTAGATGCCCTATTCAGTACTACTGGCTTCTGACTTGGTCGTACTAAGAGCTTATTTAAGGCATCCCACTGAAAGAGAGAAAATAGCAAAAAATAGTTGCTTGGTGCAATGCACAATTGCTACAGTAAAAGTGTACCTTAACCCTAACCCCTGCAGAGAGATTTTGGTGTGGATCGGGGAGGGGGAAGGAAACATTGAGGGCTTTTGAACAAACAAACCACCGCAGTCCGACCCGGATTTGATTTGCGGACCTTCAGCACGCCACATATGCGCGCTCCTACCGATTGAGCTAGCACATGAGAGCTTGCCCAAGCAGCAATTTGGTGCCCACATATGCGTTCGGTCGATGACGTCATTCAAATGAAGGTGAAAGTAATTCGCAGTATTTAATTCCGTTAGGGTTAATGGAACATGAAAAAAGAGGTACATTAACCCTAAACAGAGAGATTTTGGTGTGGATCAGGGGAGGGGGAAAATTGAGAGATTTTGAACAAACAAACCACCGCGGTCAGACCCGGATTCGATCCTCGGACCTTCCGCACACCACATGCACGCTCCTACTGATTGAGCTAAAGAGAACTTGCCCTGGAAGCAATTTAGTGTCAACATATGAGTTTAGTTGATGACGTCATTCAAATCAATGTGAAAGCATGCACTTGGGGAGAGGATTTGGCATAGTAATTTGTAGTATTTAGTTCTGTTCGGGTTAAGACAATTACTACTGCAAAATATGACAATAACATGTGTTCATTTCAAGTCAGAAAAGATGACGGTTGCAATGGGACACAATCATTATTTGCCTAATCCTTGAGTAGAGCTGCATACCATACCTTACTGATTGTTGTTATACTGATTTCTTCACTGCTGTCTTTACTGCTGCGTAGACTAGGCAAGTGAATTTCAAAATTGCACCGATAATAACTGGAGAAAAAGAAATAACAAATTAATGCAACAAATCATGTGAATGAAAAAACCAAAACTTATGATCTCAAAAGTTGAGAATGGACACCAAACCTATATGCGTGATAAATCAATTTTTTGTTTCCAAATTCTTTCAAATGTAAATCTTTCTTATAAAAATATTTAAAAAAAACACAAAAAAACCTAACACAAAACTACAACAGCAACAAGATACACACCCTAAATTTCTAAGACTTAATCAGGCCTTAGCTTTTTGCTGTATAGCTGATGATAGGCATAACTGCTAGAATAGTTGAGGGCCATTGTTAATAATATAGGGACCAGAGCGAGGGCAATTGACTTTGGGCCCTCCTTGAATCTTGTACTCTAACATGCCCAGCATGAGCCTCTACTTGGACAAGCTGCTACTCATTGGGTTGTTCCATTTGAAATCTATACAACCTCTATTGAAGACATTACACTAATATTCCACACAGGGAGTATTAAAAATGGGGTTTACTCCACACAGGGAGTGTGAATTAAAAATGGGGGTTACCTGCATTGGTGACTCTAGTTGAAATCTACATCCCTGTGTGGGAGATTGACCCTAACCCCCGAGGCACCTTTTCCAAAGAAACAAATTCACGGCCAAAGAGCGAGGGGAAAAAGGGCCCCCATTCCCCCGGGGCTCGAACCCCGGACCTCTGGGTTCAGAGGCAGACGATCTACCGCTAGGCCACAGGGGTCAACCATACTTGGCTCAGTATACTTCGCCAAGTATATACCCTGGGGCCATTATTTCATCGAAAAACTGCCGAACCGGGTGACACGTAGTAATTCGTAGTACTAATGTCTTCCAAAGAATGTGTATGGATTTCAAATGGATCAGCTCATTTCAAGCCATGGCTTTTTGATGAATGTATTGCCTGATGGTATGCATTGACGTAGTGCAAGTTAGAAATCATGGCTACTGGTTCAAGCCTAGGCGCATACATCTTTTCCGAATTATGATATGCCAAGGCTTTGTGTTATGATCAATGTGATCAGTGGTTCATGTCAAAGTTAGCTGATTCTAAGGTGCACTACGCTAGCGAATTTATGAGAGAATATAGTAACTTAATTTTGTACAATGACTTACATATTGAAATTGTAGTGACCTGGATAGTTTGTATGTAGAATGAACTTCTTTGCTCTATGTGTAACTGCATCAAATAAAATATCCTGAAATACAAAACAATACACTAGCCTTATTTCTTTAGAAACATTGAACTCACATAGACAAACTCATGAAACTATTGGCAAGTCTATAACCAGCGCACTGTAGCGTGAATTAGATCATGTTTATTCATGAGCTAATCAGTACAGTTTTCAGTCTTTATATTGACAAGTCTATAACCAGCGCACTGTAGCGTGAATTAGATCATGTTTATTCATGAGCTAATCAGTACACAGTTTTCAGTCTTTACATTGGCAAGTCTATAACCAGCGCACTGTAGCGTGAATTAGATCATGTTTATTCATGAGCTAATCAGTACACAGTTTTCAGTCTTTATATTGACAAGTCTATAACCAGCGCACTGTAGCGTGAATTAGATCATGTTTATTCATGAGTTAATCAGTACACAGTTTTCAGTCTTTATATTGACAAGTCTATAACCAGCGCACTGTAGCGTGAATTAGATCATGTTTATTCATGAGTTAATCAGTACACAGTTTTCAGTCTTTACATTGACAAGTCTATAACCAGCGCACTGTAGCGTGAATTAGATCATGTTTATTCATGAGCTAATCAGTACACAGTTTTCAGTCTTTATATGACAAGTCTATAACCAGCGCACTGTAGCGTGAATTAGATCATGTTTATTCATGAGTTAATCAGTACACAGTTTTCAGTCTTTACATTGACAAGTCTATAACCAGCGCACTGTAGCGTGAATTAGATCATGTTTATTCATGAGCTAATCAGTACACAGTTTTCAGTCTTTACATTGACAAGTCTATAACCAGCGCACTGTAGCGTGAATTAGATCATGTTTATTCATGAGCTAATCAGTACACAGTTTTCAGTCTTTATATGACAAGTCTATAACCAGCGCACTGTAGCGTGAATTAGATCATGTTTATTCATGAGCTAATCAGTACACAGTTTTCAGTCTTTATATTGGCAAGTCTATAACCAGCGCACTGTAGCGTGAATTATATCATGTTTATTCATGAGCTAATCAGTACACAGTTTTCAGTCTTTATATTGACAAGTCTATAACCAGCGCACTGTAGCGTGAATTAGATCATGTTTATTCATGAGTTAATCAGTACACAGTTTTCAGTCTTTATATTGACAAGTCTATAACCAGCGCACTGTAGCGTGAATTAGATCATGTTTATTCATGAGTTAATCAGTACACAGTTTTCAGTCTTTATATTGACAAGTCTATAACCAGCGCACTGTAGCGTGAATTAGATCATGTTTATTCATGAGCTTATCAGTACACAGTTTTCAGTCTTTACATTGGCAAGTCTATAACCAGCGCACTGTAGTGTGAATTAGATCGTATTTATTCATGAGCTAATCAGTACACAGTTTTCAGTCTTTACATTGACAAGTCTATAACCAGCGCACTGTAGCGTGAATTAGATCATGTTATTATTCATGAGCTAATCAGTACACAGTTTTCAGTCTTTACATTGGCAAGTCTATAACCAGCGCACTGTAGCGTGAATTAGATCATGTTTATTCATGAGCTAATCAGTACACAGTTTTCAGTCTTTACATTGGCAAGTCTATAACCAGCGCACTGTAGCGTGAATTAGATCATGTTTATTCATGAGCTAATCAGTACACAGTTTTCAGTCTTTACATTGGCAAGTCTATAACCAGCGCACTGTAGCGTGAATTAGATCATGTTTATTCATGAGCTAATCAGTACACAGTTTTCAGTCTTTACATTGGCAAGTCTATAACCAGCGCACTGTAGCGTGAATTAGATCATGTTTATACATGAGCTAATCAGTACACAGTTTTCAGTCTTTACATTGACAAGCCAATAACCAGCGCGCTGTAGCATGAATTAGATCATGTTTATTCATGAGTTAATCAGTACACAGTTTTCAGTCTTTACCATGATCACCCTCGCAGGGAGCATGTGTATATAGTGAAGATGGGAAAAGGGTTGGTAGTAGCCCCAACCCATGTCAGCAAGTGAAGAGCACATTGTTATCATCGTTTAATAAATCAAATGATTTGTTCTTGGTAACCCGATGAAAGAAATTGTCTCTTCATTTCTTACAAACTTCTTGACCAAGTTGAATTGAAGATGGAAAGAAAAGTGATACTTACTAAACCTAAAGTAAAATAGTTGAAAAAATAATCGGATGTCCTAGGTTGATCCTTGTGAAATGTCTTGGAGTGTATCCTCATCTGAAACAAAGAAGTGAAAGAAAAGGGTTGACAATTTCCTGATTTTGTGTCATTTCAGTCAGCCTTTTTCCATGAACTGATTGGCCAATGTACAATTGAGAAAAAAAACCATTGTGCAAAAACAAACTTTTGTCTTGCAATCTAGACAGCAAGATGCATTTGTTAAATATTTGCATGAATCAAAATCTTAATATTTATTAAGGAGGCACTAAGAGATGTGTTGGAGGCTGCACCCTCAATTATGATAAAACCTGGGATTGGTATATTTTTACAGTTATATTACATGCATGAACTTCCACCTATAAGGATTAAGTAAAATCAGCCCTCTTTGCTGATCTTACAAGATCAGCATTTTACGTCAGACAGTGTCCCACTGCAGTATGTGTGATACATAACACGAACCATATTTACATAGAGGGCGTTTTAAGAAAAGTTTCAATAAATAGCCATGGTATTGTTTTAATCAAGTTTTGGTGTGATTTTGTGAGTAGAAACAAATTGAATTCTGAAGTAAATTGATTTTTAAAAAAATATGTCAACACCACTTTGTGCACCTTTCATATTGCTAGTTTGACCAGCTCCAAATTGGCGAAGCCTCCTTACAGCAGCGAGTCAATATAGAAGGACGCGGGTGCACATGAAGGCAACAATCGCACTGTGTACCATATGTCTGACCCGTGAGTGTGGCCAAAATTGTGTACGTGTGACCATAATCGTGTGCGTATGCTTTTGATTACTTTTGCGCAAGGGGAGGGAGGGGGAGTGGCGCACCCCCCCCCCAAAAAAAAAAGCTCCGTAACCGGCAATACGCTGTCAGGCAATTATTTTGATTAATTTTTAGGTAATTTTCAACAACAAAAATCAAATTTCTAAAAAAAAAAAAAATTAAATTGGAGAAATCTTAAAAAATGGGTCGGTCGGGCCCATAGAATAAGGTGTTTTTTATGTTGCCTAATAGCAGATTGGATTACAACCTTGGATATAAACACTGCACAAATACAGTTGGAACCAGTGTACTGTCCTTACAGTTAAGGGGTGGGAGTATATTGGAGTATAGACCATTTCAAATCCGAAAATATACGATTGGTTCCGAATGCGTCTGATTAGCCGAGTGATTTGACGCTCGGTTACATGACCTGTCAGCTCACAGGTCATGTCCATGTGCCGGAGAAAAACAAACATGTTTTTCACCCGTCTGCCCATGTGGAAGATTGCGCTGGTGTTGGTGATATATTGTATCCCTCACAAAGTTGATGTTGCGGCATTTCAGTAACAAAAACGGTTGAGATGAAAGAGATTTGGGGTAATATTTTCACTTTTTACCGTCTGCTCGATACATTTGGAATTTGCCCGTCAACGCCTTTGTTGATAAAAAAACCCAAAATAGTCTCGTTCCACGTTTTACTTCTCATGTTTGCACGCGTGTATGTAAACATAGTAAATCACTAGGCGGACAACCAACTAGGACAATGCTGTGAATGCGATCAACTGTTGCGAAGAACGCGCAACGCACCTACTCCACGTGACCTGTTTTTCCGAAGATTTCCGATCTCAATTTGAAATGGTCTATGGGTCTATACTTAAGACCACTGCTGCAATTTGCTTACCTTGTCTTCCGATTTATAGAAGACTTTATTGGGACACCCTAACGCACTGGTTATATCCTGACATGTATCACCAAAGTGTACTGTCCTACAGTTAAGGGGTGGGATTATATTGGAGTATAGGTCTATACTTAAGACCACTGTTGCAATTTGCTTACCTTGTCTTCCGATTTATAGAAGACTTTATTGGGACACCCTAACGCACTGGTTATATCCTGACATGTATCACCAAAGTCTACCGTCCTAGTGACGGGTTTCCTTTTGGCTTCTGGAGATTTGCTTTGACCTGGATCTGAAACAAAAAGAGTGCATGTGATGAAAATAATCATGATTTCTAGATCAAGTCAAATGACTTTTTCTGTAGGTTGGGTCAGTCATGTTTTTTTTCTTCAAAATTGTGTTGAATTTTTAACAATTTTAGAAATTTTAAAAATAGATCTGAATTTTGCACAAAAAAAAGTTTACATTAAATTCAGCGTATGAGGTGATTTCTTAGGTGTAACAAAATTAATTCCATATGCAAACTTAAAATGCTATTAGCGAAATGTATTCAAAAGGATTAAAACTGTGATTATAGGTCAAAAACAATCCTTGAAAAGGTGTTTATTTTCTTAATAGCATAAGTCCCATATAATACTACTATGACCAAAGTTTTAAAAAAAATTGGAAACACTGTTTTAAAATGAAAGTAGAATTATGTTAATTTTTTTATGTTGCTTATTTTTGAGCATCTACATTTATTAATGTCTAAAATTGGAAAATGGATATTAACGTAATTATTATTCAATAAAATCCTTTAGTTAAAGTCCTTAACATTGCAAAGTCATTCAAAAAGTTGTACCATTAAAATTACCATACTGATTTATAACATTATGAATGACCCCGATAGGTTTTCATCATATCCCATTTCCCACAAACTTACTGTCCGTTAATAACTGAAACTTGAGCCCCGTCGGTAACCCATTCTGAATTATAGACTGCACAGAATCGCAGAACACGGTGCCGTACAAGGTTCCGCTTGGCAACGAGGGCGCTTTAGTATCAGTCCAGCTGTGACCCCCATAGATATAGATACGATTAACGAGTACTGAGGTCTTGCTTGGGAGTGGAATGGATCCTAGGCCGTGTACATTAGGCTGCAATGGATAAACAAATAATATCAATGACTGAGAATAAGGGTATACAGCAAGCATGTGCAACCTTTACCACCACGGGGGCCTCATTGTGATTTTGAGATCCTTTCATGGGCCGCAGTGATTGTCAAACATTCCAAAACACGTCCGGAGGAGGGATAATAGGGGAGGGGAAGCTTAGGAAGAAAAAGTGAGGATGGAATACCCGCTTCTCTTCATGTAATTTCCTCTTTTTACTCGCTGTTGTTGCTCAAGCACCATTTTAACCAGGGATTTTAACACGCAATCATGCCTCGAGTTATATTTATTAAGTGCAGCGCGTCACCCTACTATTTATAAGGGAGCACACCACTTCAATCCGCCAATTGTGTAACCTAGGGAGTTCCGGTTAAAACGGGCCACATCAATGGGAATTTTGGGATTGCTTCGCGGGCCGCAGGTTGCACACGCTTGGAATATACAGTATGATTTTCACTCTCTTACTTTTGGATTTGATATCCTATAATATATATTACAACGCTTCACATCTTGTTCACATCTTGCTACTGTCAGCCTTGCGAAGAGTGGTCTGCTGTGGAACATGTGTCCCCTACATACTTCTGGGTGTTACAACACTGATACCTCTGGGTGTTACAACACTGATAGATACATTGAGGATTCACACTCTGTTCTATACTATAGGGATTCTCCACACCAATAACTCACTTTATTGAGGCTGCAACATCAGTGGATGAATGTGTCATAAGTCTTACCTCAAATTTAGCATCAGCAACCACCGGGAAGAGAAATGACAGTCCCCTGAAGCTGATAGTGAACATCTGTTTATCGGCATCGTACACGGCGGGTTTGGTGGCGCCAAATGAACTATCTATCTGTTCTATAGTGGGTTGTACTACGGGAGAGTTAAAGTGTTTACCACTGAAAATAAAATGATGAAGACAGTGTTATCATTTAGGAAGGATAGGAAGGATGTAAAGAAAGATGTAAAGACCTCTGTGGCTGATGATTGTCTTGCTGTTTTTTCCTTAAATAATATGAAAAAAACCCACCAATATTTGACCAGCAATTTTGCAAGACTTAATTTAACTTTCAAGTATCTCCCTCGCTGGCCCAAGCGGGGAGGAGTTAATTTTGTATGTCTTTTGTATGAAAATCCCTCACAGCATGCACAAATTGTGTGTTATTTATATTTATTTATTTTATATATTGACTTCTTTCCATTTTTACAGGTCAGGGTTATTTTTATGTGTATACATGTTATCTGTATGAATAGTTTACAAAAATATATAAACACATTTAAGACAGAAAAAAATCACAAAAAAAACTAAATATGGGGCCAAAATTGGGTAAAAGAAAAGCCCCTAAATATGAGCCAGGTTTAAAACCTTCTGCAATTGTTTAGGTTCTACTGAAATGAAATTGTAACAGCTTGCAGATTGATATTTGACAGCAGATCTATTTTCTAAGCAACAGGTATCATGTTTGAGTGACAGCTGACCAATAGGTGGCCCGGTCATCCGGGTATTTTTGTCATTTGCCTTTGACAACAAAGTGAAACGTTGTAACACATCAGTTTCTACGAATTACTCTACCATACACAAGGTCGTTCCTAGTGATCGTGTAAGGCTGTGTAAGCAACTGTCAGCAAACGGCATGTGACGTCCACTCTGGGCCGACCGATACAGCAAATGAAATTGATCTTACAACAAATGCGTATATGACTATAACGTAATCGTTAATTCACTAAACTTGGTCAAGTTTGACTTACCAATACTTTAGCTTCACCCGGCTAAGGTTGTATATTTCTATAATCTAATCAAATGGAGGAAAGAAAACAACATTACATTCATTTTCACAAGTCCATAACTTGACTATTTGGTGAAGATGCTCACATAATTTACAGGCTATTGTATTGTAATTTGTTATGAAATAAACATGTGATGGCAAAGGGCACATTCAAAGCCTTTATCTACCAAAAATAAAAGAAGAAAAAAGAAAAGAAATGTTGACAGTAACAGTAACTACCTAAAATTAGCTGAAAATATGGTGTGACATGCCTACTGTCAGTGTCAGACCAAATTGTGCTAATTTTTGATAAATTTGACATTAAAAGGCAAACATTTGATTTGTAGGCAACTTGCACACTGCCCCCATTTTCCTCTTACTCTGCCCCCTAAAAATATACAATGGTGCCACTGTATATGACCCACTTCTGACCTAATGTTCTTGAAATGTGGCAACCATCAATTTTCACAATTTAAGTCTGCTGTTGAAAGTTGTGGCAATTACTAAAAACTTGATGTAATAAGAGTGTTGAAATCAACAAGTTTACAAATGTTGATACTAAATATGATCAAAACAGAGAAATTGCTTTCAAGATAGAGAGTCTCTTTAATTCTATTTACCTATGAGTAAGCTATATCACAATTTGTCTAGTCGTAAATCTATCGACTTAGACACTCTGTGTCCCCATTTGAGAAAAAATAATTGAAAGCAAAGGTTTTACATACAATCTGACAATACTGGGATTTGAAAACATGACTTTTCGGGCCAAAAGAAAATGTCACAACCACTAGACCAGCTGAGCTAGCTGTTGGTGCAGAGGTAGCACTTTTAATCCTACAAAAGAGGTAGGGTAGCCTGTAGTCTACGTCTATTATTACGGAATAAATTATATAACTCATACAATATAAGTATTTGTACTAGACTATTTCGTAATCTTACTCATAGGCACAGTTGGCACTAAGGCGGTCGGGAGGAGCCGGCACTCACGATTGCCGACCGGCACTCTTTAAAAAAAAGGGTAAAAAAACGGCACTAAAAAATAAAAATAAATCATTAAAGTGCCTCATAAAACAAGAAATTATGTGGCAAGAACCCTCAAAGTGCATTAATAACCCCTAAAAAACCATTAAGAATGCCTCTAGACCCCATGTCATGATCCACTGCACTTCAACACTTATTCTGTTCGCCGTCAGTAAAATTAACTGCCACTAAATTTTGGCCAGTGACAACACTGCTCATAGGTACATGTAGAACCCTAATTCCATTTGACTAACCTTAAGCCTCTGTACATGCGAATCAAATATGAGCCTGATGCCATCTTGTGTTAGATTCAACACCAGGTCCATAGCTAGGGGGACCTGTAACAACAAAAGGTAAAGGTTTATGAACAAAGATGAGGGAGTGTAAAACTTGAGTCATGAAGAGTGATTGATGATGGGTGTATAACATATGGTGTTAATTTAATATGACCCTGAAACAATCATATTCAACATTTAAGTTAATTGCTACTCAGACATGTTACAAAAAGGGCTTTGACGTAATGAAGAAAGATGAAGGAGATAACATAAGTAACTGTGAATGCACGGGTAGTTTCGTACCCGGGTACCCGACCCGTTTTTCGGGCGGGTACCCGGGTACCCGAAAATACACATACATACATTTTTTTTAAAGTACAAATTCGTCCCCAAAATGACACATAATGGGGTCAATAGAGGTCATTTGGTGTTTGTTTTTTTACATTTCGGGTATCCGGGTACCTAATTTGGTACCCGGGTACCCGGAATAGTGGGTGGGTACCCGGGTATAAGTCACAGCCTTAAACATAAGGAGTCAAATATTCCTGATACTATCTTGTGTACGATTCAACAGTCTATTGCAACGAAGATTAAAAGAGTATATACTGTATAGATTCATGAACAGAGATGGGGAACCATGATCCATTAAATCAGATGCAAGAATGTAAAATGAACATAAATGAAGTATAAATACGACTGGAAAATGTTTATTACCCTCATGAGGGATAGACGGTTAGACCAATTCTCCCTCGATCATGGCAATATTTCTCACCATTTCTGATATATTACATGTATATTAGGAAAGGTAGAATTTCCCTCCAAATCAAACATGGCAAGGAGCTCCCTGATTTCCTTATTATTAAAAAACAGCAGACCTTTGTGCAAAATTGTCTAAATGTTGGCAAATTTAGTTAAGAATATCTACTTTTGAGAGTAAAAAATATCTAAATTCAGAATTTTATCTACAAAATATTATGCCTGCCCATGGTGATTCTGAACATGGTGGTGAAATTCAATAATTTTGACATTTTTGAAACATTTTGTGATGCCGCATGGAAAGAGTTAAAATGACTTACCGATTCGCAGTAGATGACCTGAACATCTTTGATGACTCTGCATTGTCTTCTCAGTATATTCACGGCTTGTGTAAACGGCATGCCTGAGAAAAGCAATGAAAGATGCCAGGAAAATGTATTGTCAGACAAATTGAATGAGAAACCAGGATAGGAGGATGATCGTGGTAGCATTTGCCTGCAACCCAGGGCTCAAAATAGATGGGGCGAAGGGCGATTAGCCCCTAGTTTTCACAAAATAGCGCCCTGAGAAAATGTTGGCCTATGGAAAAATGTACTAAGGGGCGATTTTTGGCAGAATTTGCTCAAAATAGCTCAAAAAGTATTTTAACCCCTGTAGTGCGCAACCATAGCAATTTAATCATCATGAACATTGTACATGTTTAATCGCACACAATATTTCTTAAAATATTATCCGCAAGTACGTATGACAAGTTTGATATTTTTAAACTCCTGCAAGAGCGCTACTACAATGAAACTTATAATTATATTGTGCCAATGTGCCGTCTGCCATGTCAAATGATGATGGGCTTGATCCACGATGTAAAATTTGGAAATCCGAGTCCCTCCCGAACAATTAGCCCGAAAATCCCAGCCTTAGTTTGTTAACAATTTTGTAGATCTACATGTATGAGAGGTTGTTCCAATGTGGAATGGTGGCTGGGAAAAAAAAATTGTGGAGAACATCTTGCTTTTTGCATCCACGTTGGAATGAGTTATGAGAAGTTGTGGGATTCAAGGTTATTTTCTTTGAAATTGAAATAGGTTGAGATATTTAACCTATCTTTGAACATTAAACTTGATATTTGAACTGAAGCAAAAGTTGTATTAATTTTATTTAGAAAAGCTGAAAAATATTGATGAAAATATCTGGTGTCCAGTTGAATGGTTTGTAAGAAAGCAATGTGTCACAGTAGCTCTGAATCTTAGCTCTCTGTATAAGAGCTATGGAATGAAAGCTTATGAGTCGGCATCGGATAATTTCATCAACATTTTTCAACTTTTCTGAATAAAATTAGTCACGCTTTGGATTCAGATATCATGTGTAATGTTCAAGTATGTATACGTTGGTTAAATATCTCAACCTGTTTCTATTTTCAAGATGGAGAAGAATTTTGATCGCCCTATGAGGCTATTTCAAGGCTAGTCCAGTGTCAGAGCTACTACTTATCAGATCGAACGATCCGTTGCGCACAAGGACAAGTTAGATTGAATGCAGAGATTTAGGCCTAGCCCAGATAGCAATACTACGTTGGGCTAACATCGGCAATTGTAGGCAATGTCGCGATCGGAAGGCCAACATCGGGCCATGTTGAGTTTTAATAGGGATTGAAGGTTGGTAATTGGTTGGCAAATCAACTTCAAAAATGACGTTGGAAATGGGTCGGTAGGCGACGGTCAGCAAGCTAACGTTGGCCCGACGACTTCAATGCGACTTCTTTCTATGACGTCTGCACAACGTCTATCTCATGATCTAACCACATTAAAAAAATTAAAAAATTTGGAAGTTACCTTTTTTATTTATTTCATTTGTTTGAATAAGTTCATGTCGGTTTGAACAACAAACATGAATGATGTAAAGAAAGAAAGACCCATCATCGGGAATGACCAGACCTAGTACAACACATCATACTTAGTGATATTTGTCATCAGTTGGTATTATTCATCATAGGGTATTTTGCATGTTTCACTATCTGTCCCCATCCTAAGTATGACTCCTTCTAAATATGATTTTTGTGGTAATTTCTGTATCGCTTACCAGAGCTCAAAAACACACTTCTTTGTGCTTGTTCTTATCTACTCTTTCTCATCTATCTTGCCATTCCTTTAACATTTTGTACAAATGCACTATTCCCTTGAAATTTAAGGTGAAATTCTAAGCCCATTCACTTAACGGCACTAACGATGTTTATCGAAATCGGCGCCATGTTTTATTAATAAATATTCTCATTTAATATTTTCGTTATAGTCGTCGTCAGAATACTTCGGCACTTTTTTCTGTGACAACAGCGTACAGCGTAAACACGGAAGTGTGTTGTAGAACAGCGTCGGAACAGCGTTATCTTTGAGCAGTTCGACGCGTCGCGGACTCTGTAATCCGATTGGCCGCGACCGTATCCATGGGTCATGAATGTCCCCGCCCACACGCTCAATTAACTAGACGCGTGCGTTGGCGGTTTTTAAAAAGTGCCGAAGTATTCTGACGACGACTATAGTCCGCAAGTGGTGTGCGTACGTTTGTTATTTTGCGATTGGGGATGCGACTAAATCTGGACCGCGATAATCGCGAAATGTCAAAAAAAAATTCTGCCATTGCGTTTACCCGGCGGAGAATTATGATTAAATATGGAATAATTTAGCATTTTCATGTTTTAAAAAGTGGCTGGAAAGAAAGATGAGGACTTTATGAAGGTGCGTAGCTAGTATGAAAATCAACGGGAATGAATGCAGTTTTGCTGTAATTCACCCTCCAATCATTTGAGTACCACACCATTCATATTTATACAGCAAATCAAATTGACAGTTTCTCGCTATACAATTTCCCCATACGTTGGTAGGGAAAAACAAAAAACAAAAAAAACACCAACGTATGGGTTTCCTGTACTAGACCAGACCTAACTTCAGGTCCTAAATGTCTAAGACCTGAAGTTTAGGTCTTGATCATTTAGCGACTTAAGCTAAAAGGTTGCGCTGGGCATTAAAGGAATGCTGGTTTTTACTTAATTAATCTGAGCTGAGCGACTGATAGGAGAATAGAGAATAATAAGCTTATAAAATTTCCGCGGTATTGAACTTGAACCTCACCCAAAACAAACTCCCATTGTTCACTCCCAATCGACCGCCCAGGCACAACCTCCAAGTCCAGCATCCTCACTACGTCCACTAATTGATCCCCTAGACGTTACGCTACAGGTTTGCGTACAGCCTAAGCGATTTTACTGATTTATTTACGAGATTTTCACATCTTTTGGAGGCACTTTTTCAGACAGTCAGCTGACGATCCGATCAAAACAGCTACGTTGATTCTGGAAAAATTGTTTCTAGAAAACATCGAATATTTTTCTCACGGATTTCAATTTAACTTTTAAGTAGGCAAAAAAGTGGACATTAAGCCAACTCCTCACATTTTTAAACACTATTAAAATAGATTTAGATTTACTTGAAATGATATGTAACACGAATTATTACTCAGTAAATGGTTTATAAATTCTGAATTAAATTTCTATTTGAGAAAAAATTGTTGACAAACGTCACAACATATTTTTGTAAACAAAAACGGACGTGACCTCTAATAAAAGGTCATTCAGAAGCAGCTTGCAAAGGAAGATTTAGCAGCCGACTGTTTTTACAGTGTAAAGGAAACTGTACAAAACGGGGTGAGTTTGTTTGACTTGATTGTGTGTTCCCTTGGCGATCAAAGGGTTGTCTAGTTTTATATCAGGGAGATCAAGCCCTTTTGAACCAAGCTTTTTTGCAATCATAGCCTAGGGCTAGGCCTAGCCTAGGCTACTACTATATGATTGCAAAAAAGCTTGTTTACTTTCCATGACTATAACTATAAGCCCCCTTTTGATGTGACAGGTCAGTGCCCCTCCCGGGGGGGGGGGGGGGGGGGGGGGGGGGGGGACTGACATTGGAAAGGGGTATAAGAATATGCCACCCTGAAGACCCCTTTTTCATTCTCTTCTGCTAGCTCTTAAGACCCCCTTTTGAGCCTGCATCAGCCTGCATTAATAAAATTAACCTTTTCACACTGCCCGATGATCAATCATATTTTGACAGATCATCATTGTGTAGGCTACCCCTACCATAACAGTCATTTGTATTGGTTGAGTTTTTCAGCGGTGATCGGTCGTTTCCCCTGCTTGCGATCTACCAAATTTCTGCCTGTCGGTAATGTTGATAGTAGGGCTAGCACACTATTTATTTAATTGTTTAGAAGCTTATTCATTTTAAGTTAACTGGATTGATCTTGTAAAGAGAAAAAGATTGGTGGTTAAATGATCGAGATTGGTCGATGCAAAGTGAAATTATCGTAAAAATAGGGTTTGTCAAATCTTGGTCATTTTCTATGGGAAATCGTCAGAAAATAGGCTTTATAACCTGATCTGAAATGAAAAGGCATTTTGAAATCAAATTAAAGAAAAAGTAGATGAGTTGGAGACCTATTTTTTGGATTTTCTTTTAGAGTCTATTACATATAAACAAGAAATGAAAATTGCAATCCTTAGAAATGGCTAATTTTCGTAAAAAATGTTGTCGAAAATGGCATATTTGGCCAAAAACGCCTATCCGCAAGCCCGAAAAATGACTAAGTACAAGTTAGTGTATGGGCTTCATAGAAATGATACAAATTAATCAATTTACTGTAAATTATGACTCATTTTCAGAATCTTGAGTCAAAATAACTTTCAAAAGACCTGTTTGTGCATTTAATCACTTGAGATTGTTAAAAAAAATAAAGAAAATGCTTCAAAATTGTCTTTTAACCATATTTGGTAATATGCAAATGAGCTTATTTCGCTCATTAAATATGCATATTTGAATTATCTCGAAAAGGAAACAAAATTTGTTAAAAGGGTAAATTGCAAAAATTGAGTACTTGACTTGCGCTTTCTCAATTCTAGTGTTCACAGTGTATTCTTGAACAGCATTTATAAAAGTTGAAGGTTTGAAATATTTAAATGTCCATAGCTCCGCCTCCCCAGTGATATGCAAATTTTGAACATCGTCAGAAAAATTCGGACAATATTCAAGTTCCCATTGCATGTTGACTAACACAATTTTGACCAAAGACTTTCATGTGACACTTCATTGAACAGCACCCTTTTAGATTTTCTTACCTGCAGTGGCTCTATGTAAAACCCCATAGAGAATATACACAGTAAAAATGAGTAACTGGTTTTCCTTAAAATGTGCTAAGTGTGCTACCCCTATTGATAGGTCCTGCGGTTAGCATTGAAAGATGATCGCTAAAGATAGATCGCTGGAGTAAGTGGTCATTCTTGTTGTCACGGCCGATCGGTAATATTTTAACCTTGTTTTCAAATGACCGTATAGTCTCAAAGAAAACAAAGATCGATCGTCCAAAGATCGATCGTCGGGCCGGTATGAAATGGTTAATAAGCATTATTGTTAATTTGACCTTTTGGGTGTTGGTGTGCACAGCTAACCGCAGCATATTATTTCATAGGACACCTGCCTCTCCATAGTTCATGCCACAAAAATATTTGTCTTTACCACTAACACCTCGCACTGTTAAGTTAGTCCTCCAAATCAGTCATAAACATCAATTTGACTAATTATATACATGTACTTAATTCACAGAGATCTTGGCCAGTCATCACCATGAATGTATGGCTGATATGCATCGGTCTTCTCGTCCATATTATCTTCTTTGCATCCATCTTTGACATCTATTTCACATCTCCGCTGGTTCACGGGATGACTCCGCATGCTACCGATCTTCCTCCGCCGGCAAAGAGGCTGGTGTTGTTTGTCGCTGACGGACTTAGAGCGGACAAGTTCTTTGAGTTGGATGATGAGGGACAATCACGGGCACCTTATCTTAGGTAGGTACAGAACTTTAAAACTTATCAGCCGATTTTAGCTTTTCCGCCACTCAAATTAACACATTTGGGTAATATTTTCAGCACTATCTGACCTATGTTATCTTGAATTTATGTGGTTTTTCAGATATAAGAAGTTTAATTATTCAAAAGTTAAATTTCATATAAGATATCTTGTAGAGATATGATGAAGAAGAATGGAAGCTGTGTTGTGTCTGACACCAGGGTACTAACTGAATCGTGATCAAGTCATATCTATGGGCTGTCACAGTGGCGTAGCTAGGTTTTTCATGGGGGTGGTGTGAGGGCGGGGGAGGGGGGGGGGGGGGGGGGGGCACTGACCTGTCACATCAAAAGGGGGCTTTTGTTTGAGGAAGTAAAGCATGAAAAAAACCAAAAGAAATAAAAAGGATTTTCCACCAATTATTATTTAACATAAACTTTGAATGCATTGACCAAATGTATCAAACGAGGTGTCATTTTAAAGCTTAGCTTACAAAATACACTTTTGCATGGAAATAAAATCTCAATTTTCCTTTTGTACGACAATGCCCCCTTTTGATGTAACTGGTCATAATTTTAACTAACCTTGGTTCCCTGTGTTCTATCCTTCCTTGTAGAGACATCATAGAGAAACATGGTAGCTGGGGTGTATCTCATACTCGGGTACCATCTGAATCCAGACCCGGTCATGTTGCTCTCATAGCAGGATTCTATGAGGATGTCAGTGCTATAGCTAAAGGTAGGTTGACTCTTTCATAGTAAAAGGTTGTATATCATGTCTAGTTTATACACAGTATACCTCCTTTGGTCATTTATAATACAGTGGAATAAATCATGTAACTTGTTGGATCAAGTCAAAATTAAATCACCAATTGAGGCATTGATTCATAATGAATATGAAACTACCATCTTTGTTTACTCAACCTTTTCATAGTATAAGACTACTGATTAATAATGTAACAGTCAGATTTCCCATATTGAAAACTTCGGTGCATCTGCTCAACGCAAACCAAATTACCTCACTAAGCACATAATTTTGAGCTCGTCCCTTGCCACATCGAAAACTTCTTTGATCATCACTGCCAAGTGGGACAACTTAACTTACAATTACGCTCGGTATAGTGAAGCAAATAGTATAGGCTTCAATGAAATACCAAACTCTTACAATTTAAAATTTGAGATAAACCCGCGTTTTCCCAAATAAAAATTACACTTTTAGCAGAAAAGAATGCCACGCATTGACAAAGTAGCCTGATTTAGGTCCATTTTACGTGGGTAGGTGTACTAAATTCAATGGCAAAATGTATGGAAGCGTTTGATCGAAAATTACGCTTACATCAGAATACTAGATAAAATTCCTCAGAGATTGATGTAAAATATAATATTGATTGGTTGAAAGGAAAGAAAAAAGAAAAGAGATGGAGAAATAAAGGAGAGTAATGATTAAGTGATCCAATTTCAGCCACAACTTGTTGTAAAATTAGTCTTAGTCCAAATAGTAGATAAACACAAGCATCACAGTCTCTGCCTGTTTGGTTTTGAACAAACTATAATAGTATACAAATATTGAATGCCTGAGCGTGTAATAGTAAAAACTATATCACAAGGTCAAATTTTGATTTTTCCATTGCACGAGGCGAAGCCGAGTGTAATGGAAAAATCCAAATTGGACCGAGTGATATAGTTTTACTATTGCACAAACAAAAGGCATTCAATATTTGTTTTATATCATGATTTCACATCATTCTTGTCCAGCCATAATGATAGTAAAAACTATCACATGGTTGAAATTAGGCCTATCATGATATAATCATTATTAATAATTATTGTAATGTTTCAGGATGGAAAGAGAACCCTGTCGAATTTGATTCTGTGTTCAACGAGAGTCGCCACACCTGGTGTTGGGGAAGTCCAGATATCTTGCCAATGTTTGCTAAAGGTAAGCGTCACATTATGGTACCTATTTGCTAGGTATATTTGGAGAGAGAAAAAAATAAATATTGAATCTATATAAATAAAAGGACGAACTTAAATCTTGTCCGCGAGTGTTCTCAGAGATGGCTTGACTTTCAACTCTGATTTTTGCGTACATTGATTGAGTACATATTGCCATTAAACCATTGGACACTATTTTTTGCAAAACTATTCAATTACTATGGAAATAACCAAAAAACAGGTCGGTTGCTACCCGGGGTTGCTATGTTTCATGTCTTCTATTCTTACCTCATGAAACGCATGCGCACGGATAGTCAATTTGTACATGGGGTGTAGGAGCTGGAGCCAACATGAATTAAGCTAAATTTAGGCAATCTTACAATGCGAGAGTATACTGACATTGGAGCCCGCATTGGAGTTGGTCTCACTACGTGATGATTTCCCCCTATGATACGCAAGGGCGCTAGACATGTGTCACCGCGTGACCTCGCGTATGAGATGCGAGTCACATCCCCGCGTGACCTCGCGTATGAGATGCGACCGCCGCACGCGTATCACTGGGCGCTGTTAAGGGTATCCCCAGTGATCCCCAGTGACACATCCCCGTGTGACCTCGCGTATGAGATGCGAGACACATCCCTGCGTGACCTCGCGTATGAGACTCGCGTATGAGATGCGAGACACATCCCCGCGTGACCTCGCGTATGAGATGCGACCGCCGCACGCGTATCACTGGGCGCAGTGATGCGTGCGGATAACGCGAGAGTATGACATTGGAGTTGGTCTCACTTTTCTGCGTGATGATTTCCCCCTATGATACGCAAGGGCGGTAGACACATCCCCGCGTGACCTCGCGTATGAGATGCGAGACACATCCCTGCGTGACCTCGCGTATGAGATGCGACCGCCGCACGCGTATCACTGGGCTCTGCAAGGCATATCCCCATAATGACGTCACGCGAGAGACACATCACACGTCTGACGTCACTTTCCAATATAACAACAGTCGCTTACACGGCCTCACGTGTGCGCTGGGAACGATTTTGTGTATACTTTTGTAGAGCGTACAAACTGTTTGTTGAAACGTTTTGTTTTGTTGCCAATGCCAATACTATAACAACAGTCGCTTACACGGCCTCACGCGTGCATTGGGAACGATTTTGTGTATCTTTTAAGACTAAGAGCGAGCGTACACCTGTTTGTTATATAACGTTTTGTTTTGTTATGGGATCTCCGGCTTCACCTTAGTATATCTATATAACATCTATATAAACAAAAGTTAAATATTTTAAACTTTTATTGTATACCTTGAGATACAATATGACCAAAAGAAAACGGCAAATCGGTACCACCATGCATGAGGACAGAACAGAAAGATGCCAAACGGAAGAGAGACATGAGGGCTGAAAAAGTAACATAAATCATAAAGATCTACCAAGTAACAGAGCCATACGATTTTTAATTACTTCAAAATCAAGGTTTGAACCGGTAACTTATTTTCACACGCTTCCATTGAAACATGTGTTAGAAACCCGATGTTCAATCGCTTCTCCTGGGGTCCCTCTCCTTAGCTGGGATATTTATTTTTGTTGTAAAATCTTCGTAATCTTTTTTTTTTTAATATTATCAACATTTCACATATGATCGACAGTCCCAGTTTTTCAGAAATTTTGATTTCACAAATCACTAGCTTTTATAGTGCGTAAAAATCAGGAAAATCAGAGTTTCGGACCGCTTCACACGTGTGATCAAGACTCACGCCCAAGAATAATTCGTGACTTTTTACATTTCAGATTACAATCGTGAAGGTTTCAACTTTTTAATAAAACAAAATCTAAGACCTATGGTGATAATCTCGTCAAAATATTTACATTTGAAGCAGCAATCAAAGTTTTTTTCGGGACTTTAGTACCCCTGCACCCTGGCCCGCGGAAGGTTATGGTGGTGGGTACCCATAATATTTTTTTAAACATTCATGCAGTGCATCCAGAAGGTCGCCCGCGAAAAAAACAATTGGCGAAATGTCTATACTTTATGATATCTAAATGCGCGAAAATATCTTTACGCGAAAATATTGGCTTTTACAGTGATTTAGTAAAGTTGTGGGATGTTTTTTCGCAGAAAATACAGTCACGATCACAAGACAAGACACGAAATATTTATTAGTCCATGAAAGTCATTCCTGATATAATATATAAGTCAAACATGAATAATCAAGCTAAGGGCACCAAGGAATGGTACATGAAGTATAATAGTAGGCTACCTGGATTATTAATGGCACATGGTATATCATTATCTGGATTATGTTAGGGGACTCAGGCCTTCACGTTTGAGGCGTGCGAGTGCGATCGCACGCCATCGCACGCCTGAAATGGTTTCGAGAAGAGCGATTTATCGCACGCCTAATTTTTTTTTTTTTTTTTTTTTTTTTTTTTTTTTTTTTTTTTACATTTACTTTTTTTTATTTAAATTCCAAGTCCAAAACAGGACTTTAGATGAACCCATATTTGAACCTAAATGACCCACATATACCTCATGACCCACACCATAGGAATAGTAACTCATAACCCAAAGATCCTATACTAAAATAGTACTAAAATACTATACTATCTTGCTGTATTAACTGATAATTTACTGAATTTAGGTGGGCTTATGCTTGTGATATCATCAGCAGATGTATATTATCAAATCTATTCCATTACCTGTAAAGTTGCAGGGATCCTGTCCATCTTATCTAGTGAAGCCTCTTTGTTTTTTGTAATACTATACTAAGCATAGATATATTCATGGGTTAACCCTAACCCTAGAACGTGGCAGTGGGGATGGAACGAAGAACAGGGGGAGGGGGTTAAATAAAAAATGGGAAAAATTATGTCCGCCGGCGCCGGGAGTTGAACCCGGGTCGGCCGCGTGACAGGCGAGATATACTAACACTCAGCCACGGGGGGAGGGCTTCACAGGCTAAGAAATCGGAGACCATAGATACCCGTAGTTTAGTGCTACAGGAGATAGAACTTGTGCGCGCGCAAGCCACGTGGTGCTGGCTGTGAGGTGACTGTGAGACGTAGTAGCGTTAGGGTTATTTAATTAATTTAACCTCATTATCATTCCCAAATTTAGGCCTATGTCTTTGTTTCTTAATTAATTGTGACACCAAGATAGAGGATACATGGAAATGATTTGGGGTCACATGAGGGTTATGTATGGGTCAATCGAGGTCGTTTCTCTCAAGAGTAATCGAAAAAATAGCATGGTCATGAAACAGCACACCTAATTTTTTTGAGGAGTGCAATTTATGGCACACCTACAGCACACCTCAATGTTTTGAGGAGTGCGATTTAAAGCACACCTTCAATTTTCAAACGTGAAGGCCTGGGGACTGTCGTTTTCTTCGGTAAGAGGTCAGAGGTACCAAATATCATTGGTTGTGTCGTGTTTTTACAAGGAAAATATGGCAAGGGGGTCATAAAATTAATACCATTGTAAATGGGGGTGGTGGGCGGGGGTGGGGTCAAAACAAGATACATAAATAAGGAGGCTAGGCCTTAAGATGCTTAACCCGATTCTAAATCCAACAATCCAACAAAAGCACCGCACCGCAATTATGGAAGTATACACAACATAGACCTCAAAAAGTTATTTTTGGGAGCGCGACCCCTATAGCATTATGCACGCTCACCTGGACATCAGCACACATCATTGTGTCATTATTTGTCCAGTGTCCTCCCCCAGGCCCGTCAGATGGGGGGGGGGGGGGGGGGCGACGGTTGCGATCGCCGCCCCCCCCCCTTTTTGATTTTTTTTATAAGGTAAAAATTGCGTTTTTCTTAGTTTCAAATATCAATGATAGTAAAACTACTCATAAAACATTGACTACAGTGGTTTTTGGACTGCGACATACTTACGTGAAATTCACGAGGTGACCGACTTGGGAAAAATTTGGGGCAACCTTTTACGAAAATTGTAGGTGAAAACGCCCCCCCCCCCCCCCCCCCCCCTTGGGCAAAAGTGTCTTACGGGGATGCCCCCCGTTATAGCTATTGCTTGCTATACACCCATCCCAAATGGGCACGGGTTATTGCTTGCTATGCACCCCAACCCAAATGGGTACGGGTTATTTTTGAGCCCCACCACGTTGAGAGAGCGCAACCCCAGCACCAGCGAGATGCCCGATCACCTACCTGACTCCGGCTTAACATGGCCATCCCCGGGGGCGGCAAACACAATCATAGTTTGGGTCATTATGTTCCGTATTAGGCTACCCCCCCCCCCTCCCCCACCCCCATGATCAAGTACCTGGATTATTAATGGCACATGGTATGTAATGGATTATGTTAGGGGGGCTGTCATTTTCTTCGATAAGAGGGCCAGGGTAGAGGTACCAAATATCATTGGATGGAGGTGTCGTGTTTTTACACGTGTTTTACTTGTGTCTACCCTTATTTTTAATTTTCCCTTCCGCATCAACTTTCCCCCCAATATTCCGAATTTTACTATTACTAGATAGGTCTGAGCATGGGAGTGGTCATAACAATAATCACGTTCGTTGAGCGGGGTGGGGGCGGCATAAAAATGATGATACATGACATTTTGGGACCGTGTACAAAAAACACACCAACACACCCCTACAAACCGCTCAAGTGGGGGCTCACTACTAGCGGGGCCCGCGCGAAGCGCGGGTTCCCGCTAGTGATGAATAAAGGGTACAATCTTCCGCCTGACTTGAGGCCCGGGGGAGAAGATGCTCAACTTTTCTTTGCAAAGGTTGATCATAGTTGAGAAACATTTCCAATGATATACCTACACTGCCCTTGATCAGCCAACTTGTCTGCATGCCGATTGAACCAGCTTCCAAGAGTTTTCAACACTGTTTTGAGGTCACATGCACCAAAAGTTACTGGCTCTGAGTAGATGTTGCCCTTTGAATTAAAGGCATATTATGTATTTTTCCCATGGGGCGCCTTCTATTCATGATTATTTTTAGAAAGTTTATTTTCTTGCAGATTTACATTTCTGATCATAAATCATAAATACTAGCGGGCACCAGCGCTTCGCGCTGGACCCGCTAGAAAATTTCACAGGGAATAAGTAAACAAAGCGTAAGAAAATTTGATACAATAATATCAAGAACATGTCCTATACATAATCCAGACGGGGCCCTAAATAATCCGAATATCGCAGGTGCTTTTGATAATCCATGTTATACATTGCCTTAATCTAGGTAGGCCTACGTTTGTGTTTCCAGATACCTATGTAGGCCTCCCATGAGACCTGAAATGCAGGTACCCGTTGTCCCATTATATCCAGGGACCCATAGGCCTAAGCCCTACCCCCAATCCAGTTACCCCAGGTGCCCTTAATAATGCACTGGATACCACATAATCAAGGTAGGCCCACTGCAGTGTGCGGTGTGCCGTGTGCCGTTATCTCGAGATACCCAGGTGCCCTTACTTTATCATAGTCAAGTAAATTAAACGCGGGTGCCGAAGATAGCGGACAGTAAAAGTCACAATAGGCAGAGGTCAGTAATATCAAAGCGTTATAAATGTTTATATAAATATCAATCAAGAGTATGTCCTTAAATAATTCAGGTACTAAGGTGCCCTTGATATAATGTAAGTGACATGGTGCCCTTAATACACCATGAGCCTAGGCCCAATGTGCTCTTAAATAATACAGATACCCAAGATCTTAATCCGAGTAGGCCTACTCCATCAACGTGTTTTTAATACCCCCAGTTATACTCCTGTCAGCGCATGTCTCTACCTATTTTGTACCCCAAATAATAAAAAGTTGAATGTCTCCCCGATTCTTTTATTGCCCTGCCACCCCGTTTTACTCCTTTAAAGGTATATTATGTGATCTTTCCATGGAACGCCCTCAACATCGAAAAAAATTGAAAGCAGATTTTCTTGCAGATTTACATTTCTGATCATAAATCGTACATACATTCCAAGTTACATGGCGATACGATTCTTAATTACTTCAAAATCATGGTTTTAGAGTGAAAATAAACTGTCGGATATCCGACAACTTATTTTATTCTAGTCTAAATTCACTCTAAAACCATGATTTTGAGGTAATTAGGAATCGTATCGCTCTGTAACTTGGAATATATGTGGCTCATTCCATGAAGTTGGGGCATTTGTTAAAATAGCAGAATTTGGTACTTTAGGCAGCTTATAAACTGTTTTACTCTATGTGTATATCAAAAAAATTAGTGTCCAAAAACAGTACTAGGTTATAGTATTGAGCCATGAAAAAAAAAAAAAAAAATTGACCCTTCCTTGAAGAAGAAAAAAATAAAAAATTAGGTGGTGTCCAAGACCATTTTTGCTAAAAAACGTGACATGGAAAACACAACAATTAATATGAGTTTTATGTAAGCAAAACTATCATAGAATTGCTTGGAAATCGATTTGATTAATAAAAGATACATGTATTCATAGTTTACTGACCAAAACACCTCATCACGCTGGACTGATTTTTCACCCAAGCAACATGAAAATTGCCTTTCCGATGCTACGCACGGTGTCCACAAAATATACACGTGTAGCATCGGGAGTTTTCATTGCTGAATGGGGGTAGTTCTCTATCATACATTTTAAAATTATTTTCCAAAATTAAGAGCATTTATCAATTGAAAACTATTGCAAATGAGAATAAATTTCATGAAGACCATTCCATATATTCATGAAAAAGTATACCGTGCCATGTGCATGGTGTCCTAACCATAAAATGTAGCATCGTGATAAACATCCTATGCAATTTGTGGGAATCCCCCCCCCTGGAGATACATAAAACATTCCATATTTCTTTTTGTAAGGATAGAGGTCAATAGCTATCAGGTTTGTTTGGAATTTGCCACACGTGTGCTAGTTTTATCAAGGTTTCAGTCGCTGGTGTCCCGTTGTAGCATCGGGACTTTTATGTAGCATCAAAATGTAAACATTGGATAGTTTTTTGAATGGTAAGTGCGATTGTAATTATTTCTTAATGTTGCTTGTATGTCTGTATTTATTAATGCATTTTTATTGAAAGGGAAACACTGAATCAGAATTTCTTTTCATGTTATGATATTAATTTTGAGTCATGGACGCCATAATAATTAAGCGTCCATGTAGCATCGGGCATAGCATGGGCAATATTTTGCATTGGGTATCGTTATAGTTCGTTGAAATTGTATTTTTTTTGTACAATCACATCATTAATAAACTTTGAAGTTAATAATGAATTAGTTTTTGCTCTTTTAATGCTAATAATATAGCTTACCAATACGATGCTACATGGACACCATGTCCATGTAGCATTTCATAAAATTTGCCTAATTAGACTAAAACAATTACCCCATTCGAAATTATCCATCACCCAAAACATTCAAAACATTGCCTACATTTTACTACACTTTACAGAAAAAAAGGCATATTATGAGAGATGTATATCTAATGAAATATATTAATACACAATGCTACATGGACACCATTTCCATTAGCATTTCACTGAATTCACAATAAACATTCCCTTATTTTAGTTTTATTTACTATAAATAAAACAAATAATTGTAAATCATTTAAGTTCTCTATCCTTTGCTATTCTTTTTCATGTTAAATGAATAATAAATAAAATACTCCAGCATGATTTTAATATAAATATTTTCCTGCAACACAAAAAGTGCAACATGAATAAATAATCTACTCCAATATCAATACACAATGTTCCATGAAGATACTAAGCCATAGGGTTTATTTTGTTTTGCTTTGCAGGTTCTTGACATTAATTCAGAAGACAGTTCTATCATCCTGGAATTTATGGAGATGAAGACAAGGAACCCATCATTTTCAAAAACTAGTACCTTTCCAAAGAAATCCATCATGGCAATTCAATTATTTTTTTGCAAACTGACTTTTTAAGTGATCAAACTTTTCAATCATCTTTATCAATAATAGAGGATGATTCAATCAGAAACAAGCAAAGAGACTAAGATCACAAAGGGTACTTTAAGAACAACACTGCATGAAGTTTGTTTCAGTGGACATCTTAAGTTTCTTTGATCAATGGTGTATTGTTATTGTGTAATTGTAAGAAATGGTGTATGTGTATCATAGGTAATTATGTTTTATGCTTCATGGCAGGTTATCTTTTTGTGTAATTTGTAGTTTTACAATCCATGTTATTAATTTTATCGTGTGCTTATAACATAAAAAGTTAACATCATAGTACATCCTCTCTATTGATCTGAAAAAGATGCACCTGTTCAAGCTGTTCCAAATATTTTAGGGCACGGTGTCCATGTAGCATCGTAATA
This sequence comes from Ophiura sarsii, assembly GCA_035610835.1. Classification (NCBI taxonomy): domain Eukaryota; kingdom Metazoa; phylum Echinodermata; class Ophiuroidea; order Amphilepidida; family Ophiuridae; genus Ophiura; species Ophiura sarsii. The sequence goes on along the minus strand of CM069458.1, from coordinate 59,822,972 downwards.
CTTAAGTACACAGAAAAGGTAAATTTTACATAAACAGTGTTTAGATAAATTTCAAGCAATTCACTCTGTGTATCTACTTGATATGATGAACAAGTAGACAAACCATTCACACTCAAATAATTGTAACAGTATGAATAGTCTTATTATTAACAATGTTACAAGACGCGGTGTCCATGTAGCATCGGTAGTGCATTTTATAACATTATACAGGTAAATAATACTTCATATACTTACTTTATGACTATAATGTAATCAATGTGCATGGTTTATAGAGTACTTTACATCAAACAAATATTGATATGTACTTTATTTAAATTCATTATACAAATTGCAAAATAAAGAGTCACTTTTCAATGAGTTTTTACATAAAACAGTTAATCTACGATGTCTTGTTCGTTAAGTTATGTTAAACCTAGACAAATCTGGTTTCTTTTCATGTATTTGTGGTTCCAAGTAGTTAATTGAGGTATAGAAACTTGGCCCACATCTTAAGCTATTTTATTAGAAAATGATATGGAAATGAGAAATGGTGTCCATGTAGCATCAGGATTTTTGGAAATGTCATCCAACTGTTGAACATGTGCGGTTATTTTACACCAAATGTTACATTAAAATAAAAAGTTCTACATTGGACTTTGGTAAATGTAGAACCTAAAAAAGAAGAAAGAGTTGGAAAATATCCATTTTGAAAATTTCACTTGGATGTCACATAATATGCCCCAACTTCATGGAATGAGCCATGTACGATTTATGATCAGAAATGTAAATCTGCAAGAAAATCTACTCTCTGGAAAAGATCACATAATATGCCTTTAACATATGGTGCTGGTGCAAGTGTCGCCACTGCCCATATGCACATACTGTATCCAGGTAATTCAGTAGGCCTACGTTCTGAGCGTTATAGTTTTATAGTCGGTCGTTTAGTTTTATGGTCGGCGGAGTCTATCATCAAGATCACTTGTACCATTCCACGCTTGTACTTGAGCACAATGTGTGCCATCCGGGTTTTGTTTGGCCTATTTACATTAAATACATTATTCCTCCAATAGGCATGTGGGGCCTTAACGTATAGTATATGTAGTCCCTTTATCATGTTTGCTGTGTTCTATAAAGCCTCCCGAGATACTACCTGAGTGTACACCCTTGAAATCCAGTTATCACAGGTGGCCCACCTGCGCATAGTATATCCAGGTAATTTGAGACTCGTTTTATAGTGAACCCCGTAATCCAGATACCACGGATGCCCTGAATAATCCAGACACTCTATAATAATCATGATAATGTACCACACGTTCCGTTTATCCAGATGCCCCATGTGCCCTTATATCCAGATTATCAAGTAAGGGAAGTGCAGAGAGGAGGAGGTGGCTTTAGGGTACACTATTAGAAAAAGGGTGCTTCAGAGGGGTTCTTGGCTGTCCCGTATAATGGTTTAAAGGTTCTTTGATTTTAAAGGCCCCAAAAGGTTCTGTAGAGAACCTTTAGAGGTTCGAAACACCAATGTTTGCCCATATTTTGCCTATTTTGAACCTTAAAATGGTTCTTTTTTGAACCTTTTAAGGTGATATAAAGGGTTCCATACGGGACAGCCAAGAACCCCTGAAGCCTGAAGCATCCTTTTTCTAAGAGTGTACGGACTGCCTGCTTTCACTCTGCTCCGTTACAATGTGCACGGTTTGCGCCACAAACGCGTACACTTTTTGTCTGCGTCATTACGTGTGCGCCGAACCGCGTGCGCCATGTTAAACGCGGTCGCGCAGCACAACATAGAAACGGTTGACATGGTACTGCCAGTTTCTTTATCGTTAGCAAACGTCGCATTCATCTATGTTACTAATGTGAAAGTGTCACTTTAAGATCTGTGTAAGAGTTTTTGTTTACATTTAGAAAATGTCGTGAAATATTTTTATTTGTCGGACGTATAAATGCTTGTTACTATGCGATCTTTAAGAATAACAAACAGCCGCATATACAGAAATGTAGCTATATCCCTGAAGAAAATATTTTGGGTGAAGACCATATGTCATCACTCATTCCGAAAACCACAATTTGTGTCCGAAAGTAGCTACCCGAGTAAAAGAAATTCAACATTTCGGATTTTCACATGTGATCCTTTCTGCGCATGTCTGAAAACGGTAAAAAACGGGCATTGAACTATCTAATTAGCTCGTGTATTAGAGGCGCAATTACCACGCTTTTTCAGTTGAGGGGGGACGCGAGTGTAAAATTATATTGAACTATCTAATAAAGTTATGTTCCGAAAATTAGTATATAGATATTCTGAGTTACAGAGCTATACAATTCCTAATTACTTCAAAATCCTGGTTTTAAAGTGAATTTAGAGTGAAAAATAAGTTGGCGCGCAGACCTGACAGTTTATTTTCACTCTTTAAACCATGATTTTGAAGTAATTAGGAATCAAATAGCTCTGTAATTCAGAACATATTCTTGATTTATGATCAGAAATATAAATCTGCAAGAAAATCTACTTTCTAAATCAAATCATGACTAGAGGGCGCTCCCTGGAAAAGATCACATGATTATATTGTCACTGTCAAAACATGTTTTTCTGGCCCTTCAGCATGTATAAAGTAGAACTGCCCAACAGTCATGTACAGGAAGTGTTGCTTTATATATTGTTCAGGGGCAAGAGCACTTACAAGGTTATGATAGATCAGCATGTTACTTTATACATGCTGATGGGCCGGATGGAGATACAAGGTTTTGACAGAACAGCGATGAAATACCAAAAGTTTGAGCTGTGATACAAATTCAGACTTTTGTAAATCTTGAGCATTTTGATTTTGTTTTGACAATAAGGTGCTACTGGGAACCATGTGGTAACACACACCTACCCTGCTGAGATGGAGGACTTTGCTGATGCGGACGCTTCTAAGCTAGACACATGGGTATTTGATCAAGTCAAGGTACTAAATGTAATTGTTGCGAGTGCAATTAACATTAATAAAAAGTGGCTAAAAACACTGTTCTACAGGCCCCGACCATACTATTTTTTTTAAATTTGAGAATTTTTGTTGTTGACATATGTGATCTGATCAAGCGAAATGAGTCGCATGTCGGGAGTTTTGAATTTTGATATTTGTCCATCATTTAAATGCAGGTGAAAATTCTACAATAGGGTCCAAACCCTACTAAAATTGAACTTCACGTTTTTAAGTTACAAACAATTTACCAACTGAGAAAGCAAAGTAAACATAAGAATGTGTGACTTCTTTTTACCTTTTATAACCCAAAATCAATTATCCTGACATACAACAATTGTTTTTCTTAATTATTGAAAATTCCCCAAAATGTTCACGAAAATGTTGAAAAACACCCATCCACCCCCCCCCCCAAAAAAAGACACCCCCTCAAAAAAAACACCACACACACCTCTTGGCCAACCGACACTACCTGAGAGAACTGTTTGCCTCCTGTAGAACATGTTGAGAAGACCCACTCACACTAGCCGAAGGCGAGGGTCTTACGTCCATACCCCCTGCAGCGCGCTCATTATAATATATGGTAACCTGTCAAATTTAACGGAATGACGTAGTTAACCAAATATGGAACCCCCCTGTTTTACGGTCCCGACCGACCCACTTTTTACGTTTTTCAATAATTTTCTTCTTTTTTTAGAATTTTTTTCTCAAATCATATAAAATTAGCCGTTTTTTGGCCGAAAAATCTGTCGACAATTTTTTTTCACAAATTTAAAAAAAAACCTGACATTTTAGGTAAAACAGTTTTTGGTTTTTTCGTCGCCTTATACAATTGTTTAATTTTTTTTTAGCACTTTCTGCAAAGGAAGCCTCACCCGAAGTTGAGACAGCAACTCTCCTCCGATAAGATTGTTTTGTTTCTTCACCTCTTGGGAATAGACACCAATGGCCACTCCCACAAGCCATACTCAGACGAGTATCTACAGAATATTGGCCTAGTGGATTCTGGGATACAAGAAGTAGTAGAAAGAATGGAGGATTCTTATGAGCATGATGGGAAGACCGCGTACATCTTGACGTCAGATCATGGCATGACTAATTGGGGTAAGTATGATGGATGTTTACTTGATTAAGTATGATGGATAGAACGTATGATGGGATGTTTACTTGTGACTGTGCTTAGCGCAATGGATCCTGGAAAACGAGCTATAGAGAGGATGCAGGATGCAGGAGTTATAGGAAGACTACTTACATCTTGATGGCAGATCATGACTAATTCGGGTAATGTGTGATAGATGTTTACTTGTGTGTACTAAAAACAAAAAATATCAGCAAATTGGATGGATGATTTCTATAATCATGATCAGAAGATTGCTTAAGAGACTTCTTAATAGCAGAACACAGCATAATAGCTATGTGAAGTTTATCTCTGACTTAGCTAGATACTGTACGGTGAACACTTTTTAAATTGTTTAAAAATTATTATCATGACTGTTCCACATTTAAAAGCACTTTGCTACTCTCGGATCCTTTTCCCCTTTCCTGTAGGTTCCCACGGTGCTGGACATCCAAGTGAAACCTTGACGCCATTGGTAGCATGGGGAGCCGGTGTAAATGGTCCAGGCCCAGGCAATAACCACATGTTTAACGACGGATTTGCTCAAGGTATTTATCAAAGTAGACCAATACTCAAATCACTCAAATCAGCAACAGTATAACATTGAACTGTTTGGTAAACCATGTCAGACATCCACGGTCTGTGTCAGCTCAAGTTTTGGGTGACGTCATCTAGGGGTGGGGGCGAGTCCCGGAAAATTGAGTCCCGCCAAAAAAATTTTGAGTCCACGGAACAAAAATCACCTTCCATAATCCCGATTCCTGAAAACAACCAAATAACAATAAGCCTGTGGGGCCTAGATTATGTGACTGCCTACATCTCCTATGGTGTCTTTTTTAATCATATCTGTTTCTTACCTGAAAAGCCAATTTCTTAGCAATTGAATTCATATGTTGCTAATTTCTTAAATGGTAGTAGTAAATCCACTTTTTTCATAATGATATTTATAATTGAACAAACAAATTGAAATAAACTTATGCACTGTGAGTAGTTTACACATCAGAGGTTTTCCATTATCAGGTGTAATTGTTGTTTTTGTTATTTTCAGATTGGCAGTTAACAGAACACAAGCGTTCAGATGTCAACCAAGCTGATATTGCTACATTAATGGCATCTCTGATAGGGATACCATACCCATTGAACTCTGTGGGTGTGCTCCCCCTGGATTACCTCAATAACACTGATAGATATAAGGCTGAGGCTTTGTTGACCAATGCGCAACAGATACTTGCATCATATCAGGTCAGTTTTAATGGTTATATGGAACAAAGTTCCCATTAAACTCTGTGGGTGTGCTCCCCCTGGATTACCTCAATAACACTGATAGATATAAGGCTGAGGCTTTGTTGACCAATGCGCAACAGATACTTGCTTCATACCAGGTCAGTTTTAATAGTTATATGGAACATAGTTCCCATTAAACTCTGTGGGTGTGATCCCCCTGGATTACCTCAATAACACTGATAGATATAAGGCTTTGTTGACCAATGCGCAACAGATACTTGCATCTTATCAGGTCAATTTTAATGTTTTCTTTTGATGGAACACAGTTCCCATTAAACCCTATGGATGTGCCCCCCCCCCCCCCCCCCCCCCCCCCCCCCCCCGGAATACCTCAATAACACTGATAGATATGGCTGCCGTGCGTAGAGGCTAATTAGGATATGACTCACATTAAATAGATAAATGATGAATTATCAAATGTTTTTGAGTAAGCCATTCATCTGCTCAGTTTGAATTTGACTCCCCCCCCCCCCCACCCCCGAAAACCCGAAAACCCCCTCAATTGACTGCACAATAACCTTTTGATTAAATTGGTTGTACTTAACAGGTAAAAGAAGACCGCATGCGTGAGACGACCTTGAAGTTATTTTTCAGTCCATTCCAGACATTGTCAGATGGTAGCAAGGCAGATTACTATAGGAAGATCAGGCAGGCAATAGCGAAAGAAAACTACCACGAAGCGGTGAGATACGGTGCTTAATTGAGACTACGTAAACATGTTAACACTTTCCACACGGCTATTTGTTTTACCATATATACAAAACAGAGTTTTCAGAAACTTTTCGCAATTTTCAAAGTCTATCTCAAGGATTACTGAACCAATACTAGACATGTTTGTACTTATTTCAATGCATTTCTCAAGGTGATTCCTAATATGGAAATAAAATTCAATACTTTTGACATTTTTGAAACATTTTGTGAAATTTTGGAATGTCGTCTGCAGACGCCTGCCGCGTGGAAAGTGTTAAGCTCCAGTATAATAGCATTTTTTAAAGAACAGATTGAAACATCATATCACAGATGTCCCAAAATGTGACAATTTCAGGCTGGGATTATACATGTGCTGCATATACAGAAGTAGTATGATAGAATTTTAATCAGATTATAGAATGTAATAATAATATATAATAAAAATAACCATTATTGTAAAGCGTCTAACATTGAGATTAAAGCGCTTAATCATAGAAACAGAAAAAGTAATTATACATGAATACATCCATCAAAACAAATGTGAGAAAGCCATTAAAAGGATTTCTTAATTTGATTAATAGTTTCAGAGTTCTTTACTTAAAAAAGGTGTAATATTATTCAAGGTCAGTGGTTCACGCTCAGCAAGCACTTGAATGTATTGCTACTGGTGCACTATAATGTTATAAACATGTATGCTTGAAATTTATGAGTGTTAAATAATCACGTTATTATACTATTTATATATGCAGATATCGCTGACAAACAAGTTGATCCAGGCAGTCTTAGATGGTCTCAACTACTATCAGACATATGATAGATTTTTCTTAGTGTAAGTGTAAACATTTGGGTTCGTTCCTGGTGGCAATGTTGTAACCATGTCACTGATATTTGAGTCACAAGTCTAGGCAATACAAAAGATCAAGTCAAGCCAAGTCACTTGCTGATTCAAGTCAAGTCAAGACAATTCTTTAATTTTGTTCAAGTTGCACCAAGCCATGCTGAACATGAAACCATTCTGCATTACTGAATAATATCTTTCTTCAGGTCACTTCTTATAAGTAGCTTATCAACGGACAAATTCTGTTTAGATTCAACTATTCAAGCCAGTGTATAACACCAGATCAGATTATTTGTACTCGGCCCCAATAACATGTGGGGGCGCTGTTGACGGCTTCGCTTTTGAGTATTGTTGCCGTCGTGGGGTGGTGGAAGACGACTCAATAGCGGGGTCAAGAGTCAAGTCAAGTCTTTTGGATAAGTGACTCCAACCATGTCAAGTTATTTGAAATAGGTCAAAACCATGTCACAAGTCAAGATAAAACTTACCTGAATTTTCAGGTGCTGCTGCACCTTTCATCACCAAATATATCACCGGATTTGGTGAATTTGATCTACCTGAAACGTATAGTCAGAATCGGGTCATAAATGCTAGGTAATTTGTATCGGCCCTTGTCAGAGTAATGGCTGCTTGCCTCTGATGTAAATGGCCTCTTTGAGCCCTCTCTAAAACCATCAAGGATCACAACTTCAAATTATTTTATTACCAACAGGCAAAAGGTAGGGTTGGTCTTTCACATTTTGGTGAATTTACAGCAATTTTTGGAATTTTCAAAAAAAATCAAAAAATTCTATTAAAAAAATCTAAAACCCCTCTTTTTTTAATTCGAAAAAAAAACATGGGTCGGTCTGGCCCGTACAACAAGATATCTTTTTGGTCGCCTTATTCATTTGTTCTTATTCTTTATCCTCTCTTCACATCCACACAGGACCAGCATAGCGCTCGGCTACCTAGGCTGGATGGCCTACGTCTTACAAATCCTCGTCTCTCACCACACCTCATTGGTCCAACCACGCATGAAGATACACGGTCGCCAAGGCGATAACATTCTAACCAATAACAAATTGGTTGTGACGTTCGTCACCGTAGCGATAGGTATCGCATTCCTGTTAACCTTGCAGTCTTCCCCATTGAGTTATTATGTGTACTGTTTATTGCCTGTACCGTTGTGGTATAGCGCCCTCAAGAGGTGAGAACTCATAATAATAATAATAATAATCATAATCAGTATTTATATAGCGCCTTTTCAAAATGGCTCAAAGCGCTGTGATTTTTTGCTGCTGGTGAATCATCAGAATCATGTCGCATCAACTAGGGTGCTGCCAATTTCTAGCGCAAACCTATCCGCAGTTAGATTGTAACATCCACCATTTTTCAATGCAGCTCCCCAAATACCATTGGGTCAAGGAAGTTTTTGATAACCGAAACAACTGATCACTGATTTTGAAAGCAGGAGGAAACCGGAGAACCCGGAGAAAACCTGCGAGAGCGTGCATGGATCCTGATAAACCAAATGCACATAAAGCCCGGTCGTGCACAGAATTGAACCCGGATTTCATTTGTGCAAGGCGAGGGAAACAACTGCTGCGCCAACACGCTCCCCCACTCATTGTGAAATAGGAAATATTTCTGTATTGATAAGATCAGTGATTAGTAATGGGCTATGAAATTGATTGGTGGGCTCTTCCTCCCATTTGATATAAATGTAGGAATACTTTTCTGTTGAAAAGATAATGCTGGCAGCATTCCTATACTCTATTTGGCTTCCTCTGAACAGTGACATAACTTAAAGGTATATTATGTGATCTTTTCCTGGGGATGCCCTCAATCCTCAAAAAAGAAATTGGAAGCAGATTTTCTTGCAGATTTACATTTCTGAATCTGATCATAAATCGTACATACATTTCAAGTTACAGGGCGATACGATTCTTAATTACTTCAAAATCATGGTTTTAGAGTGAAAATAAACTGTCAGGTTTTAGAGTGAAAATAAACTGTCAGGTTAGCTAACAGTTTATTTTTTTACTCTAAATTCACTCTAAAACCATGATTTTGAGGTAATTAGGAATCGTATCGCTCTGTAACTTGGAATATAGTTATGATTTTATGATCAGAAATGTAAATCTGCAAGAAAATCTGCTTCCAATTTTGTTTCGATGATTCATAAAAAAGATCACCTAGTATACCTTTAACAGATGCAGCTTTTATACACGCGTATGTATCGTCCGTCTTTCAACGCTCGTGTGATTGGAAGATCCTTTATGTATTCTATACGCCAGCACCTCGAGAAGGCGTGCACGTTATGTGCTGCAATTAGTAGAATACGCAGATACGTCACTGTCTCGTGATGGCCAAATAGACTATAGGAATGTTGCTTTAATTAAAGGTGTTGGTTGTTTTTATTTATTTCATAATGATATCATGTATTCAGTGATGTCGATAGAGCCATAGCAGAAATTGTCCATCGTCCCACTATATGCCTATTGCATTCTGGGAGGTGTTGCCATAGAGATTAAACTATAAAGATTGTTCAGTTAATTTATCTTGTAAATATAGTTTTATTATCCAGATATTATGAGTTCAGTGATGTCTGCATACACATACAGAGGTGTACCTTCATATTTCTCCAACCAGCCCGACTGTAAACTTACCAGCCAAACAAGTAATCTTCATTTACCAACAGCAAAATTCTTACCGGCCAGCCGGGCGTGTATATTTGAAAAGTTACCCGCCCGACACAAAAGTTACCCGCCACGGGCGTGCGGGCGGGTACTAAGTACAGCCCTGTACACATAGCAGGAAGCAGACAGACACTTTTGAACGTTGCATTCTGGGAGATGTTACCATAGAGATAATCCAATATGTTGTTTATTTATCTTCCCCAGATATCAAGTGTTCAGCGATGTCTACAGACACATAGCAGGAAGCAGACAATGCATTGTCACACTATGTGTCTATTGCATTCTGGGAGGTGTTGCCATAGAAACACTGGTTATGATCATGTTTAGCAGGGAAGTGATATCATTTGCACTGCTTGGTATAGCTTTGTGGCCAATGTTTACCAATCTCAGGAAAAAGAATAAGGTAAGAGTCTATATAGTTTGTGCAGTGCTATTTAAAGACACTTTTAAAAAAGAAGTTTGGGTTGCGCCGATCCAGTCCAACCAAACAAGTGTTTTACCGTCACACTTTCCACGCGGCTATTAGTTTTACCATACAAAACAGATTTTTAAGAAACCTTTCCCAACTTTCAAAGTCTATCTCAAGCATTACTGAACCAATACTAGGCATGTTTGTACTTATTTTAATGCATTTCTCATGGTGATTCCAAATATGGTGATGAAATGTAATAACTTTTTAATTTGTGCAACATTTTGTGACATTTTGGAACTTGTTGTCTGCAGACGACTGCCGTGTGGAAAGTGTTAACATGTAGCGTTTTCAGTTTAAAGGGCATTGAGAGATACGTATGGGAGTGCCCCCTCAATTATCCTGGAAATCAGTTTTTTGCATCAAAGTAATACTTAGGCATAAACAAACTACCATCTGAAACAGTTTACCAACATTCGCCGTTTATCATTTAAAATTTCATGATTTTCTTAGTTTCGATATGATCATATCGAAACTCAGGTACTGAATTCGGAAGTTATGCATCGTTGAAGGCGATGTCGGAATTGTATGACATTTTTGATTTGGGCTATGTTGATGATTATCTTTACGTTATTTGCTCATTTAGTATATCGATACATATCTCAATGCACCTTTAATGAAATCTAATAATAGCATCTGATTATCTGATTCCATGTGTTTTTTCTGTATTATGGTATCAGGTGCTGGTGTGTTGCTGGTTTGTAGCATGCCTAGTTCTTGCTATATTTCCCATGATGCCTGTGGTGGGACGGGATGTCAACATCAATCAAGTGTAAGTGTTCACCTTTTGGGCAGAAATGGGATCATAAAGGTTTAGGGTCAACAATATTATTCAAATTAACATAACCTGCTGCTGCTACCGTTTGCTGTGTCAACTGTCTCACACTAACTTGGTTACGAACCACTGATCACATTGATCGTAACACAAAGCCTATGGCAGTATCATAATTAGGAAGAGATGCATTGGCCCATCGGTAACTATGAGTTACTAACGTGCACTACATCAATAGACCATGTTGGGGATGTTTGGTGTGCTGTGTGCCCATTTCCCTACAAACAGACCCATATTTTTCATCTAGACCCCATTATACCAAGCCATCTCTCAGCAAAAAAAACCAGTCATCTTATTCGTTCGTAAAAAGCTAAGTTCTGACAGGCATTTCTACCTACAATCTTGAAAATTAGTCCTTGGAACGCTGAGCGCACTTCTTGAATAATGCATGTATACATATATATTTCCAAGCTAATGATTAATGCGTATTGGCTTCTGTACTTATCTGAACACCTTCAAATGAGATTTACCCTTCCCCACCCCCCCCCCCCCCCCCCTATTAATCATGTTGGAACATTCTAGCAAGCTGCTGAAGCCATTGCCATCCCTCAACATTGCATGGGAGAGTGGGGTGATCGTTTACCGTTAATCACAGAAAAGCGTTCCAAGACATTTGTCCAGGATTGTAGGTGTTCTTCTCCCCCAGTAATGTAATACTCGTTTTCACAGAAAAGACATTTCTTTAAATTTATCAATAAGTAGCTGAAAACGGCTGTCGCAAATGGGTTAGTTCTTTTTTAACCACCCTATACGTGCCTTTTAATAGTCTAATTAATGTTCGTATTTTATCGACAGGACATTGGCTGGATGTCTGGCACTTCTCAGCAGCATAGCGGCTCTGTACATCTGCTATACACAGACGTCACCCAAACCATGCCATCTACAGTCTGTCATCAGCCTAGGTCAGGTGCTGCTGATAGCTCTTGCGATTTACATAGTGAACAGCACCTGGGCTAGTATACGCAGCAAGGATGGAGTGCCGTTGCTAAATCATGGGCTCAGTTGGACAATGCTTGTGTTATGTTTCGTGGTACCCTCAACAGGCCCTCACAAAGTAATGCTGAGACTATTGAGCACGGGAATGTCATTGACGGCAGTGTTTCTATTAATGAGTACAGCGTATCCTTTTTGATGTAGCCCTCACAATGTGATGATTAGACTATTTGTTTTGAGTGATTATATCAACCATGTTAACTTGCTGTAAAAAATAAATCGAATCACTGATCTTTTATCCTCAAATATACCCTTTACTTCTGACTAATAATACAGAACTTTATAATGTTTAAATGTAATTTAAACCAGAAGTGATTGGAAGCTGTGGATTTTTTTTTAAAATCCAACCTTTTAGGAATCAGGTATCGGTTTTAGCTTTAGCCAGGTATCTATTGTGACATGGGGGACAGCACAGCTGAGTTATTCTAAGCCAAAAATAGTGCAATCTCCCATGTGCTATAAGTCACAATATTCAAAACAAGATTTGTTTTGAATTTTATTTGTCTTCAATTACAGACAGAAAGAAGTTATAACCAAAAACACGACAATCCTATGTTCTATATTGTTCAATTCGGCTACTGAATTGTGGATTTGGCAATTTGGTAACTATAAGGCCAACTAAAAAAATATTCATGTTTAGCGTCCACGCCCACTTCCTTTTTTGGGGACGCCTCCTTTTTTTCTTTTTCTTTTTTTTTGTTCGAAAAAAACAAAAACTTTTTTTTTTTTCAAAATAAAAAAACAAAAAATAGTTTTTTTGTTGCCTTTAGCACACCTTGTATGAAGCTGTTTGCGCCATGAAATAAACGGGTTCTCTACGTCTCAGAACTCGGGACAAGACATAATTTTGGTCTCATTTTCTGTTTCATCTTGCCCATAAGAAGCCAATATGTAATTTCTTGAGTCCAAGTGGTGGTCATTTTGAAAAAAGCAGGCAACCATCTTGAGAAAAAAAAGCCCGGCCAGCTATCTTGACAAAATGTAATGTGCTGAGCGGCCATTTTGGAAAGAAAAAAGAAAAGAAAAAAAGGGCCTCCTCCTTCCTTTTTTTCATGCTAAACATGTTTTATTTTTTATTTTGCCTAAAAACTGTTGACACTTTCCTTAACTTTTTCTCTCCTTGTAGTCATGAAGGTCTATTTTGTATAGCGTTGTGTTATCTTATGCTATTATGGCTTCTATGTGAACATCAGCTTGCCTCATCAGCACCAGTCAGGGTAAGACCACAATTAAGGCAATCTTGTTCTACTGGCTGGAAACACTTATTCGGTCTAGAAATACCTATTCCCAGTTACATGGGTTTGCTGTCATCTAGCCAGACAATTTCACCGCATTCAGTGTGTTCTTGTTGCTATGTATGACATGGTCCACACATGCATACATTCTTATGAAAGTATGTGTGATCTTAGCCCTGTATATGTTTGTCTAATGAAGAATATCTTACACTTCTTTACACTTTTGAGTCAGTAGCTTGGAAGAACAGGGCATATTTTAACTTACAGCATATATTTTTTTTATTTTTCCTTAGAAATGAGCAAATTAGCCCAAAATACAAATGGGTGTTGCCATGGCAACAAAGGTTTTTTGCATTTTTAAAATGAATTTCAATATGTTATAGCATAGCATAAGACCTTCCACCATACCAAATATAAGGAAAATCCATATTTTGATCGTGCACATGACCTGGTAGTATTTAGGTGTTATCCGTTTTAAGCAACTCATTTGCGAAAAATTATGCATCTACGCATGAAACGTCACCTTTCCAGGTAATGTGCGCGCTATTCAAACGTATCATCTTAACAAGTAACATGTATTGATCATCATTTCTTCTCTTTGGATTTTAATCCTTTTTGAATAGATGAGGATGAAATGTATAAGAAAATCTATGAGAGTTGCGATGCTTTCAACTTGTTAAATTACATTAAATTTGAGTCGAGACTCAAAGAAAAGCAACAAGAGACGGTTCCTTCTGTGTATATTTTCTTTAATTCGTAGAAAATATTGCCACAAATAACGTTGAATCTTGATTTTAAACAAATAAGTTTTACGTGTACTTTCTCCACAGAGTTTGATGATGAACAAATTTTTTAATTTAATTCATAAATCAAATGTTATCTTAAGTCAAGCCACAAATCTCTCATCTTCGCTGTGATTGGCCAATAATATATATACATATAAATAATAACAGTTAGCGACGGTGATTAGTTCATATTACGCAACACATCATAACAACTTTGATTGACTTTGAGTGATTGATAATAAAATATCATCATTTTCTTTTGTACAATTCTACTTTATTATGATAAAATCACTTCAGACAATGGCATGAGAGATCTGTGTCACTGTCCTGAATATGAACTACTATTTACGATCTGATTTAAAGGGGCATTAAGAGATGTGATGGAGGCAGTTCCCTCAATTACAAAAATATATGATAAAAACTGGGATTTATGTATTTTTACAATTGTATTACATGTATGAACTTACAACTATAAGGATTTAGAAAAATCAGCCCTCTTTGTACAACAAAACGTCGATTCAAAAATGCTGGTAGAGCCGCAACCAGCATTTTACATGGTTAAGGGTGGTATTCCAACATATTTAAAACATTGTTTTAATCAAGTTTTGCTGGGTTTTTATTTAGTAGAAATAACAATAATGGCAATTTTTAATGTTCATCTTGAATTCTGAAGTAAATTAATTAAAATTAAAAAAATTCAACATGACATTGTGTGCCTTTAAGACTTACCACACATTTGTCATGGTGATTTCTAAAGTGGTGATGATATATTCAATAATGTTGACATTTTAAATCATTTTGTGAAATTTTGGAATTGTCGTCTGCCGCGTGAAAAGTGTTAACAACCATGTTTCAATGACTGGATCAATATTGCATTTCACTGCCTCCCGCTCAATCGGACGATAAATACCTTTCCTGAAATGGTTCTGTGACTAAAATATATGAATCTATGATAGCATCGCTGCTTAGGCAATATTAAAAAAATCATTTGTCTCAAAGCTCCCGCGCGCGTTAGTTAATAGATGCGCGTTAGAAGAAGAAAAAATTATGAAAAAAAATTCCCAAAATTTCACAGATTTTTATCGATCACATCATTTTAAATACAAAAGTTCACTTTTACAAGGATTTCAATATTTTATATTTATAATAATAAAAAATAAAAAACTTTAAAAACAACCGCATTCCGCATTAGGTTTTGAAAAACTGAAGAGCTTTGAGACAAAGATTTTTTTAATATAGCATTATACATGTAAATATAAACCGCTTTTTCTTCTTGAGAGATTGATCAAAGCATTGACTTATTTTTTTCTGTTTTTTTTTCTTCAGCAACTATATTCTATATCATTTGGTGATAACCACAGTTTAGATGAGGGTCCTCCCCGTAAGTTGGTGCTAGACGACCTGCGCTGTGCCTATTTCTTTGTCTTCTTCACGATCAGTGCTTTCTTTGGTACTGGAAATATAGCTAGTATAAACAGGTGAGATATAGTTTAAAAATATTATTTATATTGTCTCTGATTGGTTATTAAATTGCTGAGGTATTTGATTAGCCAATCAAAATCAAGCTTATATTATAATAAATGTAGGCACTATTCCCTTTATTACAGTGTCTTATTGGTTACTTACCTGAAATAATCATCTGAGTAAGGGGTCGTTCAAAATTATCGCCATTTTATATGAGCGTACATAACTTTTTAAAAATGTCATGGCTTAATATCGCCATTTATGTTACATACACTTAGGGAATATTTTTACCTCCTCCCTCCTGTTACGTACGCTTTGTACGTATCTGTAAATGGCGAAAATTATGGACGACCCCTAACCAATGGAAAAATTGTATTTTACAATAATGCCTAAAGACTCTACTACTTTCCTAACAGTCTTTCTGATTGGTTGCTATCATGATTTGGACATCTTGGTAGCCAATCAAAATAGTGTTTATGTTACAATAAATCCCTAGACACAGCTGACTTTCTATCAGGGTTACAGATTGCTTACTTACATGGTATAGTCATCTAAAAAACCCCAATGAATATAGTTTTTCCCATCTGACCGATTAGTTTAGTTGGTCTAGAGATTCAGAGGTCCCAGGTTCAAATCCTGGAAGGTCAGTGGAAAATTATAATGTGTGGAGTTAAGGCGAAATAATGTACTCATATCAAATGATATTTTGTAGTAACTGTAATCATGTTCAAAACGGTTGGGACACTTCCTGTGAAAATGGTGGTCCCTCTCCCTAAACTCAGTGTTGGTCCATATAAGAGCAAATTCCAGCAAAGGGCTGCAGTATATGTGTAAAGGGTTAATAAAAAAAAAGGTACCCCCACCCCACCCTTAAATTAGATCACATTTGTTCACATAACTCTACATACATGTATAATGATAGTTTGTAAAACATTGAAACACTTAGGAAAAAAAGAAAATGCTTGGCTACACATAGCAAGTTTTTCCACTTCAGGAGCATGTTTACTTTTCTCAAAATAGTCACATTTCCCACAAATGATGTTGTCAATAAATATGGCACTTTTCAAGATCCTATACAATTAAGTTACAAAAACGGTCCAGTGCTTTTTAAAAAATAATTTTAAATTTCTTTATTTTCAATTAAAAAGAAAGTCACTTCTTTCTTTAGCTGCTCCCTATTTGAAATATGATTGTTGCTACATGAATAGTCAATAACTTCCCAGCAAACATCATTTTGGTCAAGTGTGACTATTTTGGGAAAAGTAAACATGATATTAAAAAGGGAAAACTGTGTGTGAGTTTCCCCTTTTCATTAAGTGTTCCAATCTCTCAAAACGTCCAATTCTGTATAGGATCTTGAAAAGTGCCACTTTTTCTGAAAACATCATTTTGCAGAAATGTGATAATTGTGGGAAAAGTAAACATGATATTGAAAAGGGGGAACTTTGTATGGATAGCCAGGCATTTTCCCTTTCCATTAGTGTTTCAATCTCTCAAAACGGCTAATTGTGTGTGGAGTTTTAGGAACAATCATTACCAAATTTTAGGGGTGGGGGTGGGGGGGGGGGGGGGGGGGAGACTGGGGACTTACTTCTTTTGAACCCTTTATATATGCTCCAAAATTTGTTTAGGGGGTTGGCTTTTACACAAACTGGTTTTGAATCATACATTCAACTGACAGTTTTTTACTCACACATAGTGCCCCAACAGGTCTTGAACAAGATTGTGAATGGAAAGAAATAACATTTTCAAAGGAATATTGCATAAAAGCCACCCAGCAACCCAGTGATCATACTCCCATATATTTCTTTATGTTGACGTAAAACATTTGAATTAAATATTTATAACCAACACACATGACCTTTCATTCTTATTTGATTTGTATATTTTTGTACAGCTTTGACCCTGCTTCCGTGTATTGTTTCCTGACTGTTTTTAATCCATTCATAATGGGTTCTCTTCTCTTGTGGAAGGTATGTTTGTTATCAAGGCTAGTCTCTATACTAGTCTCAGATTAAGGTGTGGACAAATAAATAGACTGTCCCAGAGGGCGAAGCATGCTTGACCAAAGATTTTCTAGACACCCTCTAAATGTTAACTTTCTGCAAAGCAAAAATTCCCCACAAATGAAGGTTTTGTGTGTTTTTCTCCCCAATTTGACCCCTTATAAATGAGTAAAAAAACGGCCGGATTTTGAAAAAAGTACCCCATATTTATCTCTAACCCCACTACATCTTCCAAAATCATACAGCCAGAAATTATCTCCATGCGTGTGTTGCTGCATTGACTCGATTACGTCCCCTACCGCAGGCATATGTGGGCAAGAAGTTGCTGCCCGCATATACGCTGGGAGCTTAGCTCAGTCGATAGGGGCACAGACTTTGGTCCAGATTGAATCCCGGTGGGTGCTCGGTGAATTTTCAGGTCAAATAAATTGTACTTTTTTTCCCCCTCCCCCTGATACACACAAAAACATAGCCTTGGGAGTTAGGGTTAACATGTTACGCGTGTAATGCACTCTATAATAAAACACACACACCCCTTCTTATTACAGGTTTTCTTGGTCACACATGCTTACAGTGTAATAGTCAACTGCCACGTCACCCCACCCGCAGTGTCTGCAAGGGTCATTCAAACAATGCATAGTTTGAACTCCTTTGTCAACCATGTTGAAACCAGTTGCAAAAAATAGTACAATCATGGTACACTTAAAAGTACAAGTACATACATGTATCTCTCTTATATAACCCTAATCCAGACGAGTGGTTTGTAGGGGCTAACAGGGGGAACTGGGGATACATAATGATACATGTAGAAAAGATGGGGTGTGTCACCCCCAGGTCTTGAACCTGGGCCGCCATGATGGGAGTTCAGGTGATCGTGCATCCCACTAAGGGGGTGGCGCTCCCAAAAGTAACTTTTCAGAGCCTATATATACCTTTCCGTGATTACGTTATGAAGTAGACTTGGAAATCGGGGGCCACCGGCACAGCTCTTCTGTTGGATTTTGTTGAATATGGTAGGTGTGAACTCTGTTTACCTTCCTATATGTATTGATATCAGAGGGTATTGAAGAGCATGTGTGGTCCAGTGGAACAGCGCAGGACTCATGATCATGAAGTTGTGAGTTCTAGCCCCGGCAAGCCCGGGGGTTACAGAACTGAACTGAGTGGATTTTTTTGGTTTTAGAACACAACATTTTCGAACAATTGGGGCTTTGGAACGGAATTTTTTTTTGAATTTTCAATAAAATTGGGGTCTTAAGAAATGATTCAGGCTCAAAAGGGGGGGGGTCATAAGAGCTAGCAGCAGAGGGTGAAAAAGGGGGTCTTCAGCGCGGCACATACCTATATCCTTTTCCAATGTCAGTGCCCCCCCCCCCCCCCCACCTCCCACCGGGCTGGCAAGATGCTTAGTTTCAATTGTTTTGTAGACCCAAGCAAGGTTGGGTAGCTGTTAAAAAGCGTGATATGGATGTGCACATAGCCAACAGCCACCTACGTGAAGTGAAATGATTGTGACGATTTCCTCATGGCAGCGTAATAATAATGGCAAGCGCGCCAGGAGCATCCTGTAGGATGGATTAGTGCACGCTATTAATCAACATTATTATTATTATTATTGTTAACGATTGCAGCTTATTTATGAGTCCATTTATCACTGTAATTTGATCCCTGGAATAAGCTCCGACATCATTAAACAAAGAAAGATGAACAGATTACCTTAGATATAATATGATCATTTGATTCTTTTTCTCCCCAGATTGTCATCTTATTCCTGTTAGTAACCTGTACGTTCCAAGCCATCCATCTAATCCAAAGATTACCAACATCAAGCTTATCCCTAGTGGTGCTCCTGCTATCGGACATCATGGCGATACAGTTCTTCTTTTTTGTACAGGATCATGGCAGTTGGTTAGACATAGGAACCAGGTGAGGCAATGAACCAGGACTGTATTTCACTTAACGCTTTCCACGCGGCAGGCAGCTGCAGACGACATTCCAAAATTTCATAAAATGTTTTAAAAATGTCAAAATTATTGAATTTCATTACCATATTTGGAATCACCATGAGAAATGCATCGACATAAGTACAAACATGCCTAGTATTGGCTCAGTAATCCGTGAGATAGACTTTGAAATTTGAGAATGGTTTCTGAAAAATCTGTTTTTATATGGTAAAACGAATAGCTGCATGGAAAGTGTTAAGTGATGCTCACAGCAGCATAAGCGTTTATCCCATAATACTAGGAAATATAAAATAAATAGGGCTTTACTTTTGTTCTCATGGCAGCCCCCCATGTGGCGAGATGAACTATAAGCGCTGCCAGATTGTTTATGTTACATAAACAGCAATATTTTTAAATTGGTTTGTTGAGGAACCGAACACGGCATTCCTGTGTTGGAGCTCTAGAGCGTGGCCACTACGCTACATTGATAAGGCAAAGTCGTTGATCACAAATGGAGTTTGATTTCTTGCCCGTTGCTGATCCCCATACTTCTTTTGAAATTAAAACAAAGGAGCGATTAGCATTTTAAACAATGTGAATTTGTCATTAGGACACCAGCTTCTTGTGGGTGCTTTTCAATCACTAATCCCTCCAGTATTATGTGCGCTAGAGATGTGAGACATGAGCGCAAGAGCTCTACAGTGGTTCCATGTTTACAAAAAGTTTATGAATGGTTACGCTCCGAAATGCTATGCGATGTGGGAAGATCATCGAGGCTGCTGTGAGTAATGCTATAAGAATTGAAAGTTCATTTGTGTTGTTGGTACTGAAAGAATCTGAAGTTTAACTTTCAATCTCAACACAACATCCTGGATTTTAAATTTTAGATTTTAATTCCATTTTAATGATATGATTATTTGTTTTGGATTTTATGCAAATCAGTAGAAAAATGCTGAAAATAGCTACCAGTGTCATTTGTTGCTTAAATCTTTATAGAATTTTACAAAAAGTGAGAAACCCCTCTCTTTAAATTTGAAATTTCTCCTAGAAATGTTCAACCAAAATTACCAACATTGAAGAAAAAAAATCCCTATTTGGTGACAAAAATTGGTGAATTTCATCAATTTTGGAAGTAAAAAGATAAAAAAAAAAAAAAAAATAATTGTCAAATTTGTGTAAAACAAAACAATTTGTAATTTGTTTAAAAAATGCCTTTAACCCTTTGAACCATCGGAGAACGTCGTATAACCCGATAGGTCGAAAAATCGACCTGAGCGAACAGGTGACGCATTGATCATATGACTGAGTGGTCATGTGACTTGAAAGTCATGTGAAATACATTGTTTCGCAAGGTTTTCGTTGTGATTTGATGTCATTTAGCTGAAGAAAACAGTCAAAAATAGCGCAAAATTGGATGAATATGCAACACAATATGGCGCAGATGATTCTCAGGTAGACAGGGATGCATTGTTTTACGGTCATGATTGGCAATTTTGGCGATAAATACTGCCCTCTATCATCGGTAACATTTATTACGGATGATATAGGTGTACTATATTTAGCATTTTACCCCCGGAGAAGTCAGGGTGGGTGTACTGAACCCTTATAATAACTCCGGGTTCAAAGGGTTAAAAATGGGTTTTTCGGGCCTGTAGAACAGTGTTTTCCCATGGACTGTAGAACGGTATTCCCTCATCGACTTATACATATCTATATAAGACAACCCCTCTCTATTTTTTGTTTTTCTTTTTCAGCATCAGCCATTATGTGATAGTGATGTGTATGATTATATTTGTTACAATGCTACTTGTGGTATCACAGCTCTTCACTACGGCAAGGCTACCCATAGGAATGGGCCCCAAGAGTCACAAACAATAGATATGTGAGAACTGTTGTAAGAACTGTTCAACCTTTATGTGTTCAAGCAAGTTTACATTTACTAAACCAATATCTACTTGTGGAATTTTTCGCTGTGCAACATGGCCTTCATCAGATGACATTCGTAGATGTAATCAGGGCACCAGCTTCCATTTGATCTGATAACCTACAGGGTGAGTCAAAAAGACTGCAATAGTGGAAAGAAGCCATTTTGTTTTCAAAACCAAAATAAATTTTCAAACGTTGCAAAAATGTAATATTTAATCCTAACTTTGTGTGAAAAAATGAAGTCAATCGCATTTTTCGTTTGTCTTTGATGACCCGCTGCACAACCAAATTTACATGTTTGTCCACGAGCACAGTGATTTACAATTGAAATGGCACACATTGCATTTTCATATTTGAATATCCCGCCAACAAAAAATTGGAAAATGTCAGTTTCTTATTAAAATTTAGAACATTATAAGCATTCTATAAGCATGGGTAGGGTAAAAGATGCATACAATTCCAATAACATCACAAATGTACTCAAGTTTCCAAATTTGAATGAGGGACACATTTTGCGATCTGATGCATATTTAGGGTATCTCGTGGACAAACATGTGAAATGGGTACACAGGTAAAAAGGTTCACCAAAGGCAAACGGAAAATGATATTGACTTCATTTTTCACACAAATTTAGCAACAAATAAGGTATTCTTATAACGTTGACAAAAATTCAATCTTCAACTTAGTTTTTAAAACAAGATGGCTTCTTTCCACTATTGCAGTTTTTTTTGACTCACCCTGTATAGACACTTGATCAGGCACTGTTGGCAGCAAGGAACACATGCTATTTAGTATTTTATAGTTTAGTCAGTTCCTAAATGGTAAGAAATATGAGGTGTTTTTTATCTCTCCGCAGCAAAAGCAATCCAAGTGTACGTGCACAATTTTGGCAAAAGCAGGCATCGTGCATATGATGCATAGGGCACTCTGTCGCACAATGCAAGCTGTATGCGTGCCCACGCTCTTCTGTATTAATTCACTGCTGTTAGGAGGTTCTCCAATTTGGAACTGACTGAACTATAGACCATTTCAAATCGAGATTTGAAATCTTCGGAAAAACAGGTTACGTGGACTAGGTGCATAGTGCGTTCTTCGCAACGGTTGATCGCATTCATAGCATTGGTTGTCCGCCTAGTGGTTTACTATGCTTACATACAAGCGTATACTCATGAGAAGTAAAATTAGTAGCGAGACTATTTTGTAAAGGTAAAATGTGTAAAAAGTATTACCCCGAATCTCTTTTATCTCACCGTTTTTGTTACTGAAATTGAAATACCGCCGGATACAATTTTGTGAGGAAGACAATCTTTCACCAACACCAGCGCAATTCATGCATGGGTTATTAAAGACACAGGGTGAAAACACGTTTGTTTTTTCTGTGGATGACTCTGAGTCATCCACTGATGCCAAAACACACTTGGCTAATCGGAAACATTCGGAACCGATCAAATATTTTCGGATTTGAAATGGTTTATAGTACCTTGATTTGAAGAGTAGAAAGTATGTTTCTGCTCATTAGAAGGAAAACTCTGCTCATTGCTATAAGTTATACTTTTAACTCCTGAAAGTTTCTGAATAGGTACGACTATGCACAGTTGTTTAAAATCTAGCTCTGATATATAAAAAAACACCAGCTGAAACATGCAATGTGTGAACCAAACTGTCCATAATTGGAAACCACATTGTGTACATAGAGTCAATATTATTGAAGTTATGAGTGTTTAAGGTCATCTACAGAAACAAATAGGCCACTTGTGTCATTAGCATAGAGCAGTGGTTCTCAACCTTGTTAGCCCACGACCCCTTTTGACATTCTTGGTCAGTACCATGACCCCCCCCCCCTCGCCCTGCCCCCCCCCCCCCCCCCCCCCCCAATAAAAGAAGAAAAAACAACCCGATTTATTCTAACTGAAACTGCTTAGTTATATGATGCGAGCGTAGGGAGCAGGACATTTTTCATTTTTCTAAGCCTTTTTAGAGCGTAATATTAAAATGGTTTCCCAAAAACTGTATTACCCCTTCATGACCCCCTGGAAAACCCCAAACGACCCCAGGTTGAGAGCCCCTGACATAGAGAATGCATGCCATGGTCAATGTATATAGTTTAATCAGTTCCAAATTGGCGAGGAATATTCAGTTTTATATCTACTCGAGCAATAGTAATCCAAGGGTACGAGCGCGATTATGGCCACACGCACAAGGTTTCGGTCATGCACATGATGCACAGACGCTTGTTGCCGTCAAGCGCTCCTGTGTCCTTCTGTATTCATTCGCTACTGTAAGGAGGCTTCGCCAACTTGGAACTGATCAAACTATAGTACAATCTGTCTGGCAGAGATGTTTGAGTACATTAACACTTTCCACGCGGCAGGCGTCTGCAGACGACATTCCAAAATTTCACAAAATGTTTAAAAAATATCAAAATTATGGAATGTCATTACCATATTTGGAATCATCTTGAGAAATGCATTGACATAAGTACAAGTACCTAGTATCGGGTCAGTAATCCTTGAGATAGACTTTGAAAATTGTGAAAGGTTTCTGAAAAATCTGTTTTGTGTATGGTAAAATAATAGCCGCGTGGAAAGTGTTAAGTTGTGTGGCTGTGAGATATTGGCTGAATGAAGAGTGTGTTACAATCTTTTAGCCATGTAGTGTGAAGTACCAGTTTTGTTTTAGCAGATACTTATGGTTAAACACTCGCAATGTTAATTCAATTTGTACAAAAATGAGGCATCAAATATTGGGAGACAGATGCGACCGCAAGATTTCTCCATGCACGGTCACGTTGAAAGGAAAATGTCTCGGGGCAAAAGTCTGATCTCAGTGATCTCTGTCAATAAAACATATAAATACAACATCCGAAGATGTGCAGGGCTCGTCTTCCCTTGACTTACAGACATACCTGGTAGGGGCCGAGTGCCCGCTGCCCCTTCCTCCTTTTGGCTACATCACTAAGTGATAGTACTTTTTGGCCCAAGGAAGCTGAGATAACCCCTTTTCCCTGTGTAAACCAGTAATACAAACTTCATATGCTGGGTGTATATTGTGCAATATGTGTCATGATTTGTGGTCTTTGACAGGTTTTATTGATCACGTTAAGGTATAGGGGAGAGCAGGGCATGTACGCCCTCTCTGGGCAGGTTTGCCCACCACATGATTCTCATCATTGTGGCCACTGGTTAAATTTGGCGAACATGCAACTAGATAAAGTAGTATCTGTTGCAAGCTTCCCACAGTAATGTGGCAGATCAATGGAATGGAGTAACACTAATATTAGAGGAGAATATTTTAAAATGTGGTATTTCTTATTACTTTTAATTCTGAACGAGTATGTACCGCAAAAAATGCCCCCACCCCTATATTTGGACCCCTACATTTTATTTTAGAATAAAATAACGATGCATAATAAATATATGTACTGGATATATGGTACTTTATGTAGGCTAACACTGAGCCTAGGGCAAACTTGCCCCACTAGGGAGGGCGAACTTGCCCCAGCTTATGAGTGAACCTGCCTCAGGGTGGGGGAAAATTTGCCTTTTTGAGACACCTGTCTTTATCCTTGACTCTTGCCTTAACAGTAAGACCTAATCATGGTTGTATATATCCAAGATATCAATCTTTCACTTAATGTCAATCTTGAAGGTTGACGTCTCTAGACCACTTCAAATAAAAATAGGGCGAACATGCTCCGCTCTCCCCCTAGGGTGTTGATAATCATGTTGTGTACCCTTAATGCAAACTCAGAATTGTACTGATTTTGATATTGGTAATATACATGTCAAGTGTTTAGAACCACCAAATCACAATTTAATTTCTGTGGGATCAAGGCGTAACCAGATGGTGGGAAAATAGGGACGTTTCTCCCCCACCCCCTGCCAGAAGGCTTGTCCCCCCCCCCTCTCTCCAATGAAATGGCAAACCATGTATATATATTAACCAACATTAGTTATTCCTCCTGATCATACTCATTGGCCTGTCTCCCCTCTTTCCCCTTCAATTAAAGACCCTAGTTACGCCACTGTGTGGGCATTGATTATATCAATGCGCATAATTATGATATAAATGGATGCCATAGGCCCAGATATGCATTTCGTATTGGTTTTTATTTTACACCTAACTCACCTGGGAGAGTACTTGATATGTCCTCCCCACCCTAAATTTTAAGAACCCACCCCCACCCCCCCCCCCCCCAAAAAAATAAATTAACCAAGTTCCCATAGAATAGAACACATATTTAAATATGTCTCCGCACATCCTTAAGTTCTGATACTAGTGCCACTGGATGTCAAGACTCAATATCGGGATACCACATACCCATGCAGTTATACCGTAGCTAGCTATCGTCAGTTGGGGTGTATATTTTGTCTACAAAATGTAGAAAAATGTAGATTTCCTTAGTCTGTAGGCCCTGATTGCTGTGGTGATCCAGTATAGTTTTCCACGTTACATATTATTTTTCTACTATTTATGAGCGTCTTGTATAATGATGTCGGTATAATCTAAAGGGTTCAACAAAAGAAAGTATACCACTTTGTTTATGTCATTTTGAGTAACATTCAATTTCTTTTTGACCAAACAGGCTAGATATCTATTTAGATGAATCTTTTTTTTAATACCAATGCATAATTTAATACCAAATTTGCCCCCTAACAACAAAGATAAACCATGATTAGCACCATTTAAAGAAGAAGAAAAAAAATCATATTTTCAAAAGTCTCATTTCCAATACACAGAGGACCAATTGGGGTCTCTCTGTGTGTGTGTATAGCCAGGATTGACTAACTATCGATCTCACAGTGCAAATGCGTTGAGTCGTACGACATTGTGCGGGATATTTAATTCTGACATTAAAGTGCATGGCAGTAAACTGCTTGGAATTTGACTAAGTCTTTCTTCTCGTGCTGTGTATTGGAAATGAGACTTTTGAAAATAGGAAATTTTTCTTTAAATGGTGCTAATCATGGTTTATCTTTGTTGTTAGGGGGCAAATTTGGTATCAAATTATGCCTAAAATATTCATCTAAATGCCTATCTACATAAACAAAGTGGTATACTTTCTTTTGTTGAACCCTTTATATAATTGTTGTTGACATTCATTGTTTCCTTCATTTCTGTGATTAAAATAAATACAACTCAACTTAAACTTTGATGTGTCGTTTGATTTATATTTATGTGATGTCTTCTCTGGTTAAAGCCATTATTTATTTTTTTCAAATGTTATTTAAAAAAGCAAAATAGATTCCTGATTGAAAGGTGGAAGAAATTTTGATTTTATTTTTATATCAGTTTTATCTTTTACCAGAATTTAAGATAATTGAGTCATCTTGAGAAGATAAAACTGTATTTACAAATTTATGTTTGGTCAGATTATAAGATAATTTAGTCATCTTGAGTAGATAGCAATTTCTTTACAAGTTTATGTTTGATTAGATTATAAAATAATTGAGTCACCATTAGTAGATAGCAATTCATTTACAAGTTTATGTTTGATTAGAGATTAAGATAATTGAGTCATTATGAGTAGATAGCAATTTATTTACAAGTTTATGTTTGATCAGATTATAAGATAATTGAGTCATTATGAGTAGATAGCAATTTATTTACAAGTTTATGTTTGATCAGATTATAAGATACTCGAGTCATCTTGAGTAGATAGCAATTTATTTACAAGTTTGTTTGATTAGAGATTAAGATAATTGATTCATTATGAGTAGATAGCAATTTATTTACAAGTTTATGTTTGATTAGAGATTAAGATATTTGAGTCATCTTGAGTAGATAGCAATTTATTTACAAGTTTATTTTTGATCAGATTATATGATAATTGAGTCATCATGAGTAGATAGCAATTCATTTACAAGTTTATGTTTGATCAGATTATACGATAATCGAGTTATCATGAGTAGATCGCAATTTATTTACAAGTTTATGTTTGATCAGATTATAAGATACTCTAGTCATCTTGAGTAGAGAGCAATTCATTTACAAGTTTATTATTGATCAGATTATATGATAATTGAGTCATCATGAGTAGAAAGCAATTTATTTACAAGTTTATGTTTGATCAGATTATAAGATAAATGTGTCATCTTGAGTAGATAGCAATTTATTTACAAGTTTATGGTTGATCAGATTATAAGATAATTGAGTCATCATGAGTAGATAGCAATTTATTTACAAGTTTATGTTTGATCAGATAATTAAGTCATCTTGAGTAGATAGCAATTTATTTACAAGTTTATGTTTGATCAGAGATTAAGATAATTGAGTTATCTTGAGTAGATAGCAATTTATTTACAAGTTTGTTTGATCAGATAAGATAATTAAGTCATCATGATTAGAAAGCAATTTATTTACAAGTTTGTTTGATCAGATTATAAGATATTTGAGTCATGAGTAGATAGCAATTTATTTACAAGTTTATGTTTGATCAGATAATTAAGTCATCTTGAGTAGATAGCAATTTATTTACAAGTTTATGTTTGATCAGAGATTAAGATAATTGAGTTATCTTGAGTAGATAGCAATTTATTTACAAGTTTATGTTTGATCAGATTATAAGATAATTGAGTCATCATGATTAGAAAGCAATTTATTTACAAGTTTGTTTAATCAGATTATAAGATAATTGAGTCATCATGAGTTGATAGCAATTTATTTACAAGTTAATGTTTGATAAGCTTATAAGATAATTGAGTCATCATGAGTAGATAGCAATTTATTTACAAGCTAATGTTTGATCAAGCTGAGTAGATAGCAATTATTTGCAAGTTTATCTTTGATCGGATCGTAAGATTATAAGTCATCTTGAGAGTTTATCTTTATCTTTATCAGAGTTTAAGATAATTGAGTCATCAGAACGATCAAATTATAAGATAAATATCGATGACAGACGGTTTATTTTATCTGATTTTTATCTCAAGATTTAATATAGCTCATAATAGCCGCTTATTTACCAGTTTATCTTGATCAGAAATAGCTGCGGAGCATCATCTTATCATACTAACTTTAGTCTCGCGATAGCGACACTTATTCGATTTATTTCCTATATTATGGCCATTTAGGCACGGGCGGTCCCTCTAGTCAGAGCCCTAAATTCTCGCCTTACCTCTTATTAAAAACGAGCGCCCTTTTGACATATTCTCAATTGTATTACAAATTTGCACGGCGGCATTATCCGGCAGTACTCGATCCTAATAACTGCAGTAATAATATCCACATCTCATGCAGCCTCGCCAGCCATTTTGACTTCACCACTGAAATAATAACGTCGGTAAACATGTTTGTATTTGTCTCTGCTGATGAAAATAACCCATCTTCCAAATTCAAGCTAACCGAGATACCTGGAATTCATTTGCATTTCTGGGTGCAACGCCCCCGCATTTCCGGAGCAACCCAGCCAGTCAATCAGATCCCAGAGTACCTCCATCCACCCACTCTACGTCACAATCCCAAGAAACCCTGATGTTATGTGATGATCACTCCATGAATAAATCACATCACTAAATCGTCTGCTAGTGCTTACACAGAAGATACGGCACACTCGGGCATGCTGTTGAATAAACTGCGGAGGCGTTCGTGATTAGCCGAGAGTAACCGATAAAGGCCGAGTGCGCTGTCGGATATCAGTCGGCTTCCGAGAACCGGGCTCCTCCCCCGATCTGTCCATCATTCGATGCTTTCCGTTTAATTATGAAAGATAACCCAGTCGTAATGTGATTACAACAAAGGTCATTATTCGCACAGAGACGTTGAGATTTGATAGATATTGGGTATGTTCCTGGTAGCCTACATTAAAACGATGTTATCTGGTTATTTTTGAGTGGCATTGACGTGGCCATATTTTCTAAAAATCACACAATATTTTCACAGGTGCTTTTGAATTCACTATAATTGAATTATTTTAATCCATGTGTTTTCGTACTAATAGACGATATTACCAGTTGTTTTGTTGTCCCAGTAGAAATGATTTTTTGCATATATAATACATGAAAGTACATCATATCATAAAAACAATCTTACGAATACAATGAGTTGAATTACTCCAGTTTCATGATGGAATAAACTGTGCCCATACTACGCAGGCCTCTCGACACAAACTTTTTAATTGTATGGTTAACCACTAGTGGCGATAATTCACCACTTGTTCGCTTATAAGGGAGTGTTCATAAATACTTTGGTGGGATGGTTGGAAAAAAATGAGCCATAACATCTTTTTAGTTGACCGCCCCCCCCCCCGGGTGTTTTTGTTAACCCCCCCCCCCCAAATAGGGTGTGTTTTTCTGATCCCCCTTTAATATAAGGATCTTTTTTTCTGACCGCCCACCAAAGTATTTATGAACACTCCCTAACATCTAAAGGAAAAGTCTCGCACCCTAAAATTTTCTAGGCCAAAGTGAGAAAAGTAGACTGTACCATGTGTATACCGTGAAAGGAAATAGTTATCTTAGTAATGCCTAGTAGTTAATTAACATCAAGAGTAGAGTTGGGTGGGGAGGGGGGAGGGGGGGGGGGGGGGGGGGGACGGTGTTGGCTTTATTGAACAAATTGGGGGTGGGGCGGCTTTTATTGTAAACATTGCCTGCATTTAGCTTAATTTGTTCTGAATTAGACATTTCAGACCAATTTAAGCTAAAGAGTGGGGGCTTGTCGTGACTGGGGAATGTCGTGACTGGGGGTTGCAGTGCCGCCAGTATGCTAATAAACAATACTATAATAGTCATCCAAATTGAGTAAAGGACATGATATAACTAGAAGTAACAAGTACCGTCGAATATGTACCAATTTGAAGAAAAAAACCGCAGACTCGAACCCATGATATTCTTAGGCTGCACTATGGGGGAATTAGGTCGAACCAAAGGCAGTGTGCAGAGATTATTTCAATGGGATGAGCTTTAGGTTTTTTAATTTAAATATGCATAAACAAAATATGCATGGGAGAATAAGTACGTATACCTGAGGCACCTTTGGTTCCTACTCGAAAAAAGCCCCCATTCACCAAAAATATCCAAACCCTCGCAAGCTGTGTGTCTGAATACAGACGATTTTGTGCAAACATTTATGGATATCTATTGTATTACATAAGTTATATTGCAGTTTTACCACACACTTTTATGTAATTTCGTATTATTAAATGACATTTATCACATCCAACCACATCTACCCCTGTTAAAAATAATGCACTCGCCCAATATTATAATAATCGCATATGTATACACACACTACTACATAGTAATTTGCAATCAGCTGATCAGTATTATTTATTTGCTGCTACGTCATAAATTTCGTGGAAAGTCGTGCTGATGACCTCACAGCATGCTGACAGGGCTTAAAGTATGCCCTCTATCGACAATTCTGCTTCGTTCATTGCTCTCGCGTACATTTTGTACGACTCACGTCTCTAACGATTGAGGTTCAATGTCATGAAAACACAAAGGTATTGGAAACTTTGAATATCATTTCAGAACAAATGACATATCGCTCCTTTGCATCTTAAAATGTCAAACTGGTTTATATCTTTGAAATTAAATATGTGTATACTATACGAATTTGACACCCGGGTCTTTTCTAAATAGAAATAAATGACTATGAGCCAACTCACGGTATTGCAATGGCTATATTATGGTAGGGGAAGGTGGGGTAATGGCGGACACATTTTGTCAGAGAGGTATAACACACATATAATACGTCATATAACAATAAAAATCATGTAAACACAAAGCACTGTCAAGTTTTTATCAACTCATCATTTTGAAATTCGAAGCTACGACGCAATAAAAAAAATGGCGTCGTCCGGCATTACCCCACACTCTGGGGGTAATCCCGGACGTTATTTATCAATGGCAGCCCTCTTTTTATTGGAATATAGCATTTCAATGGGAGTTAAAAAAATACCCTTTTTAAAAGGGTAGCAAAGAACAATGTCACATATTTATATGGTCAACAACTATTACCGATTTATGATTGACCACGCCCATATTGGTTACCATGGAAACGGTACATGTCCGGGATTACCCCAATCCATGTACAGTGTATGGGCACATCCTCTCTTATTATTATGCTCATCATTGTGACTCCGAATTCATTTCTTTTTTATCAGAAGGTATCATACATTACATTAAAAAATAATAAGACTTTGTTTTCCTTGATGTAGACATACCAGTTACATAGAGAAATTAATGCACCAAAATATCAATTTGCCCAAAAAGTGATTTTTGTAATTCTCGCGAGAATTTGCGAGACAACCATCCCATTTAGGTTTTGTGTGATTTCAATGGAGAGGCACCTAACATCATAGGGTGGCAAAATACCACCTTCTTTCACCTGCCTTTAGATACAGCCCTGTCCGCGATTACCCCGCGTCCGCCATTACCCCACCTTCCCCTATACTAAGCAGTGTTGTAGTCGAGTCCTCATCATCCGAGTCCGCCCTTGAGAAAAGGACTCGAGTCCACCTGATGTTCCTCAAATGAAATGGAAGTCATGTTTTAGACGCCAAAATTAGACGGTTACCCCCTCATCACCCCCAACCCAATTTGAAGACTGACCATATATAAGTAATACGCCACTGATATTCAAGATCCGCCCCAAGATGATCATCATCGGCCGAGTTGCGTGTCATGTATTAATTGGCAACTTGAATATCAGCCTTGAAGCCGTTCATTTAAATTGTGCCAATGCCAGTAGCAAAACGGTTTGTGGCTTTCCCAGTCGCCAACAAGGGAGGGTAAAATTAACAGTTTTCCTGGAAAAAAAGTATTGCTATTATGTCTTGCTCGAGTTTGTAACAGAAGATGTAATGTTTAATTGGGATACTATAGAGAAGTTCAGAGTGAGGTGAAGTAACCGCAAAGTATACTTACGACATCCAGGGCGTGCTTCAATATTGAAATAGTGCAATCCAGTCAGGTTGACCACTAAATCCAGGCAAATACATGTATTTGACTCGGGCGACCTCCATAATTCAATTCTTTTTTATCCATATCGCTTCCTTAATTCATCATTTTCATACACAAGCAAAATAATACACCTGATTAAAAGGGATGTCCGATTCGTACGGCGCGACTGATGGCGCGGCATATGAGGAAACACGAATATCACCAAACTATTTTATTTATAACAATTGGCTAACAGCCAGGACAAAACCCAGTAGTGACAAAAACACTAAATTAAAGGGATGCCCAAAATATCAAACAAACAAAGAAACATAGACTCACAAACCTAATAAGCAATACAACCCACCCAACCCCGGGCCCACCCCCTCCCCAACCGGGAAAAAGGAACAAAGGAAAATGAAACACAGAGACACCAGGCTATCATAGAGTTGGAGGCGGAGA
The DNA here is from genome assembly GCA_035610835.1 of Ophiura sarsii. Taxonomy (NCBI): domain Eukaryota; kingdom Metazoa; phylum Echinodermata; class Ophiuroidea; order Amphilepidida; family Ophiuridae; genus Ophiura; species Ophiura sarsii. Next base: position 59,790,425 of record CM069458.1, on the reverse strand, counting down.
GCAGTTTTAAAAGCAGGCAGAGAGGCACAGTTTACAATGTCCTGCCTCGGGAAGGTAGTTCCATGGGAGCATATAAGGGTAAAAAGACCTTTGTGAAAGAGTTAGCCTGCAAAAAGGTGGATCAAGAGAAAGGCTATTGAGATTGCGGAGAGTTGGCTGAGGATGAGGCTTGAAGGATTTGGAGATGTGCAGAGGTGGTTGATGATCTTGAAAAGATGACACATGTCCGCAATATCACGGCGCTTGGGTAGTTTAGGGAGATCGGCTTTGAGGAGGAGGTTTTCATGGGAGAGCTTCCATGATTGAAGAGTGACTCTATAAGCAAACCTAAGAGTGGATTCAAGCCTTGGTAAGGGTGATATTTAGTGGGTGTCAGGATTTTTATAAGATCTAAGATAAACTGAAATGCTTCATCATAGCCTGTAGTGTGTTAGGAATTAGGGAGCGGTGTATACAGCTTGTCGGGTAATTTTTCTTTTCTTTTCTTATACACGGGCCGAATTTAAGATGTTCAGTGTTCAATTTATGGTTGCAAAATAGTTTGTATGTGGCATTTCATTAGGAACTGCAAAAGGTTAAGGTATAGGCCTATAGTAAATTGAGTTCAGCCAAATGATGATTTGCTATGGCCAGGGGTAACCGAGGTTATACCATACCGCATTCGCGGATTTGTTTTCGTTCTAAAAAACAATAAAATCACGGAAAAGATACATTATAATCATGCAAAATCACACACAACATTATACATATGTTACATACAATCCAACAAACAATTACTTTCCCTACACCTGCAAATAACCTATAATACAGGTTAAAGACCCCGAGCCACCTTTGCATTCTGTCAGTACGCCTCTATATATCCCGCACACTCATATCAGCATTCAGAGACGGTATAAGCATGTCCTAGTTTTCCAAATCGTTGTCCTCTTTTTTTCTCTGCCTCAAGTTATAAGTTCCATGTCCTTACGGTTGTTGACTGCATATCTTCCTTCTCACATCATGTATAGCATAGTGTACATACATTCGTGCCAGACAGCCAACATATCCGTATATATATATAAAGAGGTAAGTTAATAAAGAGAAACCTCAGAGCAATGAATGTTAAAAGTGGTGTTTTTTTTGCGCTACCTTAATCTTCGACACTTTACTTAAATAAATGTCTAATGTAACCATGGTATAAACATAGCTGTCAACAGAACTACGAGGGGCATTCAATAAATACCGAACCGTGACACGTGTCAGTAAATATAAACTTATGATACTTAAACTGTAAGTCTTACTCTTTTCTCACAGAAATTTTCGAACGCGTAGGTCATTTTTATCATTATTTCAGCACTGTGAATACCGTGATCTCAGGGCACGGGAATTAAATGTTACAATGGCGGGAAATTTGAAAGACAAGTTTATGGTACATGCGTTAACAGTGTTAAGGGATCACGTCAAAACTCGACCGCCCGGCAACCGCCGGTTACGGCCGGTTCCGTTCGGTTCTCACAAAACGTGTCGTCTGTTATAATATACACACATAATGAGGTCAAATAGTAACACTCTGGTGAACACGACCGGTTGAAAGTGCCTCGTCACACACGTGAGCAATAACATCTTGAAGTAATGGGCTCTTTTAAGACTTAAAAGTCTCAGTTGACACCAGTACAATACAGCTATTGATTTTCGCTGGGGTTGGCTTTTTCAATCTGTTTATAGCTCAATTAACTTTTTAAAATCAATACCGAAAGTCTATGAATGTTTTTTTTTATAGAACGATTATAGAGAGAGCTATTATGACCGCAAAGTAACAGATTGATAGTGTAAATTGGTCAGATTACAGCATTAAGTCAACCGGCGGTTGTTCAGTGTTGCATGCGCGAATATTCATATACCAGTAAAACATTTGACCTGAAAGAACCGGGCGGAACCGCCCGTAACCGGCAGTCAACGGGCGGTCGAGTTTTGACGTCTCCCCTAATATTGGCGCTTGATTTATAATGCTGATTCTTGTCAATTTTCAGTGCCCAGAGACCATGATGTTTATAGTACTGAAATTACATGATAAAAATGACCCACGTGTTTGAAATTATCCATGAGAAAAGGGTAAAACTTACAGTTCAAGTATCATGTTTATTTTATTGACACATGTCACGGTTCAGAGATTTTCAATGGTTGCAGGTATTTATTGAATGCCCCTCGTACTATGAGCGCTAAGTTTTCCAATTCAAATATAACTTCTGTATCTCCAAAAGAATATTATGATTTTAAAGCTTTTATGGCCCTCAAAAAGGATTCGAGTTGCACATAATGTATATATCTTATTATATGACCTAAATGTAACGCTTCAGTCCCATAGCAAAATATATTGAAATGACCTGACTTGTGACTCGAGCAAGTTTTTTATGCAACACGCATTTGACGAAATGTATAACGTCTTGGTGTTCCTTTAGCAAAATACATTGACCTGATGACTGAGTGACTTGACTTGTTTTTTTGTGTGACTTTTATGACTCGATGGTTAGTGACTTGGTCTCAACACAGGTACGGGTCATAGTCCAAATCGAAACCCTAAAATGCAACACGCATTTGATGACAATGTTTTACATGTCAGACACAGCGCAAACAAAAATAAAGCGCGCCAAATTAATCAATTTGTTACCTCGCTCAACAAACAGTATGTTCTCATGTTCAACGACCTCAAAGAGAAAACAAGCTAATGTATTGCGTCGATACCATGAATGATCCAAGAATTAAATGGGACGAGAGTTTATTGTAGGTATGTGAAGTTATTCCAGGTCATGTCGCTAGTTGTTATACTTCATTGATTGAGGCATTGAGGGAATGTGATAAAAATGTCATTAATAAAATTATGAAACAATGGAATGTTGAATTCGCGCTATGCCTCTTCTATATTTTATTTCCATTCATGGCCTCATCAACCAACAATATTCATGCGGATACAAGGATGCGCACCAGACACCTCCCGGCTAAAACCTTTAATATGCAGTACGCGTCGTCACGTTGGCAATAAATCAGTGGTTGTCGTATATATGATGAACTACAGGTGTGTTAGTGTCACTGTCATAGACCTGACGGGGAAGTCCTCCTTTGGTCAATACGCTGGCACGCTCAACATTTGTGCGGAAGGTCCCGGGTTCAAATCCCGACTGGTGCTCCCAAATGTTGCTGGTTTAATATCTCGGTGATTGTTATAATGTTAGGGTACGTGACAAAATAGGTGGCAACGGTGGGACCTGGTGTTTCGTAGCACCCGGGCGGGCTCACTCATTGGAACGTATTTCGGGCGGGCACACCCATTGGGTGTATTTTAAAGTTTTGTACCTTATCAAAAGGAGCTGGATTTAAGGCATGAACATTTTAATGTTAAAACATGGTGATTTCAATAGCATGCTTTCAATGCATGGTGAAAATCAGGCTTAGGGAATTTAGATATTTTCTCAATGTTTTTGCGCGACCGGGGGAAGGCGGCTCGATTCGAGTAGCTTGTTATATCATGTGTGACAATGCGTTTCCTCGACTTAGGATTCATGAGCAATCCCGGCATGCCTCACTTTCATTCACCATGTTCACGTGACCAGTGGAATTTCAGTATCATTCATCTAAGGGGTGAAAAGAATACAAATAATAGGTTATCCACTCCCCCTTAAAATGTTACATATAATGTTTACAAAAAATCCGTGCTTATTACCACATTGGTTATTACATGACACGTAGGCCTATGTAAACTTGAGTAGCGGTATTATTCATTTTGAAAGGTTCTATCAAAATGGAATGTTTGCTGATTTCGAAATGTTCTGAGGCTTGAACTGTTCCATGATATATTTAAATGACTACAAAGATGACATTTTTAAAGGAAGAATTATGGTCAAAAGGTTACCAAACCTTAGTGAATGCCTGAAACAATATTCGAGCGATTTTATAACTTCTAAAAAGTTTAACTGCAATCCGATCCTGTTGTCTTTCTTAGACACTTTGTTTTTCCACGGCTCCTATAATATAGGCCTAGTTTTACCATACAAAACAGATTTTTCAGAAACCTTTCCCATTGTTCAAAGTCTATCTCAAGGATCACTGAACCAATACGAGGCATGTTAGTACTTATTTCAATGCATTTCTCATGGCGATTCCAAACATGGTGATGAAATTCAATAATTTTGACATTTTTTAAACATTTTGTGACATTTTGGAATGTCGTCTGCAGACGCCTGCCGCGTGGAAAGTGTTTACACTCACAATTCATAATGATTTAAATATGTATTGAATTCTCCCTTTTGGCGCACAAGCGGAGTTGCAATGCATGCTAGAATGATCTATGGCCGGTACGGTATTAGTTATAATTGTAATGTGTATTGAATCCTTCCTTTTGGGCGCACAAGCAAAGTTGCAATGCATGATGGTATCGCTCAAGAACTCTTCTTTGGCATGTTCCCTAATAACCCGGTTCCTCGAGCGAGAGATCATCGACCCAATCCCCAAGCACGTCTTGGCAGGCAGGCAGAGGGTAATATAGACGTCCGAACAGGCATGTACAGGTAAGATATAGGACTGAAATCCGCGCGGGCATTGATATTCACAATGTGCTTACGAACATTGGCACCCGACCTGAAAAACAGGGTGCACAGACGGACAACGTGGAAAGAAGGCAGGTGAGACAAGAGTCTTCGCTCTCTCGGAAAATGACCTTAAAATAAATATACAATTCCGATCTAAGAAAGAAGTAATAGTGGCAATAAGCTATTGGACATATCACTGCATAGAGTCAATGGTCACGTTCATTTGTTGGTTATAAAAAATATAATAAGTATAATTGCCCGGGATAATTGATAAGCTAAACAGTGCTATAATACTTGATAATCCGATTTGAGGCTTTGCATGAGTGCACCAGCCCGCGAGCGCCGCCAGGCGCGAAGGCAAGGACGAGAGCGATTATCAAGCACGAATGTTAGCGAATGAAGGACGAGAGCGATTATCAAGCACAAAAGTTAGCGAATGCATTATCTATCATACACTTCGAAACATTTACTCAGTACTAAGAGAGTGTAATTATTGGAACAGTGTTGTTCTTTTACGGAATAAACGCTATATTATCCGGCCCGATATTGTGTATCTCACTGGGCAAATTGCATGTCCCCTTTTGCTTCTAAAAGAAGAACCATTGGAGTTATGCAACTCAAACTTCGGAATACGACTATTTTAAAGATGACCCTTCATGTAGAATAGAAAACATAAATTGATTATAAAGGGTAATGACAATGATAGCGATATTGTATTGATATCGGTCAATTTTGACTCGTTATTAGACCTAAATTGATTCAGAGCTACAATAAAACACCCTAGATTTAAATATCCACATCAATTCAGCCACCAGATCACTATGAAGAGCTGATATGAAAAAGGGCTTACGTCCACTTTGGTCAAAAATGAGTTATAAACCGGCACTATTTTGGTAGTAGTTTCTAGCAATGTGGGCAATTTGTTGCAAAGGCCTTACATCATGTATACATCCCATAGTAATTAATTACAGAAGTCAGAGTGGTTATGCCAAAGGACTTACGTCCATACAAAATGTTTTTCAAAAGGGCTAACGTCCATTCATTTCATACACTAAAAAATATACAAACAACTAAATAAACGTGATTGATTTGAAAAAGCATGTGCTGTATTTGATTGGTATACTATGTATACCTCTTTAATTATACAAATACAATTTCAAAGTATCAACTACCTTGACATAAAAAGATTAGATATTCTATCTTGTACTACACATTCCAAAGAATATATTGGTATAATAGGATTTGTTCAAAACAATGAGTACATCACACAATTAAAGCATTTAGATTTTTATGCATAATTTGATGCAAATCAATGGTAACCATTACAATACAAAAATAGTGCAATGTACTTTTGTTTAACACGGTGACACACATTACGAATGTATCTATATGGCCGTGTGTTTTGAACTCGCCACCCTTACCGTTGCATGTCCAGATTTTTACATTTTACACCATCTGAGATTCGAATTAGCATATCGCAATAACTATTTGTTCTACCCCATAAAAAGTATATATTTTCTGAACGGTAATCTCACAAGGAATCCAAATATGCTATTGGAATTTAGATAAGACCTGATGGTAACATGTTGTGATTAAGAATGTTAAAAAATTAACGATTTTTTTTCATATTTTGATTTAAGCTCAATAATAATTTTATACCTATCCCAATCATAATTTTACTGTGCATATTTAAGTTCCTCATGCAATTACCCATCAGAACATAATAGTTGTTAATGGTAAACATGTTGAAATATACTATATCGAGAAGTAAATGAGCACAAACGTTTAAATTTCATATTCATTAGAGTTTACAAGTATATTTTTTTTGGTATGCACCCTATTCTGATTTAAACGGCATTTTTGAATTCCCCTATTTGAGAGCTTTCCAAAAATGTATAATTTTGCTATCATCGGTTAAATATTTCTTTTGTTATAGTCATGTATGTAAAACCGATGAATTAGGGCAAGTTCACTGTCTAGCGAATAGGGAAAAAGCCAAGGACAACGCAATCGATTCATGATTACAATTGTTGCACAATAGTTGTCACATTTGTTGAAACAGAATCTTATAGAATATGAAATAATCTATAAAATGAGAGCAAAATCATGTTTGTACCATACAGGGATGAGGAGCTATAGTAAATTGAACGTAGAATTGGGAACATTTTCTATATTCCCCATATAGATTGCACACAGCGCCGCCGCCACCGCCGCCGCCGCCACCGCCACCACCCCTGACTTTCACAACATAATCAATCATATCTCAGCCAAACATTTATAGAAATACCTGATTTATTAACACAATGTAGCTAGATAAATAGGCTTTCACATGACACCTCAACCATAGCTCTACCACATTTAGTTGTTGAGTTAATAGAGAGAGATGGATGATTCGTCACCAAAAATGCAACGCCACCACCCTTTTTGGGTGGTGAGTTCAAAACACATTGCCATATAGGAATATAATCATGTCAACAACAAAAATTGGCGTAAGAGTATTTGCATATTTGCATATTTGAGATTTGAATAATAAGTTTTCATAGTTGTTAGATATTATTATTAGATCGAACTGATTGTAAGTTTAAAAGATACATCTTGTGCATCATACCCAATGTCATTTGCTAGGTATACAGCGTGTCCCAAAAAACTGGGTTCAAAAGTTTGCGAGCTTATAACTAGAAAAGTAGGAAACATGAATAGTTCATATTTACAGATATCAAACAAACTATACCTTACCTCAATTGGTTAAATTCTGTGATCAATGCAATATAAACTTTTTGAAATACCAAGATTTTAATAGAGCGTGGTCAAAACCCATTTGCCCCACTTTTCAAGGAACCTCCCGATGTGTTGCAATTGCGCATTGTTGTGACTTTATCATAGTTTTGCCTTTGCATTCATTCTTTACAAAGAATTGGGCAGTAAACAAAATTATCTTGGTCATATTGCAATAATACTAGTTCATTAATTACATAAACATTAAAACAAAATGTTCTTTGTTAAGTCCGAGTGATTGTTAAGTTCTTTCGGAGAATAAACCCCATGCCGGGAATACTGCACTTAGCGCACAGTTTCATGCAACGCACGGGTGTTTTTTTCCTAAAATCGGGACAAATGGGTTCTGACCACGCTCTATTCAAATCTTTGTATTTCAAAAAGTTTACATTAGATTGGTCTCCGAATTTACCCAACTAAGGTCAGGTATATTTTGTTTGATATCCTGAAATATGAACTATCCATGTATCCTACTTATTTCGTTATAAGCTCGCAAACTTTTTTGGGACACGCTGTACCTACCTACTGAACCTGATATTAGTAACGCATACGGTATTACATTAGCTTGGCTTAGTAATTTGTTGAGGATTTCCGTATTGCGGATTGAACTTTTGCGAACTTAGTGCATTTTCAGTAAACATGTAAACCTGATGTACAAAATATGGAATACAATCCCCTACTTCTGATTTTCCATCAGCTGATCATGAAACATTTGAGGAGTGTGGTGCTTAATGTGCTTTTAAGTCATCTTAAGAACGTATGGCCTTTATTAAAATAAAGAGGTTCAACGTTGACAAAAATCTTGTAGTCTGGACATCTTTGGTCATACCATGCTTTAATACAGTATGACACTTTACTATAACCCCCACCTGGGATATGATCCTTAAAGGCTGGGGGTGCGAAGTGGGTGCCATGATTAATACTCGGATTCACAGGTTGTCTGTTAAGGCTATGGTATTTGACGCAATTCAATTAATCAGTTCTTTCCGTCTAAATATAGACTTACGGTTTGAGTGGGGGCGGGAGGGTTATAAGTCATCGATTTGGATTTAGATAGTGTAAACTTACGTACTTATGCCTGGTACTTTGTCTGGGGTACCCTGTCTTTGCTGTCTAGCCGATGCATGGTCATGGGTACCCCCGCATTATGGGCCTACACCAAATTTGCCCTGGAGAGTTTAGTCACTTTTTGCGGCTTTCTATAATTATGAATTTATGAAGATATGGGTTTATGATATGGCGATGGCCTTAATTAAGCATATAGGTAATTAATTATCTTTGTACGTATTTAGATGTGTCACGCTGTATATACATTTTATCATTTTATTTATAAATATCAATTAATGAATGTGAAATGGTGAATATTATTAATCTGTGTATTTCAAATTAAATATATTTACTTCAGTGAAGAGAGAGGTAATTACAGTCTGACATGACTTGACTGATCATTGTATAGTCTATGTCGTTTCAAGTGGCGTAAATTTGTTGTTGGCATGGGGGAGAGGGAGGGGGATGATTGACCAGCATCAACATTTATAGGGAAGAAACGGAGGGGGCCAGAAAAAATGGGTTAAAAAACGCGCGAAAAAATGTTCGGGAAATTGCGCGCGAAAAGTGTTGGCTTTTAATGTAAAAATCGCCTGAAATTAGCTTAATTTGTTCTGAATTAAACATTTCTATTACGGTGAGCATTTTATCATGCATTTTACATTGGGGAATGATTACATAGAACATCCCTCATCATTCAATGGGCCCCCGGGATCGTTTCGGACCTGATCTGATCGAATCAATATCGATCACCTCAGTAATACTTCCATATCATCTTAAAGATTGATGATCATCAGACTGCTCGTATAATAAATTTGAAACTATGTTTTGAAATCATATATATCATAAGTAGTTGTAAAAAAATATATGAAATAACATTTATGAAATGATATTCATGATATTTAACTTTAATAACAAATGATTTTTTATTATGATATGTAGGGCCTATATGTAATTTAGGCCTATTGAGAAGTCATGTATACTTTATATGACAATAAGTTCAACTGTGTATAGAGCCTACAAATGATTATTTATGTGCCGATGACGGTATATTTTGAATGAAGGGTGATTAATAAAAAAGTTATACCGACTTCAAATTGATAATTGTTAATCTATTTATTCAAATTAATTTCTTTACCGCATTCCACTAGTTTAAACATTATTGCTCGGCGTCATGATTCCTAAAAACACTTGTGTTGTTTTTATAATGAATATTATTGCGTAAATGTACACATAACTTTAAAATAAGAAAAATAAATGTAGATATCGCTGCGATCATGGTATTTGAACATTTCGTCATGATTTCCAATTAATAAAAAACACTTATTTTGCTTATAATTAATAAGAATCATAAATATTATTGAGTAGTATGTACACATTTATCAGTTTGAAATAGTAGAATCTTTAAATAAAACACTAATTCCAGAAATTAAATGCTAGTGTAAATCGATGACGTCGGGAGATTGTAAATAGCTCTATCTCTCTCCGTACACAATATTATTAATGTTATTCAGCACAGCAAGCGCAATCATGGCAAATATCTCGTGTACGTTGACGGTTTTGAGAATTGTATTAACCAGGCTATACACGCAAACTAAATATCGATGTAAATACAGAATATACACATTGTTTGTTCTTGTTTTTTGTGTTTTTACAGTTGAACAATAAAAGCTAATAAATATGTACATGTATTTTACTTGGTCTGATTTTTTATATTTGCGCGGCACGGCAAAGAATTTCCCGAACCGCTGAACATTATTACACACATTGGTCGACCTTGTTAATACAAATCACCACCCCCGCATATCGCGGATAATGGAACATTCCAAGTTTAGTCACGATGTGACGTAGCACGGCGCTCTCCAATCACAATTTCTAGGATGCGGGGGTGTGGCTTCCGGTAAATCGGCATGACTGAATCGTAAATACAATGGATGTATACAAGGGAGGAGCATACACAACACGTTTTTCACGCAAGTCATCAGAAGTGTGTCAGATCAGCTGAACACCACTCACGCTATATACACACACACACAATATACGTTCAGGTGAACCGCGGTATTTACGCATTGGAATTTACTATACTATTTCTACTAGCCAAGCCATACAGTGGCGTAAATATACTAGGGATCACTTGATTTTTTGCCTGCAAAAGACATTTAATACGTCAAGGCATCATGCCTCGCGTGGTACCAGATCAGAGACATAAGTTCGAAAACGATGAGCTTTTCAGGAAAATAGGACGAGAATCGGAGGTAAGTTATTATTTATGCTCTATGTACTGTGGAAAGCCGGGGAAAGTTTAAGGCAACTCAACAGTCGGTTTACGCGTGGACATGCTAGGCCTTATGAATGGCCATTATTAGGGAATGGTGCCAAGTTTGCTGAACCATAACTTGAGTGAGCAAATAAATACAGTGTTGGTATTGCGTAACGGATCCACTATCCATGTTCTGTCGCTCAGCTGATCAACGACACCGATGTATTTAGTTCGAAATGTTTTAAGCAAAAGTTGACATTCAGCAGCCTAGCAGGGAAGGGGAGGGAGCCCGGCTGCTGAAATTGCATGTGAATAGGTCGCCGACCGTCGGATCTTTTAGACACTGGTGAAATTACCCGTGATTTGGGCAATCTAGTCGACGGACCATTTTCTAAAGACTGTCTCGGTCAGAAATATCTTTTAATAATTAGATGGACGCCTTACTATTTCAGCAGACAAGTCTATAGCAAAAACTCTTACGACGCAAACATTTTCATGATTTTCACATTATCGCCTCCTGCGCCTGGAGTCTCTCGCCGCCGCGTAGTTGAGTACTAGCTATCGGGCAACTGACATAAATAAAGCTAACCATCGCTACGTTTGAGCACACCAATAAAATATCTTAAAAATGATTATCGGAACAATTGGCCCCGCAATTGGCAGGCTAAAATAGGCTCTGAACTGTCACTGCTGAAATACACTCCACAAAACAATTGAACGCAATTGAATGCATGCCGAGTGAGTACTATAAAAGCAGGGATAAAAGCAAGCGCGCGCCTTGTAAAAACCCAGTCCCACATACAATTTAAGAGTTTTAAATACGGCAAATTTATTGTTATTTATTTCAATCAATATTATATATTGTTTTGTTTTTAGGTAAAGTACACAGGATTTAGGGACAGATCGCACGAAGAGAGGCAAGTCAGATTCCAATCTGGTTGCAGGGAAGGACATTCAGAAATCGTAAGTGAATCAGAATTAATTAATTTTGGTGTCAGATGTGGGAATCTGTAAAAACAAATACCTACATTAATTTTGGTGTCGTGGGAATCTGTAAAAACATTCAGAAATCGTAAGTGAATCAGAATTCATTAATTTTGGTGTCAGATGTGGGAATCTGTAAAAACAAATACCTACATTAATTTTGGTGTCAGATGTGGGAATCTGTAAAAACAAATGCCTATAGGCCCTATTTGTACAAATGCTAGAACAACTGTTATTTATTTGTGACGCGCATTATTTGACTGAATTCTGTTTATTTACAGGCATTTGTAGGTACCGGTACAAATTTGCATCATCAATTTTTCCCCGTCTCGTGGATCGGAGATACCAAACCCGACAAACAACCTCCCAGGGAATATGTAGATTTTGATAAGGAAATTGGCAAGGTAAGTGTGTACAATACAATGATATATTTAGTAAACAAACATGTGTTATTGTTAAATTGTCTCAGTTGCGGAAAAAAGAAGAAAGAAAAAACACACCAGCCAGTCAGTCATATTGTATTCATGATCAGTGATACCACTTTTATATTCATGGTGATCATGGTGATACCAACAGTTGGTGATACCATACCAATGCGCTCAAGAGGAGTCTTCTCGGAAAAGGCGTTAGTCACGACTCCCGGTATGAGTAGGCGATCGTCAACACGGCATGTATGCTATCCACACCAATTAATACACGTCGGATGTATCGTTGATCATATTGTGAATCCAACAAAATAGTCAAAATACGTACGGAAGTTAATATTGTTCCACGCTATACAGAAAAAAAATCGCATAGCGTAGGCGTGACAATAATTGTGTCAAACTATCACCCTTTTCAATTAATATTTGACAAGTTTTGAAATTTGATTAATTATTTCTTTGATATCAATCTGAAACCAAGGAGTTATAGTTAACGTATATAAATAACTCCTTGCTGAAACGGTTCTCCATTCGTGCAAGGATGGACGAGAACCCTCTGACATGTCTGATGATGGGGTTTAGCATGCTTATCAAACTATCACCCTTTTCAATTAATATTTGACAAGTTTTGGAAATTTGATTAATTATTTCTTTGATATCAAGCTGAAGCGGTTCTCCATTCGTGCAAGGATGGACGAGAACCCCACCCCTCTGATGATAGGGTTTAACATGCTTATAGCGGGCCCATTATTTCATACCTAACTCAAGATAACATTTCATATAAATCAAACTCTTTGAAATGGAAAATAAGGCTATGATAATACCGGATAGCATTCGACCATACCGGGACCAGGATATTCCGCAATAGCTTCTTCGGTGTCAAACGTCATATTTTAATAGTAATACTCACCACGAAAGCTGAATTGAAGACTATACCCGGAATGGCAGCAATAAAGGATATCTGTATCAACTCCGTAGCGGAAACTTGAAAGTCGGTCATGGTCTAGGCCTACAGTCATGTCTTTAAAACATTTATTTGTGATAGTGTCGCAAATAGGCAGAACAATTCGAATTCAAACCCGAAATATAAGAAGTGTTTATAAAATGACAATTTTTGTAGAATCTGATAGTCCAACGCCTAGATATGGGCCTAATACTTGTAATTATTCAAAGTTCGCATTGCGATTTTCGAAGGGGTCGGCAATGAGCCAAGCGACCCGCAGGTTTCGCGGTTTAAATGTAAGGTCGTCTGGTATCTCATCACGTTGATCGTCTGCTCAATTTTGATCCAAATCTCGGTAATCTCACCAAAAGTGGTCGACTGGTCGTATGTTAGACTCATACACTATCCATACCCGTAAAAAGTTAATGTAACCATTCAAAGTTATTTGTGCATCCCCTTGTATAGAAGCTCTGAAGTTAAAACACGATCCTTAGTTTGAATACGCGTCCTTTCTCAGAGCTTCAAGAAGAAGAGGCTGTATATTTAGTTGGCGGGCTGAGAAATCGGCCGCGCTATTCTACCGCAAAATCTGATTGACAACGGGAATAAAATTACCTGAAAAACATCACGCTGCGATGCGAATAACTTTTTGGTTGATATTCCAACAAAGAAGTGATTTCACAACAAGTAAGAGATAGCAAAGGTAGAAGAAAGTCACTGACTTTATAAGTTTCCGCGCGTGCCAAAGCTCACGAAGGTGTAGAAAAGTGAATGTGAGCGACCAAGCAGTAAAGATCCGGCGGCCAAGCATTTGAGGCTTGTTCAGGTTGCTGGTGGTACACCGCATTCGCGTGCTTCTACCGATCACAAACTTCACTGGAATCATTGCTTGGTATATCTATTTGTAACATGTATAGAAGTATTTTCCCTGATCTATTTTACCTGGAGGAGTTTGCATGATGTCAGTTGCGAAGGCTCCAAAAGTTAAGACAAATGACTCGACATTCGACAATATACCTATATAACTGGTCATGCTGCTGGTATCGGGCTCTCAATGGGCCTACCTCTCGGCAACAAGCTAGTTACACGGGGCGATGGGCTGTTTGAAGTGATGTGCCTACGCTGTGTTTTGCAAGCGGTCATCTTCATCCCAAGCACTTTCTTTGACGTTCTTCTTGAATTGCTAGCTAAATGTTACTATTTTCATCCTCTCGATAGCTCTTCTGCAGAGATATTTGGTTAAAAAGACACTCATATATCATAGCACAATGTTTTGCGAGCTATACACTAAATTCGTTACAATTGTCCGAAGTCGGACATCTAAGTCGGGAGATTTGATGTAAAGACGAGGAAAGTGATGACAATTATATTTCTCTTGTTCAGTTCTATGCTCATGAAATTACCAGATTGGTCTGAAATTTCAATGTCCCAGGTTCTGGAGAACCTAATATAAACATAGTTTTGTGATTTGACATCGATGGTTCAGGTTAGAGTTATCATACTTCTGGTCTAATATAAACCCTGTATCAATCATATGATATGATATAGGACGTCATTGTATCATCAGTGTCGTCACAATACCATGAATTATAAACACCTCACAAAAAGTATCGAAACACTTAAAAATGATCCAATATACATTGTATAACGGCTCGAAAGGGTATGCATTAATCGAAGCAAATAACCAACCAAGTGCATAATTTTGTTCTGCGTATTTTGACACCTCGATCGTTGAGATACGATGTTGCGGAGCGGAGTTATTGTCATTTCAATGATCGTGGGTCCAGTTTCAAAAATGACACTCATCCCTATCATGCCTATTGAAAAGCACGAATCTCATGATTCTAAACAGTAAATGCAAACCTCTTTCTATAGGATGATTGTCACTTGTGAAACTGGACCCACGATCATTGAAATGACACTAACTCCGCTCCGCAACATCATATATTGGATCATTTTAAAGTGTTTCGATACTTTTTGTGAGGAGTTTAGTATACTATACGTTGATTCAAGATTCAAAAGAGGGACGTGCCAAGGTTTGACAATGTTGCCTGAAAATTCATATTATTTCTATACTCACATCACAGTTTCCGCAGTTTTATTGGTTTTCACATATCTCGGCAAGTTTTGAATCTGGTTTACATGTACGTTACTTTCAGGGATTGTGTTTTGTGGCCACATCTCTCAGAAAAGGGAGAGTATGCCATTGATAACTCTAGATATAGGATTGTTAATACGATTGCGACACCTCCCGATGACTAAGATCGTCATGATCGTACATTATGTATAGGTCGTTGGCCGATACGAAATTTCCCGCTCAGCAAACGCCACACCGGTTTCTCTAACTTTCCTTTGCCAACTTTTCTTGAACAACATGATTTTGAATACTTTGACTTAACCAAGCATAAAAACCTTAAATCGCGGGGCACGCGCGTCGGTTTTGTAAACAAAAGACAACGCTTGAAGAACAATGGAGAACAGTGTCAAGCTGTTTTTGACCACAAAAGATGTGTTTATTTTAGCAAACATCAGACATGTTTTGTACTGATTTGATGTTATTGTTGTTTTCAATCTTGTTTGTTTGAGGCAGACTTGCTTTCAAAAGCATGAGCTTATACATGACGCGAACAATGGGTTTATTACAAAACAATATTTTAGGCAGGGTGTCCCAAAAGTTATACCTTTATAAAACTTCATATTTCGGGTAAAACAAAAATATAGCCCGGATTATAAAACGACTCGCAGAATTATTCAAGTATCAAACTTGTACACTTGAAAGTGTCCGCGGGGTAAAATCTCAGAAGTAAATTTGAGTTTTTGAACTTTCAAAATCGCTTTTTCCTAACATTTAGTAAATCGTATAAATACAAGATGCCTGTTATTGTTTATGCCCTTATGAAAAGATAAGAAAAAGAGAGAACATATTGCTTGTGTATATAGTCTGTTATGCTAGCATTTTAAGGTTTAGTATACCCAAAATATTCAAGTGATTTTATTTTAATAATGTCTTCAATTTGATGCCGCGGTTTATACCGGAGGTAGGAAGTTTTTAAAAAGGCATAACATCTTTTGAGGACACCCTGTTCTGTTTGAAATGGTTGCCGACTAAGACACTAGTCTATTGTATCACGTGCGACACCTAAGGAACCTCATTTTGCCATTTCAATATCTTCATGTTGACGTTAGAACTGTTGAAGTTTTGGTATAAAATGTGTCCTCGGGTATTATTATGAACAGATGAAGCAAGCTATGGTTGTTGTGTCTCTATCGTCATCTTTTGTTATGTAAAGTGGGAGAACAACGTTGTAAATGCAGTTCTCCATGCGGCTGGTAAATGCAGCTCAGATATGGCACACTGCTCTTTATACAAGAAGGCAAGACCGTTGCCCACTGGGCAGAGAGAATGAGTTCTGTGAGCCTCTCTCCTGGACAGAAGGTCATCTTTTGTTATATAAGTGGGAGAACAACGTTGGAAATGCAGTCCTCCATGCGACAGGTATTAATGCAGCTCAGATTAAGAAGGCATGGCATTGCCAACTTGGCAGAGAATGAGTTCTGTGGGCCCTGCTTCTCCTGGACAGAAAGACTAACAAGAGGTTCAAATACGATCGTTATGACGGTGTTGCAGTGATCAATTCGCCGCCACAAGTTGAATGGTTTGTGAGATGTTCTAAACTATATTAGGCCTAATAGTTTGAAAAACCTGAGATACTCATCAGAACAGGTTTCAACGACGTGATGTGAACACTCATCGACAAATTACATGAATTATAGAACGTTCCATCGATTGCGTGCTCGGAATGATCATATAAAACGCCTGATTTCAATACCAATTTGGGATCGAACCGATTTCAAAATTAGGTGAGAGGAAAGTCACGTGTTTGACAAAGGAAAAACGGCAAAATCTTCACACCCCTGATAGCGTCATGCATGTCATGCCCTGATGGAACCGCCAAAATTATGTCTACCTCGTCTTGGTCGTTGAACTTATCATAAGAGACCACTTTTCCCGCCCTTTTCGCCTTCTTGTTTACTATCCATAGAATGATCAGAAATAATCTGCGACCACAAAACCATATTTTTGCATATTTTTCTATTATAGAAACCAGTAATTCGTTAGCTTTGGTTTCAGCCTAAATTTTGAAGTTGAATACTTGAAAAGCAAAATGAAATAACGTACCTCGATATCTCGATGTGTGCCGTTTACGATGCCGCGAAATGTACTGGTCGCTTGGCTCAATGCCCATCCATTTTGAAAATCGTAGTGTGGCGTGGGCGGTGCATGGAGACTGAAGATCTTGGATATGGCGCGGGTTGAACGAAGAGTTGAACGTATCATCACGTTTTCGGCCCGTTTCAATTTGAGATTAGCTTTAATATTGTTGCCTGGCCCGTTTCAATTTGAGATTAGCTTTGATATTGTTGCCTATTTATTATAATTATAGCTGAGACGAATATTCGTCTCAGATTATGTATAGCAGTATTCGGCGGGCGGGTCTGAAATGAACACACCCCGAACGCCGCCTGTCAATCAAACCTATTGTTGACGCCAAGTTAGATCGAAGATAAAAATAACACGTGCGTGTCGTGTCTGCTGCGTTTCCATTGGGTTCCATCACAGATAGTCTGA
The DNA here is from genome assembly GCA_035610835.1 of Ophiura sarsii. Taxonomy (NCBI): domain Eukaryota; kingdom Metazoa; phylum Echinodermata; class Ophiuroidea; order Amphilepidida; family Ophiuridae; genus Ophiura; species Ophiura sarsii. Next base: position 59,772,802 of record CM069458.1, on the reverse strand, counting down.
AAATAAATGTCAAAACTGGAAACTTCAATAGGGATTCTGAAGTTAAGATATTGGGGATTATGTTAGCTTGGCTGCATCAACATGATCAAGGAGTTATCTTATAACTCCTTGGTTGCATCACTATATATCCATCTTTTGGGCCGTGGTAGGTGACGCCAAATTATTTCGGCCGACGACGCTGATTTCGCGGTGGTGAGATGTCAATCGGGTGGGATGGAATAAAACTTGTTCTTGTACTGTTTTTGTGAGGTTTTTTTTAATACTTTCAACAAAGCTTTTGGATGTTGGTGACTTCTGAAAAATGTATGATGATGAGGGAGTGTGGGCGTTCGGACCAATTGATGGTTGTTGGACGACACTGCCGTGGCGATTTCACGTTGGGGTTTGGACCAGCAGCGGGACCAGCAGCAGCAGCATATAAATTATGTGCCATTTTTCGGCCGAATTTACGCGCGGCGGCGTGGTACAACTGGGCGGGCGTTTTACAAAGTAGTTGCTTATTTTATAATTTGCAATGTTTATAAATAGGACCTGTAATGTTTTAAGAACCGCCAACATGCCTTACTTGTTGCGCTCCATCTTTCATTGCTTAATTATTGCCGATAACAGATTGTCAATTCATTGCGATAAACACGATAAACGAAATCCTACCTTCACCCGGCTACACCGCATACTTCCCGAATGCCCACTTGTCATTCTGCCCCCTGAAGACCTAGGCTAAATATAACCCGAGTTTTGACAAACTTAGGCATTTTCTTAGGCTTAGTCAGAGTAATGCTTTGGTATTCCGAACTATTTATATCGTACCCCTAACCAGCCAAACTCCAATGAATCATATAAATATCACTAAAATAGCCATCAAAAATCAGGGAGCGTAGTATTTTACTTGTTTTGATTAAAAGTTTGATAGACGATTTCCAAGATATGAACGCCCATGAGATAGCCGTCTAGTCCCATTCCTGTCACCACAATCTGTTGTAATAAGCTCATTGATTTCAAACTTAACAACTAACGTTGATTCAATTTCCTAAGGGCAAGAAATGAAGTATCAACAGGTTGTATAGGGACGCAATGGGACGAGTAAAATTACTGGCGTTACAAATGGGGATGTTAAGGTTAATTTGAGCTGCAAGTTCATTCTGTTTCACGCGTGAACGCCACGCCGGAGAACTAGTGTATTTGGCTTAGTCAACTTCTGGGAATCAGAGGCAGTAGCTCTGAGAGTGAGTTGGTATCTGATTCGGATTCAACAGTGTATACATGTACATTGTACTCCCATGCCAATTACATTGCGTCTTTCTTCACTAAAACAAAACTTGATCATTTGGGAGGGGGACGTTATTTGATTAAAACAATAGGGACATCAATGGGTCAATAGGTCAAATGAGGTAGGTTATTGATAACCAATCGAAACTACTTCTATTACTATGACAATCCAGCTTCACAACTTATTTCAACACTAGCTGTAATAATTTGACAAATAACTGTATGTGATATCCATAGGTCAAATGTCACATAGAGGTCAAAGTGGGTCATTCATCCTCAGTACATGGTAATCCAATATTTGGCATAACATACAACTTTTCATTGATTGATAACATAATCATATCAAATAAGGTAACATAGTTGAAATCAGATGTTAAACGTGTTTTGCTTGAAATAAAAATGTGTTAGGATGGTACAAAAATAAATACAGTGTCATCTTGAGGGTATTAAGGTAAAAATGTTATCTAGAGGTCAAATGTCATCTAGAGGTCAAATATCATTCAGAGGTCAAATATCATCTAGAGGTCAAATGTCATCTAGAGGTCAAAATCAAATGCCATCTAGAAGTCATCAATTGTTCATCACAACTTCATTTTTAATCCAGAGGAAATGTTGATGAGACCAAATTGATTGAGGTCAAAGGTCAAATTGATAATGGTCACAAGAAGAATCAAATGAGGTCAAATTAATGTTACATGCTCAAAATCCAATTTAGGTTTCCCATCTGAGCATCGCCTTATTTAAATTCAAAATGTGTAAGGCCAAATTAAATTAATTGTTTGTCTCAAAGCTCCCGCGCACGTTAGTTTATTGGTGCGCATTCGATTTTTTTTCTTTCTTTTTTTCATTTTTTTTTTTTTTTCAAAAAAATAATTTTAAAAATCCAAAATTTCACAGATTTTTCAGATTTTCATTCATCACATCATCTTATATACAAAAGTTCACTTTTACAAGGATTTCAATATTTTATATTTAAAAAAAAAAAAAAAACTTGAAAAAACCCCCGCATTCCGCATTAGTTTTACAACAGGAGAGGAGCTTTGAGACAAACAATTAATTTAATTTGGCCTAATAGTAATTAGATATAACTTACAATGGCTTGAGATCAAAGGTCATATATGTTAAGTAAGTTATTAACAAGAGTTCAAAACCTCATGAACCATGCGATGTGTGTGACCCAATATAATGCTGTCTTTTACTGGTACGCACAAATATGCACAGGTCACTAACGGAGAACCAAGTACCTCCTCGTAAACATTAGTAACCTGCATAATGCATATCAAGTTCGATCACCAAAACAATTCGTGTAATACCATGAACGCAAGGCGTATTTGCATTACGCAGAAGTTACGCGACGTGTGAGTGGTTCTCTGACATGATTTTCGATCAGATTGATCGATTTCGAATGAGTGAAGCATGGCTAAATTGCAGTAAAGTGTAACCTTTTTTAATAAATAAGTAACGTCCGTATCATTAAGTAACAACTGCCTCCTAATAAGTTGCATTTTTCTTCTTCCAACCTACAGGTTCATCTTAAATCACGTTTTATTCTAAATGGTGTTTGTATATTATGGCACGGAGTAGTAGATTTACAAAGACTAGAAGGCGTAGGATGTGCAGAATTTGATGAAGATAGAGCAAAGGTACGCAAATATATAAACATGAAACTGGATGACGGTATCGGTATGACCCCTAATTGACTTCAAATGACCCCATATTGATGCATGACCCATAACATAATAACATAATAACATAATATGTACCAATTGTAACTTGCATATTATCCTAATCCTCTATGGCCAAGTGTATGACTTGTTACAATATTTTCTGTGTAGATATCCAAATTATTTTATTGTATATATAGCAAATAGTACTAGCATTTGTATAAATTCAAATAGTCAATTAAACATGACAATGGAAGTATTGCCAGTGCCCAGTTACGTGATATAATGTTAGAATTATTCAATATAATATTTAAAAAATGTTATTTTAAGATTAAAGTTAGAAAAATTATTATTTCATTTCTTACTTGTATGATTTAGTTATCAAAAATGTTTTGTGTGTGTATAATGGCTCTAATATCACATAGGTTTTGAATACATTTCAAGAGCCTTAATACACAGATTTGACATTTTACACAACCAGTTAATATGCATATGAATTGAAATAGTAATTTTTCTAACTTTAAATTTCAAAATTAATTTAGATAATATCTATTCTAATGTTACAAGCAATAGGCTTATACTTATTGGGTTTTTTGTTGCCACATGAGTTGAATTAATGAATCATGATATATTTTTAATATTTAACAGGTGATTGTTGATAATAATAAATAAATAAATTGAAAAAATAAATTGGTGTAAGTCGTAGAAATAACTAAAAAACATGTTTTAATTGTTGTGTGGAGGCCTAAATTAAAAGTCACCATTGACATGGTATGGATCGCATGAGATGGGTCAATGAAGTTCTTACAATGTACATGTATGCATCGACCGATCATAAGAAATTTGAAATTAAATATTGTATAAAGTTTGATCAACTCTATGACCTGGTTTTGACACTTGGCTTTTCAATTCAAAAAATTCTACTTAATAAAAGATTGCTGATGTATGATATTATTAATAAAAACGAGTTATGTATTTTTTTCTTTGGCAGATTGAAGATTCAGTTTTAAGGGAATCGATAGAATTACAAAATAGAAGATTAAGAGATTTTGAAGAAAGGCAGAGACTGCACAGAGAGGAGCTGGAAAGACAAGCTGAGGCAGAGGTTGAGGTAAGTTCAAAGGTCATAGTTCAAATGTCACTCATATAAAGATGCGACATACATTCACATACGAATAGTAACATCATTGCAAAATTTGTACACCCATTTGGTTAATTTTTAGATATTGGCAAATATAATTGCTTATGATTGCTACTTTAGATTATATTTTCAAACATTTTGCAAAGAAATTTTGTAAGTATGGAAAGCTTGATAAGATCACATGTCAATTACCTGTTTTGTTATGCAATTCTTCATATGTGAATTACTGTTCATTGATACACTAACTCATAAACATTCTTATAAAGAATCCATTTGTGGTTTGGTGTCATTTTTGTTACAAATGTTAGGAAATAGCTTAATACCGTACTTACGGATTTGATTTTGCCATGGGTAGTGGTGGATTGTTAGAGTAGCGCCCGGAATAGCCATTCTTATGAGTTTAACATCTCCTTAGCTTCTATACTATGTGATATTCTATCACAGAACATTTCACTAGAAACTTTTTCAACAGATTAGAAGTAGATATTACACATTTTATTTTGATTGCACATTACACAAGGTTTATATCCTACAGGGTTGACAATCCCTATCCAGTTTATCTATTTGTTTAATGGCAAATGTATTAACTTGACTATTTTACATTAATAAAAAGGATGTCAGCTCCATGATTTAAAAAAAATAGACTAACACATTTATGCTTAAAACAATTTTGGTTAGACACCAATACAGTGTGGTCTTACTATCTGTACCAAATATAACAACCGCATCACTTTCCTAAACCGATCCAAAGTAAATGGTCAATCAAGCGATACAAATATATATTTTTTCCTTTTGGTTAACCAGAAAAAAATCACTCTTTTTCAAAGCATTGTTTTCATTTATATCATACTATTTGAAATATTTGACTATGCTGTAGGTCTGTACAGAAAGCTATATTACTTATTAGTTTATCTACACATTTCAAGTGGTACTTTTTCAACTGATTTGTTCTATCACCAAGTAGCATGGTAGAATCTGATGTATTTTAATAGATGAAAACTGAATATGTTTATAGGCTAGCTTATAGTCTAGGATAGTTAGTGGTGAAACCACTTTCCCATTGATTATCATTAGGTTAGGTGAATATCTGACAACCTCTTTCAGCTGCTTAATTATCAGGGAGGAACAATCATTGTTTCTTGTTTAGACCCGCACCCTGACTATTCCTTTATCATTTTGTAAACCCACAGTCCCCTGTTGGTCATGGAAAATTCTATTCCGCTGTTTCCCCGAGGACGATGTCGTCCCATTATGATCCGTGTACAAGCCCCATGCCTATGGAAGGTGTCGGCGGGGGCAGTTACTATAGAGGGAAAGTTACAATAGTTCAGATTGGCAATAGATGTTGACGAGGTAATTTGATGCAGACTGAGGAAAAACCTGTGCATGACTAACTAACTGACTAAGCAAATCTGATACTTGACTAACTTGTATTAGTCAGATGGAATGTACTGCATGATCTATACTATTCACTCATTCTTGTAGTGTATCATTACCGGTAGTAGTGTATTATCGATATCAATTCAACTCCTCCCCTGGCAGTTATTCCGCTTTTCAAATTGGCATGGTTATCAGACCACCCTGACCCTGTCCTACGAGCCCGGCTGACTGACCCGACCCATACATTGTAGCAGCATGTAGGTTACTATTGGACTCTGTCATACTGTAGAATTTTGTATAGATAGACACCTTTTCAAAGTCGTTTGTAAAGCAGTATTTATAGCTTTGTGACCGGAGATGGCCTCGGAAGCTGCAAAAGCTACATACTGATTTATAAACGACTCTGAACAGGTATATATAAACAAAATTCCCTATAATTAATAGTTGCTTAATTTCTTGTTACAGTGAATTATTTCTCAAACCATTGTTCTTCAAATGGTTGATTTTGGTGGTATTTTGATATAACCTAAATGTTAAACCTCCCCTCCCAACAAGTCTGAGTCGACTGACTGACTAACTCTGCTTGAAAATGCCATCCTCCAGGAGAGTGGTTTCTTTAGGTGTGTACTACAGTCCTCAAAATAAGTAACTGACCAGTAATTATTATCATCTCAATTCCAACACTAAATAGCTTATATAAAATTGTAAGGAAATCTCTTTTCTTCAATTTGAGAGATTACACATGAAGATTGAATGAATATTAACTCAGTTATGTGCCCAAAACCAAAACAAAGTCAGTTTTTCAATTTAACATTTCGTCGACACGCAGCCTCGGACTAGCAACAGGCAGATTATTGATTAACTGGTAGCGATAACTCACGGGTTGATGGTAAGATGAGGATTGGGGATGCTTCAATTGATCAATGCAACCCATACATATACGTATCACATGGTCCTACGTGTTCAAAACCCAAGTGTGAAAATGTAAACTGCACTTTGTTTTATCCTTATCAATGTAGTGTTCTCAATTACTAACCGATCTTCATGAACAATGTCTCAAATTGAAGAGAAGAGATTTCCTTACAACTTAATAATTTAATATTTTTATGTAAGAGCTACAAATTTGGAGTAAAGAGTATATTTATTGCCTGGTCAGTTACTTATTCTGAGGACTTTCGTGCCATCAGGGTTTTCCATATTAGGAGGCCTCAGCCTATGTTTGATAAATAGATGGTATATTTACCAATTTATATATAACTTTCTATACAAACCAATATACAATAATAGTACATAGCTTATTACAAATAAATCAACTTACAATAACTGAAATAAATAAAATGGCCAACAAGCAGTTCACATTATTAAAGACCATTAATGTTCATAGTTTATTTGCACAATGTGTTGGTGAAAATATGTTCCTTTATCTTGTTTTAAGTGCGTTTTAGCATAGATTGGTTGCAGGCTATTTACCTACTTGAAATTCTGTGAGGTGTTTTGGATAACAGAATACAAACTTGCTGCATTTACTATAGTATAGTCTATAGCCTTTTTGAAAAGTCTATGTTGAGATTCTTGGATATGATCAAAGCAAATATGTGACGCAATCAAACAGAATGCAATCAAACAGAATGAGTCGTATGTCGGGAATATTGATTTTGAATTGCAGGTAAAAAGACGTGACAAATTCTTATGTTTTACTCGGTTTCTCAGTTGGTAAACTGTTTGTAACTTTTTGTTTGTTTTGATTTTAGTGGGGTATGGACCATTATACTGTAGCATTCTTTACCTGCTTTTAAATGATGGACAAATATCAAAATTCAAAACTGCCGACATGCGACTCATTTCGCTTGAACACGTCACATATAGCGCCCTTTGACAGCTGCTTGTGTCCTTACTGAACAGTAAATAATGCCAATTAGTCAATCAATATAGCATTTATCAAAAAGACAGCAAATAGGAAAAAACAATAGAAATGTTGCCAATTATCTTGCTCCTAAATAGTGATTGAGTACCCCTGCTGTGAGGGATGCTAGCTATAGATAACAGAAGTCAATACGATTTTCATATTGAAAAAAGATATCCAAATTGATCAATTTGATGTTTAAGTCAATTATTATTGATATCACATGATTTATTACTAAATAGGACAATTATTACCATTTGTACATATATAAACAAAAGGCAGTTACATTTAAAAAAGAATAGATATACCATTCTTTTAGATTCTTATCTTATAAATAAAAAGAGGCCATGGTGCTCCAGAGAACATAGCTCGGCTAGCTTCTGTAGGATAACGACCTCACTGTCTCTCATCCTGCACTAGAACTCGCGTTATTTTAACCATTGCATTAATGCGTTATACAAATGTGCTCTAGTATGGTACACAGCATACATTCACCCCATGTTCAATGCCCGGGCGATGCTTGATGTCGTTGACCTTTACAGGTAGACAAGAATTAGGACAAGGGGGAGGGTAACTTAGGGTAGGCGACGGGTCATCGTCACGGTTACAAGGTAATCGGGGCTCTATGCCCTATTTCCGTCCATTTAGCGCCACAATGGGTCCTGCCACAAGGCGTATGCAGTGTCGAGAGCCAATTGGTTTGTAGCCGCTGGCTAATATATAGTGCGAGTATCATGTAATATTGTCAGTTCACTCACTTACTTCCCGGTGGATTTGAAACAGTTTTGTCAGATAAGTGGCACAATCCATGTTAGAAATTCACCAAATGTATTTTCCTAACCATTTACTTCAATAGGACAAGAAATAACAAAAAGTAACCTAATTTTGATAAAAGCTAGGTTTCAATACTTTAGGGCCCAATTGAAGAGATCATTTTTCGGTTGACAAGATTTACCCAATTGGGTGCCTTACCTGTAGACTTAGTAACACTCGATGATACACTTGGCTGGGTCCTATAGGGAAGATTCTCCATTGATGACACTCGGACCAGATTTAATTGTTAGAAGAGGTTGTCGGTTAGTGGCATTGACTTTGAGGGTATGGGATAGTGGAAAACAATATGTTTGCACCAAAAATTAAAGTTTACACTGAAAAAAAATCACAAAAATAAAGATATGGGGATGTTTGTGAATTATATAGGTCTAAGTAAAAGGAACAGATAAATCCGCAATAAATCGACATGCAAAAAGTTGATTAAAATGGGCAGAATTGAGAACACGAACAATTGCACACACAAAAAAAATCACTGCTTTTACAGTAGCAGACGAATAAAGAAATGTATCAATCATAGCCGATGGTTGCCGGCCGGCAGACGCTTTAGGCGCTGGAAGTTAAAATTGACAAGCGAAAATGTAGGGTTCATTGTCTGGCTGTGCAACTGTTTACTTGGCTAAATTCTGCAACACGTTCGTTTAAAGTGTGGCTTTTTAGCGTTAAACGGTTAGGTTCAAGGGTTAAGGGATGTGATTTCAATCCTTTTTGATGCAACGCCTGAAAGGAAGATGATCTAAACTACAGTGTAGTCCAGTGAGTGTTTATTGCGCTTGATTTTATGGTGGGCTTTTTGGGGGGCGTTGGGGGGCGAAGCCACCCTTATAGCATGAGATTGCAAAAACTTACACATTTTGGTCTTTCTAGACATAAGTGGGGGCTGCCATGTTTGTAGTCTTTGAAAATTACTTGTACCTATGCAGTTTATTTTAACAGTACCCGCAGTCTGGGATGGAGTCAAAGCTATATTTGTTTAGTCGATGATTCAATCAGAGAGATGTTATTATATTTCCAACAGAGAGACATAATAGACCAGGTACAATGTCACATATTTTTAGATTGTTCTTCAGACGGTATCCCCCCCCCCCCCCCCCCCCCCCCTCCATGCACACAAATCAACTTTATTGGTTTAATGTACTATTTTGATTCGGAAGTAGTTTCGGAAATATATGATGACTAAAAGAATGTGGTTCATTCTGCCAATATCCAATTTTTAAACCTATTTTAAGGCTTTGAGATATTGTTATAGTTTTATGTCCCATAATAGCTTCTTGAATCTACCACAGAATGGAGTACACCCCGTAACAGATACATACATAAAATGGTTTCTAAGGAAACGATACATAGAGGCTTTGTATTTTTAGCATTTTCTGCATAGAAATCTTGCAATATCATCCTCAGAACTGCCCCCATTCTACCATATTTGTTGCACATCTGCCTGAAAGCCAATACCATCCTCAGATTGCAGGGCTTGAATTAATCAAAGGCATCGAAGGCAATTGCCTTCGATGCCCCACGTAGTAGCCTTGATGCCCTCAATTTCTAGCTGTTTTTACTCCATTCAAAAGTACATAATGGCCTTGGATAAAGTTGGTGCCCCTTTCAAAATGCCTTAAATTGCCTGCCCTTTTCATTTCTTATTTCAAGGCCTGCACGATTATAACTTTTCAATGATTGACATTGCAATTTGAAGAGAGTAAGCAGTGGTCCAAATAGAACTGGTTCAGAACTCTATTATGGTCTGTCTGGCACCCATTGCGCACCCACAATGTTCATCAATAGTTGATCATAAAAGATTGTAATAAACTATTTTCCCCAGGACTACCAGACTATTTGATCAATAACGATGTGTTACACTCCCATCAAAAGCATCCATCTCCCATCTTCAGTCTCCAAAAGAGTAGACTCGTTAGAAAACCATTCCATAGAAGAAGAAAATGGAGTGTACCGAATGAAGATTTTTAGATTTTTAAAGAATGACTTGAATGCTAGGGTATTCTCTAGGATATATTCCTTTTAAAGTGTTACATGTCCACCCTATGAAGGGGTAATATCACCATAGTAGAGTCTTTGCAATATTAGAGTTGAATTATTGGACAGTGCCAGGGCTTCTAAGGTGCCTGGTGAGGTACGTCTTATTAGGAGAGTAGGCCAAGATGGGTTCTGGTACTACTAGTACTAGACTTATGGTTCCCATTCATGCTATGGTCAATCCCATAATATTTCATTTATTCAGTAATCCAAGATATACTTTCACTTTGAGTGCTTTGTGTGAGACTCACCACATTTTATATAGTAAGAAAGAATGAAAGTGTCTTTAATGCTTTGATATGAGGAGGTCACATAGAATTGTAATGAGTCACTAACTCTTTCTGAGTCTGCATTGGCAGATATCCCATGAAGCATTATCCCACACTCATCTAATCAAACTATGTAAGAATACGATACACAGATTCATGATAATATGATATTAGAGAGTAGATGGAAATAATATTGTCCAACACATGGATTAAATTATCTACCTACTGTACAGTACATATCCTATATTATTGGGTATTGAATACCATCACTCCCAAATTGTTTAGGCAAAATCTTGAATCTGTAGATTTTCATGTATTATTAACAGCCAGCCTTCCATAATGTTACTTTGACTCTGACTGGTATTTGACGTAATATGCATGCATCCATCCAGACATGCATGCAGTAAGGCAGTCAAGCTAGCCTCCAAATAAGCAGGTCTTTACCAGGAGCTACATTTTACCATTTTGACAAAAAATGGCTCCTGGTCCTCTACTTTACTGTGCAAAGTTTGGAAAACACCAGGCGCTAAAACTTTGCAACCAGGGTAAAACACTCCTGGGTGCCCACTTATTTCGAGGCTTGCATGCAGCCAAGTATAGTCTTTGTTGGAGAAATGTCGAGCTAATTTCATTGAATACCTCACCATAAGTCATACCAATCATGGTCATACTTGGCCTGACCTATTCTCTATAATATAAAGTGATATTGGGCAATACATTACGTGACTAATACCTGTAGTTATTCAGGCATACTGCCAGGTAAAACAGATAATATAATATAGAATACTAAACTGAGATCAATATTTTAAATTGAATCATACACAACTGTCAATAGTAATAGAGAGGGTTTATCAAGATTAATTTCAGGATAAATTTAGCTACACTGTAAAAAGAAGCGTTTATATTTCTGATAACACTTAATAAACACTTCAACACGTTTATTTTTATGTTTTACGTGTAAAGGTATAGGAGGCATTGCATACGATAAACGCTTGCATAAACACTACAACACGTTTATAGAGGTAATTTTGTAATATTTATTAACACACCAACATGTTTATATCAGCAATAAGAAACGTGTTGGTGTGTAATAATTATACAACAAATACCTCTATAAACGTGTTGTAGTGTTTATGCAAACGTTTATCGTATGCAATGCCTATATCTTTACACGTAAAACATAAAAATAAACGTGTTGAAGTGTTTATTAAGTGTTATCAGAAATATAAACGCTTCTTTTTACAGTGTACTTGTTGAAGGGAATTAGGCAGGTTATGTGTTTCAGTTGTTACAATTCCAACTTTCATCCGCAAAATGTACTGAAAAAGTGGTAATTTTGGCAGGCATAATTGAGTTGTTGTACTAAATGTTTACTATATTTGTATTGAAAAATCCATGATTTGATTCTTTTTTTACATATACCCAAGCCTGCTTTAACTTTAAAAAAAGACATCACACATTTTTAATTTTTTTTGCCAACTATCATGGTGAGCAGAAATAAATGCTACACGGAAATTAATTAAGCATAAAATATCACTTGGGCGGGCAGTTTTCATGAAGATATTTAACATTGACTCGTTACCACTTACCACTGATTACTGCTAAAGGTATAAAAAGTGTATTGCTATTGTGATAACTTACCTGCTTATCGAAATGCTCATCATCGAAAAGTGAAGTGTGAATGATTAAAACAATCACACTCGATGATAAGCCAGCATATCCCCCATATCACTTCTGACAATTTATTCAGGAAATTCATCTGGAAGTCATCCCAATATTTGCCACTTAAAACAAATATAGAAACACCCTACTTCCTCCTGCACGCCGTCTTTCTCTCATCTTCATGACAAAACCACCAACTGTTTTGCTCAATTTAGACGTCAAGACACCCGTATATAGATCTTGGAGACGGCTTGGGACCATCGGTGACCACAATTTTCTTTCTTTAGATTAGGAAAAAAATGACTGGTCATTTATTTTATTAAGCAAGGATATACAGAAATAAGTCGAAACAAATTGCCATGATATAATCAAATCAAGATAAGGCTGGGGTTTGCATGCAGGTGTAGCCCTTTAGCGGCGAGTCATTTATGTTGGAATTGTGTATGTTATGGTGCTGATTCACTAGCTTGTCGCACTCCTTGAGGGAACACTTGCGCACTAGAGATAACATACGATCTTTAAGGATCTTGTGATTACTCGCATAAAGACTAGATCAGGTGTAGATGGTCTAGATAAAGAAACATGTTAAAAAGATGTAGACCCAGGGGGGGGGGGGGGTGTTAGAATTTGGAACTGGGGTTGGGGTGTTAGAGTTTGGAAACTGAGGGGGGGGGGGGGGGGAGAGGGGAGAATAATAGGGTTTGAGAACTATTGTGTCAAATCAGCATAGGAAGGTGTGTGAGGGGTTTCGAAGTTTTAACTTAATCAGCTTCATTTACATACATGTACCTTCCCACAGGGGCTGTAATTTTGAGTGCGGTTGTGATTTACATCAGCAAAATTTAGCCTGCCAAACTTGATCAGTTAGGCCTTTACAGATGAATTTCAATTTGAAATATGAAGAGCATGACTCCACAAAAACCTGGATCATCTGTGAGAGATCTTAAACATAAGGAGGTTATTTTAAGACGTGTCAAGATAAATTGTTAAATACAATGTTAAGGCAATGGTTTGGGCAGGTGCCAATTGCAAATGTATACATCTGGAAAATAAAACATGGATATATTTGGCATAGATTCAGGTTACAGTATAAACATAAAATTGAGTCCAATCGAAATGAAAACTGTTCCAACGTCAGTTGATCATGGACCAACTGATAAGATGTCTTTGTGCTTGGTGCCAAATATGCGCGCAAAAGATAATACAACTTATATCATACAAATCAAGATTTGACAACTATACCTCCCTCTTTCTTTGGGCATATCCTTGGTGTAAGCATGTAAGACATTCATAACTTAGACCAGGAAAGGTGACACCTTTCCTGGCTAGTGTAAAGACGACATTACGGAATAAAGCTGTATAATCTTTTAATCCGTCAATAGAGGATATTGTACTAGGTTGATTCTGTGTTGTCTTATACAACAAGGATAAACTGTAAATGGGTAATTGACCCGGTGGGGGGATACTCGGTTTGATCGGGGGTGTTAGGGGTTTTGCTTCATTTTAGACCCAATTTTTTCAAATTATCGGGAAAATTGACCTAATTTTTGCAAATTTTCACGAAAATAGACCCATTTGTAAAAAGTGACCCCATATTAGGGATTTCCAGCACAAAATCATACCCCATGTTTAGGGATTTTTTGTCTAAAAAGTTACCAGTTTCCCATTAGAGCGGCACACCCCGTATACCGTCTTAGGCGAGTACCCCCCCCCCCCCCCCCCCCCCCCTGGGTAATTGTCACTCCTACAGAATTCCATTCAAAATCTAATTGACCATGCAGAAGGTAAACTACTGTACATTTAGTCACAACTGCTTGCATTGTGTGTAAATGTGAACATGGTAAACATGGTAAAGGTACGGGATGACTAATTTTGGAAGTAGGGTATTTTTGAAAATGACATCATTAGCCATCAGGGCTGGATAATGCTTGATCTGTTTGCAAAGGAACGCTTGACAACTGCACCACAATATGAATATAATGATGGTATAAATGTGTGAATGTCCTCCTACTTTTGTCCCTGGTATTGCATCACTATCAAAACAGCAATGTTTCCATTACTGTTTCAAGGGGCATTGAGAGATAGGTACGGTATGGGAGTGCGCCCACAATTATCCTGGAAATCAGATTTTTTTGCATCAAAGTTTAGGCATATATACTAACTACCATCTGAAACAGTTTACCAACATTCGCCGTTTATCATATAAAATGTCTCGATTAGGTGCTGAATTCGGAAAGTATGGGATCTTTTAACATGCGTTCTTTCGCGGCAAATCTCAACCAGGAAGTGCCGTTATTTGCTTATTTTGCATGAAGGCGATGTCGGAATTGTATCATTTGTATGACATTTTTGATTTGGGCTATGTTGATGATTATCTTTACGTTATTTGCTCATTTAGTATATCGATACATCTCTCAATGCCCCTTTAAAACTCATTTTGATCCCAGTCATCAGACCAATCTGACGCACTGCTGCATGTATATATCGCAAATGACTAAAAGTGGAAGCTAGTTACATTTGGAATTAACACTCCCTGTGAGGAAGATTAAGTTAACGACTTCCATAGGGGCTGTATGGGGGGGGGGGGGGGGGGGGATCGCCTAATACGGTATACAGGGATGTGCCGCTCTAATAGGTCGCTTTCTTGCCAAAAAAATCCCTAAACATGGGGTATGATTTGTGCTGGAAAATCCCTAATGGGGTCACTTTTTACAAATGGGTCTTTTTTCGCGAAAATCTATTTTCCTGATCATTTGCGAAAATCAGGTCTGAAAATGAAGCAAATTCCTTAGAAATGGGTACCGTCTTTTCCAAATTTACCCTTAGAAACGGGTAGGAGTTTTGAATCTCCAGCGGCACACCCCCTGACCAACCAAATTGGAGCCCCCCCCCCCCCCTAGGCTTTTACCCACCCAATAAAATAACACAAAACAACATGTTTGTCTAAATTTTAATTTGTTAAAATACAATTAGATAGGATCGATTACTGTAAAAGTGGACATGTTCGCGCTATATATATATTCACGCTTTTCCCGCTCGAATTAGCTACTGCGAAAAATATAACACACAAATGTATTTCTTTTGCATATAGATCTATGTGATGAAGCTAAAAATCACAAATTTTAAAATATGCAAAACAGTTAAAAATTGGCAAAGCACGAAATATTAATCCCGAGAAAATCACCACTTTACAGTGTAAAGCAAATACTTAATGAGCAAAAGAAAAACGCTATAAAAGTATTATGAAATAATATTGAATAATGTTTTACAATTTACAAGTTGATTCTCAATTTCCGATTGATATTATGCTAAAAATAGAAAGGTTATGAAATAATATGGAATAATCTCTCCAAGTTGATTTGCGATATAAATACAATGTATTTATATATATATATATATATATATATATATATATATATATAAGCGGAGTGATGTCATTTAAACAAATAAGTAGAATAAATGAAATACAGAAAATGAAAAAAAAAGATGGATTATGAAATAATATTAATATTATTAATTAAGACCTTTACAGTTGAAAATATACAATTTTGGAGGGTAAAAAGAAGGAAAAAAGACACAGTCATACAAAACAAACACCAAAACCAGTAAGAAATGGGGGGTGGGGGGGGGGGGGTATTTAATATTTGATGGAGAAGGGGGGGGGGGGTGCTGGAGTTTTGAAATCCTTACCCAATTTTAAGCTGAATGGCAGATTTGACTGGGGTTTTGGCGATTTGGGACCCATTGTTAGAGTTTTCCAGCACAAATCATACCTCGTGTATAGGGATTTTTGCTAAAAAGGTGACCCATTTAGAGTGGCACTTACCCGTTTATCTATGTGTATGCCACCCCACCTCACCCCATTATCCATTGTATACTGAACTAAGGAATGACCGAACCCTGAGAGATATCATCTCTGATGTTAAAGAAATTGCAACATTAGAACAAAAATCTGCTTTTAATTGAATTAGGGAAATTGACATTATCTCCCCTGAAAATATGCATTTGTTTTAAGCCAGCCTGACTGCTAGACAATGTACTCCTAGCGCCTGCACAATATTTATATGACCTGTAAATCGGCCACAACCCTCGATCATAAATGTGTTCCATATTCCTGATTAATTAATCACCGTCAAGGCTCTTTGTTTTTATTTTAATCTCTGACGTTTACAAACCAGGTGAAACAAATTGTGGTTGATTTTCAAATCCCACTAATCATCCCGTAATCTTTTACTAATCCATGTCGCGATCGGTATTACTGCTGATCTGTTATTAGGCCTGGTGCAAAAAACAAGAACACCGACATGTAAAGAACAATTGTGGGCACAGTTTAAGTTAATTTTACGCACCAGAAGACACAAACACTAGTCAACTTTTCATGGTCTTTGTCGTTTCCGTTACTGTTGGGCCAAGACAATGTTTTGACCGACCTCCCGGGTATTGTTGTGCAAATTAGACCAGTCAATGCCTGTACTGCTATATAAACGATACATCAAGGCAAAAACTATACGACTGTAATATCTGTCGTGCTTCTTAACAAAACTGTAATTATGTTAATGGTTTTGAGCTTGGGGAAATAATTAGTTCTCCAGGCTAGTTGATATTAAACATGTTTTAATTAATTTTGCAAAAGACCAATTATGATATAGGCCTAGATTGAGCAAACCAAAGCTAAAGTCATAGGTGTTTTGGAGGATAATGTCGAGTTTGGGAACTGGGGGTGGGGGGAGTCATAGGTGTTTTTGGGATAATGTAGAGTTTAGGAACTAGGGGGGTGGTTGTGGAAGGAGAATAATAGACTTTGAGAACTATTGTGTCATGGGTAAAAATGTCTTAAAACATAATTGATGTCAAATCAGCATTGGAAGGTTAGGGAGGGGTTTGAAAGCTTCACAGGCTGTAATTTTGAGTGCGGTTGTGATTTACATTAGCCAAATTTAGCCTGCCAATTTTGATCAGTTAGGCCTTTTACAGATTAATTTTGATTTGAAATATGAAGAGCATGACTCCACAAAAACCTGGATCATCTGGGAGAGATCTTTAATTAAACATGAGGTTATTTCAAATCCAAATAGTTCACACACAAACAAATTTTAAAAATGTTAAAATTAATTCAAAACTATTCAATATTACCATTGAAGAGATATTACCAATGTATAACTAGATCACAGACCAGACAATGTCTACCTGAATCCCCAACCATGTTACAACCTCACTGTCTAGGTTGAACGACACTCAGTGCTCCAGGCCGACTTACTATAGCTGTTGTTGCTACTTAAATACAGCTATTACTAACTGATCGTAGTTCACGCTTAGGTCAACCTTTAGCTACGACGACGACAAACATCAGGCTTGCCTCTTACTTACAGGTAGTGACTGTACTTTGTAATAGGATAATTAAATACATTGAATCCGTCTGTCTGCTTAATTGTGGTGATTTTCGTAAGAGATATGGTTTGCACATTGAATTTCTTGTAGCTAGTCCAAAAACCCAAGTACGGAGTTTGATTTTTATTATGTATTACATTTATATAGAAGATCATGATAACTTGTGAATCTTGAAATAAGCCATAGTGGCATAGATAATTAACCCTTGAAATGAAATTTGGAAGGTGTTTAGATTTTCAAAAATATTTTCAAGTTCCATTGATTAAATGCTGTATTAAAATATGAAAATATTTGTGAAAAATTGAACTTATTTTTGAGTCAAATAAAATACCTAAGTGGGGTTGAAAAACCCCTTTAACGTGATCGTAATTGCATCAAAATATAATTTATCAAACCAATTTAGGCACAACAAGTTTGTATGTAAGGCAAATTTATAAAAAGAAATATGTGGGGTGGGCTCACTATCAGACAAAGTGTGGTGGAGGGGTAAAGAGAGCCATTGTACACCTTTAATACCCCCCCCCCCCCCCCCCCCCCCCGTGGAAATGAACCTTGTGTATCGTAACCAGAAATGGCTTACTTAGAGATAACCTGTCATTTCAAATATGAATGAAAATGGCCCAAGAAAACATATCAAGAACTGAAACAGAATTGGAACATTTCTTTAACCACATTTTGATCAAACACCCTTACCATATTAGTTACCCCCCTCCCCAATCAGTTGGTAATGCCAGCACTATCAATTTCATTACACGATCATTACACGGTCATAAAGGTGCTAATCATTCTGTATCAGGCTTATAAATATTTGATCAATTAAGTGACTTGTATAAATTTGCGTCAGCATAAACTACAAAACAAGAGCCCTAAAAATAGCGCAATCCCTTCTATTTATGGTATTCGTACTGGGAATCGACTAAGTTGCAGTGACGATAAATTGATGCTGATGACACTTGATTTGGAATAATGAGGAGTTGTTTCTGCTTAATGAATGTTTGTGACTGTAACAAGTGGGAAATATTTTTGAGATTGAAAATGCAGAGTAGAGTGAATGGAATTAGTAAAGTAGATAGTAGGTAAATACATGTATTTCAGTATTATATAAAAATGTCAATATTTCTTTCAAAATTGACATTTTTTGAAAATTTCAAAATTTTGTTAAAATTGAAATTAGAAAAAAATTGAAGGAAACAAAAAAGGACTGACTGCCTGACCTACCTGACTGACTGGGGAGGACTTACCTAGTAATCCTATAACTGGATGCTTTTATGTTTTCTATCCTATGCATCATGGAGCATCATGAATTTTCCACACATGGCAGCAATTGTATATTGAGCCTCCACACATTGAACCCTCCATATAGAGACTCAAAGCTGCCCTTTTGTTATTTGACGTTTTTTATCACCAGCCCTAACATATATAGCACCTTCCCTTTGGTAAGATAACAAACGGCAGCAACAGTAGGACCTTAGATAGGGCACTAAAACCCAGTGAAAAATAAATAGGTCATACTTTTATCAATCAAGTGATTATCATTTCATGAGTTTTGTTTTAGCACAATATCCATAAAGTAGGTCTCTCTCTGATATGGAATAAAACACAAGGCAGCTATCAATGTACAATGTAAATCAGCAGTAAACAATTGCTGCCTCATGATTTATTGTGTAAGGGAGACCTATTTCGTAAGGGAGACCTATTTAACCCCCTGGGCACTACCTGTCTTTCGTACAATAATTCCCATTGGTCAATTACATGATATAATCATTTTGATGACCAATTGCAGTTTTGCTTATAAATATTTTATGCTAATATTTTTGAAAATTGTAATTATTCTAACGATGTCTCTGATTGGCACAATATTTGACACATTCTAAATTTCAACCAATCGGCCGGTAGTTCTCAGGGGGTTAAGGATATTCTCATTGTATTGTTACTTACCCAGTATGTTTGTCACCTTTTCTTGCCTGTGTTAAGTCTGCTGCATAGCTTGTCCATCTGTAATCCATGCCTGGTCTGGGAATAAAACAATCTAATACTGATTACATACTGAGGGCGCTTTGCGATCCGGGTCGTTCCTGATGACGTAATCCACGTCATTTGTCGTTCAATTGAATGCAGCGGCGACCTCACGCGCCAACTTTTCCAAAAGTTGGGATAGGTCGCACCAGGTTGCTATAGGCCTGAATCGCTGCGGTTGACTTCAATCCAACTTGTGCGCGACTTGTCGTTCGATCTGCAGAGTTGCTGCGAGCGAATTGCGTTTCATAGTCCACTCGAGCGACTCCAAATTGCAATAATCTGCGACGGGCTAGTATGTAATAAGCATTACGCATGCATCCAACTAAAAACATAACCAATTAACAAATTTGATATGTAGAATTAGCCAGCAATTTGTTTTGTTTTAAGAGTGTTTTCATTGATTGGTAATTTAAATAAAGTTTTTATTGATTCAATTTTGGTAAATTAAAATATTTGTACTATACTTTTTTTTAAATTAATATATAACTCTTTTAACAAAACACCTTTTTGAGTTAAAGGTAAAATATCAGTGATGGTGTTTATACTAAAATACCGATGTGCCCATACATAAATGTATACGGCATCTTCATACCATTGCCCCACCCAACTACAGACATACTTTTGAACTATTCATAATTTTTAGTAAAATAGCTAGTCCATAATGTCCTTTTTAGGTGACAATTCAAGACTAGACATATAGACTAAATAAATATGACAAACTAAACAAAGCCGCATTTTTTTCTCTGCAGGTTCGCGATCACAGAGCGAGCTGAAGCGAAAAAACATTGCGGCTTCATCCAACACCAGGCATGGCATGCAGACAACACACAGGCAAGCAGGGTGGATTACCACGGTAACCGACAAAATGGCCGACTGGGGAGTTAGAGCAAACGGAAAATGGATGTCTTTCAAACAAAAAATGGAATTTAATTTGTGATTGATGAATGCTATATATTAAAAAACAAATATAACTTTGGACTAAAAGATACAGTCTTATTGTGTCCAGAAACGTGACTGAAATAGTGTACTGTAAGAGTTCAATTTTTCGCGCTACATTAATTTTTCACCCTTATTTTTGAACACCAAAAATAAATAAGCAAATAATTATTATGTTTGAATATATTTTTGAAAGAATTATCGAAGAGCGCCACACTCTTTTAATACGAAAGAGCGCAAAAGATTAAAGGCACGAAACAAACGCTTTTACAGTACTTGTAAAAACAGACAGTAACATGAGTTGATTTCATGTTTAATTGTAAATAGAGAATTTATGGGATGTTTATCTGGTTTGAAACCAGAAACTCCTCTTTCTTATTTTGTATTTTATCATCCGATTTATAATCTAGACATAAGTATTGATAAGTATTGATAAGTATTTGGTATAGCAGTTTCAGTAGTTATTCATATTGGTAAAAGATATATATTGAGCAGGTATACTTCCATGATCAGTGTTAGTATACTATCTTGAATTAAAATGTACAGCAGTTTAACCTCTGACCCCTATCTGCATGTCTATCACTATCAGTGTTTATGATTGGTTAATAATGCGATATACTCATTTGAATAACCAATTGAAATACTGCTTCTGGAATATTACGCTCCAATCTTTATCAGGGATACAATTTTTCCAACAATGTTTCTGATTGGTGCAACAAAGGATGCATCTATCTTTCTGACCAATCAGCAGTTAGTTCTCAAATGGTCAATGGTTAAATGGTTTTCTGACTAAAAATTATAAGCAGGTATAAGCTATAAAGGGTTAATGACTTCAATATTTTATTTCATGTACTGTAATTCAAATAAAAACACACACACATTTTTTTCTCTGTTACTGTGAATAATTAGTTCAAAGAGCTCACCTTTAAGAATTATTCTTGTTGTAAAGAAAAGAAATTAGGAACAAGGAAATGTAATGATATTAGATTTTGAGGAAAAAAATAATACCTGCGTCAAACATTTAAATTAATATTACCTGATAAATCTTCTTGCCAAACTTTTTGGGACGCAATCAGTTACAGGCAATCAGTTTACACGCCATGCTTTCTGGGTAAACATCATCACAATACCCGGAATCAGGTGGGGTGAGGTTATTACACATGACCAATTATAAGGGTGAATGACCTTGGTCTTCTGGAGATGATATACATTACAGCATGGAATTACTTCCATGATTACAGTAATACAACTACACAGTTCACCAACAATTCAAGGCGTTCAATTTGATGTGATTTTGGTAATTGACTTTGATAATAGCAATGACGCCAACAACATTGCGTGCGTTGTGATTGATCAGTCATCCGTGCTGTTTGTTGCTCAATTAAGAACAATTATTATAACGTGAACATAATTAACTTGTAGAGCTACATCGAATGCAACATTGTAAAACCCTCACATGGGACGTTGCATGCATGTTAGGCATATTATTGCCAATGCAATACAAAAGCAATTATGGTTATAGAACCCCTACACAAAGACATTTCATTTGTTTTCTATGTAATTTGAAATTCAAAAGTGAATTAAGATCAGAGACACACCATTCGATGACAGGGAACTAAATATTAGTGTATTTTTATGATCACATACAAGAGTAATATAGACAAATAAAGTGATAGATTAAAGAGTTGAACCAAAATTTCTGAGATCCACCACCTTGAAATATAAAATAGGGATTCACATGTATTGTATATTATCGTATCAGAAACAACTGATAATTTTAACAAGATTTTCAAAATAATTTGGCAATATCCTCAAAAAGGTCTCCCAAACAGAATAAGGTTTATGGCAGCAATTGTTTTGTAGTTAAACATTGTGAATAATAGCTGCCTGTTTTAACACTTTCCAAGCGGCAGGCGTCTGCAAACGACATTCCAAAATTTCATGAAATGTTTAAAAAATGTCAACATTATTGAATTTCATTACCATATTTGGAATCACCGTGAGAAATGCATTGAAAAAAGTACAAACATGCCTAGTATTGGTTCAGTATTCCTGGAGATAGACCATGAAAGTTGGGAAAGGTTTCTGATAAATCTCTTTTGTATATGGAATATTGCCACGTGGAAAGTGTTAAAAAAAGGACTTTTGACTTTTGTTTTGCACTTTCCATAGCAGTGCTTGCCAAGAAAATACCACAAGGAGGTGATTTTTCTAAATTAAATTTCCATTTTTATAGAAAGAAATAACAAATAATCACCACCCTGAGGGATCATGTCATTTTTCCTAATGTTATTACAACGTATCCCGTGTAATATTACAATAGACTGCAGATTCAGAGAAAATCTAATAATATTGTAAATCTGAGATTTACCATATCTAAGCTATTCTATTACATTTATAAAATGTTTTTAATAAGTTATTAATAAAGTTTCTCTCAGTGTATGCACACTATATCAAAAGTACTTTATCCACATTCGGCTTAAAATTAAACCCAAGCCGGCAGGCAGATTTACCCCCTTAATTCCTAATATTTGATACCCTTATTTCCGCTTTACCCCCTTCCCACACCATACATTTCCCCCTAGTTCTGAACCCCACCCCAGGCACCTCCCATGGTACAACTGGGGCAGACAACATTTATGCAAGGTCACACCAAGCATTTTGTTCACCTATTGTTCTCCCCTTGACACCGATTATAATAGGTGGCGCCTTAATCCCAGTTAACAAGACCGCTTAATATTGCTCCCTGCTCGTGACATTTTCTCCCTCAGGCTATAGATCACACTTTACTCCACTGATAATACCAACAACATTGTATTATTTCTTTAATGATAATAACAATACAATACAATTATTATTTTCCAAGTGGATCAACAATTAAAACACAGCTCTCTTTATTTTCTTCACTCGTAACTCGGCGTGATAACATCTTAGCCCTTATAAATTATTAAATAAAGTATAGTTCATATTTTATTGAATATCAAATAAACAGCAGGGCTGGAGCAATTCTTTCAAACATGAAAAACAACTTTTCATGTCTGATTAATTCACACAAATAAACTAACCACGGCCTGTTTTTGTTTTCTTGTTTTTGTCAACTCTGCGTGATGACATCTTAACATCCTCATTATTCAGATATTATCCATATTTTTGATTCTATAATAAACCACAGCAAGCGACCATTGCATACACTTGAATGATTGAATTGGAAGCTGTTAGGTTATTCCTTTTAATCCTTGATGAATTATATACATACAAGTAAAATAAACAAGGCCTCAATTCATTTTCTGTTTTTGCCAGTCTTTGCCACAGTTTAAAGCTCCAACTCTTTAATATTGTTGATTAAATACAATTCATATGTTATTGAGTAAAAAGCAAGCAGCAGGAATTGAGCGATCCATAGAAATTAAGTTAAACAACAATCAAATTATTCAACTAAGCTTTACTTTTATTTTCTTGGTTTTCAACTCTTGCGTGATAAACCGTTATACACATCTACACATAGGCCTAAATATGATTCATATTCTATTGAGCATCGAACAAATAGCAGGAATTGAGCAATTCATACGATTCATAAAAGTGAACGGGAAAAAAAATGTGACTATTGAATAATTGAACTGAAGCTGAAAGTTTGTTTGAATACCGATGTTTTGTCTGGATGGTACTCGGGCATCCGTGCCATTATATGGTGTCTAAAACTTCCTGTTTCTTCGATGAATCATTCACTTCCTGCGGGAGCTTACAACAGGGCATACAACCCCACACTATATAATCAAGTTTAATGACCAAACAAATAGCTATATTACTTCTTGCATAAGATATGGATCGTACGAACTTGTTACGGAAGTATTTAAAGACACATTTATTATTTATTGTTAGAAATGAGACGTGCACTCCAATTTTTCTATTAATTTAATATTAATTTACTAATGAAAAGATAAAGCTTTCAAATATAGAGACCAAGGTTTTCTTGTGCATTGTTATAATATTTGGGTTGGTATTTATAATTTACAACCCTGGTATAAATGATCGATAACCACTTAAAAAGTATTTAGTGTAGAAGTATTTTGAAAGAAAAACATCTATGGGTCAATCAGTGCCAAATTGGCGAACCTGTTTACATGCAGCAGTGAATGAATACAGAAGGACGCAGGTGCGCATGAAGGAAACAAGCGCACTCTGCATCATATGTGTCACGCATGCGTGTGGCCATAATCGCGCGGAGAGATATAAAAAAATTGTGGCGATTTAGAACTGATTAAACTATAGTACACCAACACCATTGTATAGGCCTTTAATCTTCTCTAAGGTAACTAAAGTAGTTTATGTATTGCCTAATACACTTTACACAGGGCTATTTACCTTGAAATACTGACAAATAACTGTGTCACTCTACCAGCAAATAGTTTCATTTTCAACAGAGGGCAATGACCTCCACTTGTATCTTGAAAATGATTGTGTTTTTTGTGTCCAAAATTGTTCGAATTCAACCCCCAAAAAATAAAGAATTAATAATGTCCCACTTTTGGGATCGTACTTAAAAAGATCATTTGCAAGTTTTGATTTTCGTGCAACTGGTATATTGCATTTAAAGCGTGAAAATTAAAGCATGACATTTTTTTTCCACTCTTTAACTACAGTTAATCAATATACACAGAGATAATAATGACCAAGTTAAGTTTCCAAGTATGATGTTATACGATACCCAGAGTACAGCGGGTCCTGTTATTACACCTATTTATTCTATATGGGTCGGTGAACTTTGTCCTTGGCAAATTGAATACTGCGTTATTGATTGTTGTTGTGTTATCATCCATGCTTCCTCAGTTAGTTTAATGTCCATATATTAGTTTGACAATATTTATGACACAATTAAGCGTACAATTATTGGACAAGTACTTCTAATGATACTCCGTTGACTAAATAATTAATTATTTAATTATGGTAAATGTACTTGAGCAACGATACAGTTCGAGGGTCTGGTGTTTCCTGTTTTACTTACAAAGTTAAACACTCTTTTTAAACAGAATTCAATATTGTTCTGAGTTTCCATTTGAATTTAAAAAAACACTCTGCTTATACATGTATATAGTGAATAATCGCTTTAACATTTGACACCATTTTACTTGCATAAAAGAAATATTACAGATAGAGAGTTTTATGTCGCGACGGAGTAACAATATTTACGGTGTTTTTCATCTTCCACTTCTTATTTTGGACACTTTTGTAATAATGTTTTTTTTTCATTATATTCTCAATATTATCTGCAGATCAAATTTGTTCCAGGCATTTCTTTGTGTGCTTCATAAATAATAATTAAGTATATAAATAATTTTGGAACTAATGTCCTATAAAAAAACACTGTTTAAACCTTCAGTGTTGTATTCCTTCCTCTTCCAAGGTTTGTAAACTCTATACCTAATATACACATACTTACAATAATTACTAATCAATTAGTATTATTCCGACCTCTAACTACATTTGTAACCGATAAAGCAACTGAAATATTGCGCTTACATTAGGCTATATTAAAAAAAATCTTTTGTCTCAACGCTCCCGCGCGCGCATTAGTATAAAAAAAAAATTAAAAATTAAAAAAAAAAAAATCCTACAGTTTCACAGATTTTTCAGATTTTCATTGATCACATCATTTTAAATACAAAAGATCACTTTTACAAGGATTTCAATATTTTATATTTATAAAAAAAAGATTTATTTTTATTTTTAAAAACGCATTTCGCATTAGGTTTTGAAGAAAAAAAACCGCATTAGGTATTGAAGCAAAATATTTTTTAAACATAGCCTTATGCAGAACACATACAAAACAATACCCATTACTTTTTATATTAAACAAACCTAATAATCTACATCACATTACGTACATGCTAGTTTAACATGCTTGTATGCTGCTGTCAGTGTTACGACCAATTTCTACCTTCGTAATTTAATAGAATACTTGTATATATTTATAAACTTATATAATTATAAATACTGGGTTTCTTATTTATACAATTTTAAGAAGGTTCTTATTGAAACGGTCGTCTTTTGTAATTTTACATTTATCGGCTTAGTAATATTATAACACCTAATAGCTAAGCAATCGAGCATTCGTGAACTTTATTTTATTGGAATCCTGGATAAGATTTCAAATAAGTTGTTTTGACCATTGCCTGGAGTTATGATTATATAAAGTCAATGCTAAGTTTGAGAAAAGTATTTCATTCTTGTAAAAAAAAAGAAGATTTTGTTTTGTTGAAAAAGTAACACATGTACATAATTATGTTTAAAATTGTGATATATGTACATGTGTTACAAATTGAATGTTGTTGAGCGTAGGCTAAATATTTCTCAATAAGTCATGTATTAACTATATTTAAAATGAAAAAAGGGCTTAAAAATCAATGTGCAGAAGAGGACCTTTATTGGGATATAACCAATCCCCCCATAAGGAAGTGTTTCTTTTCTATGTAGCCCCCCCCCCCCCCATTTATTATTACTGGCCTAAGACATACCCATTGTTACCCCAGGTTTTGGGATTTGCTACATGTTTTCTTGAATTTTATATGTACTCAGGTTTGCTATTGCTAAGCTATGGGTCCGAGGCGATTGTAAATAATCTGGCATATTAATCTAGTCAATATTAAGTTCATTTATTGTATATTATTATTATTTGTATATAAAGTGCTCAGATTAAGATAAGTTTAGCCCTCCAACTTGCAGAAAGAAAAGAAAAGAAATATATTTTGGATGTATATATATGCCCCCGATTATTTTTGCTTACTTGAAACAAAATTGCGATATGATGATAAAGCTTCTAATATTTTATACTTAAGTTATTGAAGTTAAAAAGTCAAAAGTATAGGCAGCAGAATTTACAGTTAGTCATGTGACAATTTAATCCAATGCCATTGGACAATGGTGATATTTGAACCATACCATTGGAAGCCATGTTCAAATGGTTGTTGATGATTTCAGATTTGCCTGATAAAAATCTTGAACATTTGAAGAATAGGAACATGTAGCTTTAGTTTATTTCACTTCCCCGAGACGTCGCCGCGCCACCCACTGATAGCAGCGCATTATCGTGCGCCTGCCTATTCCAGGCGCAGGCGTATTCACACACGCGTAGAGAGGCAGGAGATACACGCGCGCAGGGGTGGGGGTGTGTGTGTAAATGCTGCGCATGTAAAGTAGTAACGTCACTGTTCAGAGGAAGTGAAATAGAGTATACTTTTAGAGGGGCACTGAGAGATACGTATTGGAGTGCGCCCTCAATTTTTCTGGAAATATGTTTTTTTGCACCTTACGTAATACTTAGGTATTACTAACTACCATCTGAAACCGTTTGCCTTAATTCGCAAACTACCATCTGAAACCGTTTACCTTAATTCGCATTCCATCGTGTACAATTTCATGATTTGGTAATTTCGATGTAGATGACATCAAAATTATCGGCACCATTCGCCACATACCCTTTTCCCATAAATTATTACACTTCAGGGTTTGTACGTACCTTATCTATTGAAACAATTTTTTTCTTCCAAATTTCATTTTCTTGTCAATCTCTCGGTGCCCCTTTAATACAGGTAAAAGAAATAAACAAACATTCAAAATCTTTTATGATGTAATTTGTGTTGTAAATCAACCTCAAATTTTCAAAAGGTTGAGTACTGCTGGATTGAATGTTGGATTCTACCACAACATTTGTAATTAAAGTAAAAAGGCAAATACGATTCAAATTTTGACAATGATTTAGCTATCTGGTATAGCTTTATCACAGTTAGGTACAACTCAAAATGTACACATATTAGGCCTATATATTAATGTGTATAAGGTAATGATCTTGTATTGTACATTAACGTATCCAGAGATGACTCGTGTGTGAGGAAAATAAAATAAAAGTGAATATTGTAGATTTTCCATAATTTAAACATTAATCTTTGCTTAGTTTATTATCAATTATACATATCACATTGGAGTGGTTTTGAGAAGTGCTACGAAATGTAGAGAGCAGTTATTTTGCGTGCATCTTGCTGACAAATTCTTTCATTTCCCTTACATTTTTTTCACTTCTCCCTCCCTTCCCTCACAAAAAAAGTTGATGGTTGCACCGCCAAAAGTTTGGTCGCCCTGTTGATACCCAATAAAGGAACATGGCAAGCTGTTAAATGAACAGTCTCGTAGAAAATTTGACTCTTATCAAAAAAGATCCCAGCAAGAGAATATTTTTTCTCTACCCTGGTTTAGTAAATAAAATGAAAACTAATGGCCAATCCTGAGAGTTTTCATCAGTTTTATCTATAACATTTTCCTTTATTTAGCCCAGCTGCATAAATTTGTAGACTACATGTACAAATTCGCCCACTGTATGACTATTTGGATTACACCCCCCCCCCCACACACAAAAAAACCACACCTCTAGCGACGGCACAGCCCCCGACTGGCAGTAGTTTCCCCCGACTGACTGTAATTTCCCCCGACTGATTTCAATAATGGTGGGGGGAGGCTGCCCCCCCCCCCACCTCTTTGCGCACGCTACTGGATCAAACCTTGGTCACTGAGGGGAGAAAAGAAGTCTCATACCTTAAGACCACTTTGGTCACATTTACTTTGTTGTCACCATAGCCTTAAACATTGCGCAGTGAGGGGGGTCATAGGGTTGCTATGGTATGTTGTAGTTCTCAGCCAGGGATATAAGGAATTATATCGTCGCTGTTCTGTCAAAACCTGGTATGTTTTTCGGGCCCTTCAGCATGTATAAAGTAAAACTGCTTAACAGTTATGCATAGGAAGTGTGGCTTTATACATGTTCAGTGACAAGAGCATTTGCAAGGTAGTTGATAGATGTGTTTTTGGCCCTTGAACATGTTTAGAGCAGACTGCCCAAAGGTTACACATTGAACATATTACTTTATAGAGATACAAGGTTTTGACAGAATAGGGACAATAGCTACGTTCACACAGTGGTTATTCAAAAGCGTAACTTACGCTAAAAGCAATAAAAATTCCACAAATAGTTTCGTTACTCTGACCGCGTGTCCACACACGCTTTACTCCTATCGCTACGCCGCGTAACTTACGCCGATTATCAGCTTTGCTGGTGTAAGTGTTGAAATAGGCAGCATGGCCTTGCTTTAACCTTTGTTTAACAAATCGCAGTGTTGATGCGTGTTCTGATATTTTGGAATTAAATTTAGAAGAAAGGATAATTATATTGTTCGCATTTATACAAATAAAAATTGACTATGCACATCATCATGTTTTTAAATTGTACATCAAAAAGCTTCTGCAAATAGTCTGCCCAAACAACATCTTTAATTTTCTTTTGAACTTATTAAAATAAGTTCAAAAGAAAATTCAGTTATTTATTTTGATGTATTTTAAAATGTATCGAGATTTTATTTAAAAACCCATTTCGTTATACTACCGTATAGGCATTAATTTTCTGAGTAAGCTTTAGAATACCCTACCATTTTATTCCTCACTGTGTAAGTGTTTGGCGGGGCCCAGTGTATGTGTAGTTCTTTAAAAGTCCCCATTGAAGACATGCAGTGGTAGCGGGAGTGGTAGGTATACTAAAGGAACTCCAAAAGTTCAAAAGAAATTTCAGTTATTTATTTTGATATATTTTAAAATGTATCGAGATTTTATTTAAAAACACCATTTCGTTATACCGTATAGGCACAACACATAAGTCGCGAGCTTGTAAAACGTTATATCGTATTATATAGCATCACCAAGGTCACGATCTTGTAAAAGGTCACACTTACGCGCGATTAGCGTAAGTACCGTTCACACAGCCATTTACGCCAGGCGGGGCTACGCTGACCTCGCTTACTCCTCGCTACTCCTGCTAAAAAGCAGGAGTAAATCGACCGGATTAAGGCGGCGTAACTTACGCTAATCATCGTTCACACAGTCACTACTCCATCAGTTACGCGATTGCTACGCCAAACCACCGCTACTCTTCCTTACGCCGTCCTTACTCCGCCTAGTGTGAACGTGACTTATATGTCACAACATCCAATAATGGCCCCCATTATGGTCAGTTTCTCCCTCCCTCAACATTGATTTTGACACCATAGAATATATCCACAGGAATGTATCTTCTACTCAAATATGTAACACAAAAACAAAAGTCTTGTTCAATGTTGACACTCACAATGAGAAGATACCTACAGCTTTATAAGTTAAGGTTTGAGTTAAACATACTTTTTTTTGTCTGAATTCCACAAAATCATAAAATCTAGAATTAAAAAATAAATTGGGTCAGTATTTATTTGTTCAGTTTAAAAGATATGACAGCCAGTAGGGAGGTCACGCTGCATGTCATATTTTGTTATACGCAAGAAAACAATGGAGTCTTAGTGACTGCAATATTTGCTAGAAATAGCTTCGGAAAATGGTCTATTTGGGCATCTCGAAAACTAAGAAACGTGTTAAAAATCATGTAGAATTTTAGAGGAGGGTCAATAACATCTGCAGAATGGTAAAATGTATAGTTTTAAACACATTTGGTGACCAAATTTATGTCGTACAATGTCGGAAAATTCACGTTTTGAAAATCCGTGGTCTTCAAAATTACAGGAATCCTAACTCATTCTAAACCTCACCAAATCATGAAATGAACCCTCGTCTACAAAAAAGTCCATGTACGTATTGCTCTATCTGCTTGGAGATAGCGAAGACCACGGAAACCTCATATCTTTATACCACGGAATGAAATCTGCCATAGACATTACATGGCGAAAATCGTACAGATTTGCACTGCAGACCTCTGTGTAGGGAGTGTTGACAATAGCATGACAATAGCAAGGTCGTTTGACTATTGTGTTTGTGCATGTTTGTGACGACTGACCCCGTTTAACAATCTTCATAGCTTTCATATAGGGCTTGGGTGACCTAACTATTGACTGATGAGTAGGCTCGATCATGGATGCAGTAAGGAGTTGCACAATTTCAAAGTAGACAAACAAACACCTTTTTGTGAGTTAAGATCTGGAGGATTATCTCGAGGAAATGTTGTGTTGTTGGTGGGTGTCAGCAAGAATTGAAGAGGGTGAATTGATGAGATTGGAGGAGTGTATTTGTACTATTTCTTTGTACTAAACCTCTGTTGGGACCAGTCTTCCCACTAAAATTATCCAGGGAGTTTCCACAAATGACTGTAGCCCCAGGTGATTATTTGCAAGTATATCTAAACAAATATAATAATACTTAATACAAATGGCAGCAATTAGCCGTGGTTACATATCAAATATATACTCAAACTGTGCAATAACCCCACTACTTTTAAAATGTTCCGGGACAACATCACCAAACTATCTATTCTGTCATCTTTCTCGATTTTCCATGCTCACAAGGAACCCACATGGGACAATTATCCAACTCTCAACGTGCAATCATAATGGTTTACTGCAGGGCAGGTCCCTTTTATATGAATATCTATTTTTAATGTTTTAACACGTCTGTTTTGTTTATCATGTTGTGTTTAGTTTGTCCCCATTATCCCTGCGTTCGTCCACCTAAATGGAGAACTGATCTGGGATTTACATGTTTTCCTTTATTGTGTATCAATTCTGTATGTGTAACTTTTATGATGCTAATAAAGTGATGTGATATATTTAATTCCCCAAATGTAATAAGCTAGATGTTCCGATTTTCAACTTGTAGTTTTCTATTCGACATGAAAGGTCATCCTCAAAAAAAATCGTATTCCAAAGTTTGAGTTGCATAACTCTAATGGTTCTTATTTAAGACGCACAAGATGCCGTGAAATGTGCCCATTGAGTTGTACACAAACTATATTGGTGGTTACCACCTTTCGCGGTAATTCGACGTTATTTCACCGATTTCTTCGTATTTATACCGATTTAGGCCGTCAAATTTCAGTATGACGATGAGAAATATATGAGCTTTCATATGATATGAAAATCTCCGTATGTTTGAAATAATTCTGTGTTACGAAAATGTGATCGGGTCATCTACCTTTAATACAAATGGCGGCAATTATCTATTTCAATTCCCCAAATGTAATAAGCTTAATAAAAGTGGACGTTCCGATCACTTTAGTGGGTTTCTTCCATCAATATATTTTGATATCAGAATAAACCCCATATTTTTCTCATTATTTCTGTAAAATGTTTGGCGCAAGATATGTTTCATTTAGATGTTATATGCCAAAATGCAGTGAATTACTGCCGATCAATGGTGGTTAACTCCCGGTCAGTTTGTGTACTGCTCAAGGGGCATATTTCATGTCACCTTGTGCTTCTAAAATAAGAACCATTTGAGTTATGCAACTCAAACTTTGGAATACAACTATTTTAAGGATGATCCTTCATGTAGAATAGAAAGCATCAAGTTGAAAAATAAATCGGGCCAGCAATCTACCTTAAAGCTTACACCACATAACAGCTTTATTCCATGTTCAAAGTGATGTCACGGGTTTACAGAAGTGGATAAGGCCTAGGAAGAAATAAACCCTGTTCTACGGGCCCGACCGACCCATTTTTGTTTGAATGTCCCTAATTTTGTTATGTTTATTTGCTGTCGTTGTCAACAACAACAACAATTTGTGTGAAATGTTGTGAAAATTGCTGAAAATATCTTCACAACAGTGTACTGTATTTTTTGAAGCTGGATCTCTTTACGCTGGTTTGGGGGACGCCATGAATGCCCATGATGTCACGTCACATCCCCGCTTTCAAGTTTCCCATCTCACACTCACCCCCCCCCCCCCCCCCTCTAAAATTTCTGTCTCAGCGGCAAAAGTTGACAGCCGGGTAGTAAAAAATAAAATTGAAAATTCGACTGACCGACCAACCCTAACCTGAGATGTTTTGCCCGTAGAACAGGGTGTTTTTGGTCGCCTAATGTCCAAATGATTCTATATGGCTGCGTTTCAAACATGTATATCATTTTAGACACTTTGATATTACAAAGCTGTATTTGTTATTTTGACATATCAATGACCACTTTTTAAAAATCAAATTAGGCCAATTTTGAAATCCATTGGACCCAAAATTGCACAGAAATATTATAGAAATGTTAATGCATTTGTATACCTTAGATAGAACATTGTGTCCAAATTTGTAGACAAATTCAATTTTTTTTCAGATGCACACCCCTACACACCATAATCAAGTTTTTGTATTCCAGGGAGTATTTGATTATGATGATTTTGAACTGCCAATCAGCTCAGAGAATCATTTTGATGGCTTATTATGATATCTTAAGATTGAAGTTTTTGTAACCAATAAGTTTTGTTACATATTATTTCAGCATATCATATTACGGGCTTTTGTCTTCAGACTGGACAAACATTTTATTAACCGAATATTATTGTAATTTCTGTTGATAGTTGAGGTTTGGCTACCTTCGTCACGGCTTCATTAAGCACTCTACTCGTTAATTAGCAAATGGCGTATGCTTTGTCTCAAATTACAAACCAAAAAATAAACCACAGTCGGATTAATTGATCTTATTTTGAATGAAACATGGAAGGCCAAGGCAAAGTAACAAAAATTATGTGTTTCTCGTCCCCGCCCGCACCGATTTTTGACGCCGCTCCAATATTTTTGTTATTTGTTATTTTCCAAAAATCCTTCAAGATTCCAAAAAAAGTTTGAAAAAAATATCAAAAATCATACCTGTCTTTGTTGTGTGTGAGTGTGTCCATCATTTTCAACTATATTTCAATGAAAAAGACGCGAGAAACACTCGTTGGCATAGATAGTGATAAGAATATCGAAACAATTCTTGAAAAAAGCTTGTAATTTGGCTTCTGAAAAATAACATAAAATCCAAAAAATAACAAATAGTAAGGGCCGCGCTCACTGATTTAAAAAAAAGTCCGGACGTGAAACACGTTACTTTTGTTACTTGGCCCAATGCAAAAATAAAATGTATGTTTGTTCACCCATCTTCTTTATCAAAATTGTCCAGATGGAAGGAACGATTTTATTTAACCATTGTCAAATGTTGGTGTAAAATTAACTAAAAAGGTCTTTATGAAGCATATTTATTATTGGTGTGAGCAAATTCAAGTAAAGGTTTTTTTAATCAATACAATTTATGACATCAAAATTTGGCCAAAACAAAAAGGAAACAACTCTGTAGAAATTTGAAAATTGGTTTGTCTTTCTGTACAAAAATGTTAAGCAAATGGAATTTAGAAAATTTGATTGGTTTCACAAGTAGTAGTATATATACAGACTGTAACCAAAAAAAAGTTATACAATCGCCATTTTATTTTTAGTTCATTGTTAAAATCTTGCAATGTCAAAATCTCTTACACTCTGTGTTAAGTTCCGTTTTGGCTACCAGAATCATATTATTTGGTCTTTTCAACTACTTGCGTTTAAAATTTATGACCAATCTACTAAGTCGTCTAGAAATCGGGTTGGGCCACTTTCACAATAATATCATACAATCTTGCTTGTATAAATGCAATGGTTAGGGTATCATGCAAGGAGCATTAAAGAGAACAATATAATTCTTTTTCAAATAGTTTTATTTCATTTGAATAAATAAATTCATAAAATAATTAAATAATATTTGTAAAGACCTAACCTTCTTTGTAATACTTTTAACCACTTGAAACGAACCATTGTTGTCTAACAAGAGCGCTCTACTGCTATGTTCCTGGTTCGATTCCATGCATATTCATCCCAGTGGTTTTACCATTGATTAAACCAAAGTGGCCCAGGTGATTTCATGACTACTTTAGACAATTGATCATATCTCTGCTTACCGACCATCGATTGTCATGAAACAAAGCTTATTCGAAAGCTAAGAAAATTCCCCTCGCACACCATTAAAACTCGAAACAGAATTTCTACGGGAGATATTTTTAATATTTTTTTCAAAACTGTATAACTTTTTTGTTTTTTTTGTTACAGCCTGTATACATTAATTAGGAATTTCTTGGAATTATATTATTTGCAAAAAAAAGACCCACAAAAATATTTTTTTCCAAATTTTGAGTTGGTGTTGTTGGACAACCAGACATTTTTTTGACAAAAATGCTTGACAAATATCGGCACGAGCGGAGCTCAAACCTCAAGACATATGATGCGCGAGGGCACACTAACCAAGCTAACAGTCTAACACCATCGTCTGCTAGCGGTTTAATGTATTACACCTCATTAGATCTGCGCACAGCGTGGCGCCATTGCGGTCAAACTTGAAGCTGTCGTTCAACTTGATCTTCGATACAATTCAATGCCCCTCGTGCAACAACTATAAGACCAAAGACTAATGCTTCCTGATTTTCCGTACGGGCAAACACAATGAAAGGGTCCAACCCACTTTGCTCAACAAACAGATCAAACAAGCAAAGTTTTACCCTTGAAAAATCTTGAAGAAAAGTAGCATTTTAGCTTGTAGCACGTGCAAGGCGCTGATCCCGGAAAGCTACACAAGCGAGGACACAAAAGACTTGGATGATTGCAACAATGGCTGGATGTATGTACAGTTATTGACCACTACTATATGTATTAAGAAACAAGAAACAAAATGTTTGATTTGCTTCAGAAGGTAATAAGAAATTATTAGGAAAAAATAAATTATTGTTTGGATAATCTGATCCGCCCTCCCCTGAGAGTATAGGAGAGGAAGCAGGGGGGGGGGGCAGAAAATCAGCAAGTGATATTTTTCTTCTTCGGTTTTGTCAAATTTTAGATAATTCCTCTCAAAAAGGCACCAGTTAGTCGTTTTCAGTATTAATCAGGCTAAAATTGGAGAAGGCAAAAAAAATCAAATTAAAAACACAACACTTGGTCCTTTAAAAAATATCTTGTTGAGACAACCATTGGATTAGTATCCCACACTTGATAATAAGCATCGATCCTGACATCCTAATTCTTTCTTCAGATTGAATGAAGTGCAGTTTTAATGACATAATCAACACATTAACTTTGGTGTGTAATCTACTATAAACCAAAATATTATAGCGTTGAAAAAAAACACCTTGCAATCAATATAGTTATTATCATGAAAGGGCCTGCTTATGGGTGATAAACCGGGCAGTTATGGATTAAAATTGTAAAGCAACATTTATGCGCCATTTTAATTTGTGCAATTCATTTATTGAAGTTAATCGGGTCATTGACTTTATATACAATATAACGATATTAAAATATCATGAGTAGAATCCTAAGTTGAAATCTATATAATGGATTAATCAATATGTTAATATAAATAGAATACAGTGTTTATTGGGTTATTTGTGATCATTTACAAGTATTTTCTCATTCTTTACTCTAATGAGACAAATTAATTTGAGTGTTTTTTAGCAAAAAGTAAACACCATAAAAAGTTTTTTGAATGGAAGCCTGGAAATAGACTAAAGTTCTTAACATAAATAGAATACAGTGTTTATTGGGTTATTTGTGATCATTTACAAGTATTTTCTCATTCTTAACTCTAAAATAAATAAATTAATGTGAGTGTTTTTGCAAAAAGTAAACACTATAAAAAGTTTTATGAATGGAAGCCTGGAGACAGACTAAAGTTCTTAACATAAATAGAATACAGTGTTTATTGGGTTATTTGTGATCATTTACAAGTATTTTCTCATTCTTTACTCATATAAATAAATCCAAAAAAATAAAGACAAATTAATTTGAGTGTTCTTTAGCATAAAGTTAACACCATAAAAGGTTTTTTGAATGGAAGCCTGGAAACAGACTAAAGTTCTTAACATAAATAGAATGCAGTGTTTTGGATTATTTGTGATCATTTGCAAGTATTTTCTCATTCTTATCTCTAATAAATCAAAAAAAATAAAGACAAATTAATTTGAGTGTTTTTAGCAAAAAGTAAACACCATAAAAAGTTTTTTGAATGGAAGCCTGGAAACAGACTCAAGTTCTTAACATAAATAGAATACAGTGTTTATTGGGTTATTTGTGATCATTTGCAAGTATTTTCTCATTCTTTACTCTAAAATAAATAAATCAAAAAAATGTGAGTGTTTTTGCAAAAAGTAAATACTATAAAAAGTTTTAGGAATGAAAGCCTGGAGACAGACTGAAGTTCTTAACATAAATAGAATACAGTGTTTATTGGGTTATTTGTGATCATTTACAAGTACTTTCTTATTCTTTACTCTAATATATATAAATCAAAGACAAATTAATTTGAGTATTATAGCAAAAAGTAAACACCATAAAAAGTGTTAAAGGCCTTGAAACCAACTTAAGTTCTTCAAGTTTCTGAAAGCTGATTTGCCAAAGAAATATTTTATGAAATGTATCTATTTCAACAGTGACAAATCAACATCATGTGACCAATTCCGACAACATTGCAGATCCTGCGTGTTATATTGGAGTTTCCCCTGGTCATTGATAATTTGTGGCTTGTTCATATTATAGGAAGTGTGGCACTATTTGGCAAGCTACCAATCCCACTTCCCATGGCCTTAATTTTCATTATAATATTTTGTTAATTTAAGCCTGATTTTTTTGTTATTCACAAAAATGTTTCAATGTTGTAAACCACTCCTACAGAACCAGGAACATTTCATTTTTAGGGGGAAAATAGTTAAGTTAGACGACAAAAAACCTATCCCTGTTCTACAGATTTTCAGACCGCTCAGTTGGATGGGCATTTTTTGTTTGGTTGGTTGGTTTTTTCTTCAAATTTTTGGTGACATTTTCAATGATTTTCAAAAAAACTTTCAAAATTGTTATGAAGATTTGGGGAGAATTTTCAACAATTGTTGACATTTTTCAAAAAATGTGCAAATTTGTTTTAACAAAATTTGAGGATGGAGGGAGAGGAGGAGGGGAGGGAGGGAGGTTAGGAGGAGATTGCTACAAGTATAAAATGACCTGTATACTTTTCATCGATTTACAATTTTATTCGGATCGGATTTTAGATAATGGTGTAAAAATTAACAATGGATATATCTTTGAACATCAAAAACAAACAAACAAGGTCTTCTAAAAAACTGGGTGGACAAGTGTCAAAAGGATGAGAAGACTTGATATTGGTTTTGTTGACTTTTGTGGAAGTCGGCAAGAGGATCACTAGTGTGTTGTTTCTGAAAGAAAATCACCGAGACGTTATGTGAGCGATATGTGGTAAAGTTTACTATGGGGAAAAAAAGAAGAAGAAAAATATCATAATTTAAAATTTAATTTAAATTCCAATGTTTATTAATTACGAGAAAAACGTAATTTATGACAAATTCAAAAGTGCAACAAAATAACTTGGTTTTCCCGGGGCGCCAGGATAATTATTATTAATACTATAAATAGTCAATCGTTATGTAAAAATAAATCACGAACATCACATTCACAACACAACACAACAGCCGAATCAAAAAAAAGAAAAATGTGATTAAATAAAGTGCTCACTCGTACCCCCAAAAAGAGTCTCGTTAATAAACAAACTAATGATATTGTAATTAATTAATATAATGGAACATCAAAAAGTACCAATGTTTATACAAAACAACTTGTCTGAAAAGTGAAAGCAACGTATGCAACGCAAATGGTTTATCCACTCAATACAATAGTTATGTAGGCCTACTGCTAAATCGAAATTAAAACCATTTTATCCCAAAAAATATTTTTGAATGATCTGTATTGAAAAAAATGATATAAAATGTGCAAACTAGAGTGCTATTAATATGTCTATTTAATTTGAGAGTAAAAAAAGTTAATTTTAGATGACACAAAAAACATCATCCCCGCCGGGACTCGAACACTCGAACACTCGAATCTTAGAAATGCCATCTGCGATAAAACAGTAATCGTCTAGCGCTCTAGACCGCTGCGCTAGACCGCTGCGCCACGGGTCATTCTGAAGATGGCGACAGTTTTTAATAATATATAGTGTCGTTACAGGGTTATCCACTCAATAAACTAAATCGAAAACTAAAAAGTGATATTTATTTATTATTTAAAGCTACATTGTAAATTAGAGAACCATTTTATTTACGGTAATAGACACATTTAATATAAAATAAAAATAAAAATATTAGTTTCGCACTGAATAACTGAATTTGGAGGTATTTTCGGTTTTATTACAATCCAACTGGTCTCTATGGTGGCCAAGTTTAGACTTGTCCACCAAAAATCTCAAAACTCATTGTCAGGACAACAAGTCAACTTTTTTGTTGTGTACATATACCGAAATGTTCCTTGTTAAGACAATTAAAGATATTCTAGAGTATCTTTTGGCAAATCTATAAATTCCCCTACTAGATTTAGTAGACGAAGTGTATCAACAATTTTGTTGTTAAAACTTCCTCAGGGCCCATACAATAACAATACTCGTAGTGTACTTCCTCTCATTTCAATCAATAGTAAATAATGTTTGACCTGA
Organism: Ophiura sarsii; assembly: GCA_035610835.1. NCBI lineage: Eukaryota > Metazoa > Echinodermata > Ophiuroidea > Amphilepidida > Ophiuridae > Ophiura > Ophiura sarsii. Next base: position 59,732,974 of record CM069458.1, on the reverse strand, counting down.
CTGACTGGCATAGTTCCACTCATATGTCACTTTTCTTGGAACTCGCTTTAAAGGGACAGTGGTAGACTTATGGATTTTTCTGGCAGCACGTCCCACCACCATGTGTTTTCAATAGGGAATTTTAAAAATAACCCAAACATCACAGTGTATGATCAATATGGTGAGTAGATTAAGGTTTTAGCTATGTAGGCAAAAGTTACGTTAAACCTTTTGACATTTCAAATTGTGGAATAAAGCAACTTACTATCTGTAGTTTCTCAAACTCCAATGGCTTCAGAATGTCACATTTAGTCCTTACGTACGTGTCAGTAAATGATTAGAATTCAACTGACACGGAAATCACCATGCACCATTATAAATATCAAAATTAAGTAAAAAAGTAAAGGAAAAAAAAAGAAGGAAAAAAAAGAAGAAGATAAATTATAGAGATGTGGACAAGGCTCAACAAAAAGGTAGAAGCTTGTTATATTGGCCTATATCCATTGAGGTACAATTTTACCCTGAACTCATGTAGATAATACCATAGATCTTTGAGAAGAAAATATAGATGACTGAGGTATCTGCATTGTGTTTGTGTACTGCTTTCCTATTTCATGGCAAGAAAGACATGTATGGGTTCCATTGAATTCAAATGTCCCGATGAGATTGGCCCATTTTTATGAAAAAAAGATTGATCAGTAAGATTTTTAGGCCGGGGGGGGGGGGGGGGGGGGGGATGACTCACCTAATACGGTATACAGGGATGTGCCCCTCTAATGGGTCGCTTTTGTGCCAAAAATCTATAAACATGGGGTATGATTTTGTGCTGGAAAATCCCTAATAACGGGGTCACTTTTTACAAATGGGTCTATTTTTGCAAACATTTGGTCTATTTTTATCATTATTTGCAAAAACTGGGTCTATAATGAAGTAAAATCCTTAGAAGTGGGTACGTATTTTCAATATTCACCCTAAGGAATGTGTAGGGTTTTTAAATCTCCAGCCGCACACCCCGACCAAACCAAATCTGAGTACCGCCTGCTCACCCTCACCCCCCCCCCCCCAGGTTATTAGGTAGATAAAAACGACTGTATGTCCGAAATGAAACATTCAAATTAACCATAATGCTTGTGACCTGTAATTATTGATAATAAGCATTTTCCTCCAAATAATATATGCCAGAAATCTTTTAGGTCATATCAGGACAGAGAGAATGTAACAAAGACATAGTGGTTGCCAAAAATAGGTAAATGATCTCCGATAGTGGTTGAACTCTGCCAAAGTGAAAGCGTAAATAGTTTAAAATTGAGATTGAAAATAGGTCCTTTAAGATACCACAAAGAAATGTGTCACCACTCTATATTATTAGGAGGTTGAACTGGTTGACCCCAGCAGGGCATTGTGTCAGTTTCACATCTTCTCTAGCTTTTATCCACAAATTATGATGGTGGAACAGAGAAAAACCCAAAACTTTCAAATCATCCAATTTGAGATTTAAAAAACAAAACAATCTTTGATGTGGTTCCCAAAAGCTCCCAATTCGTCAAGATTATGGAAAATAGTCAATTCAGAAAACCTCCTTATAGTGATTAAACTATTTAGCTATTTGGTTCCCAAACACCAGGGTTCAACCATGGAGGTATCTTCCATGGTTCACCTAAATGATAACCTTAAAGGGCATTGAGAGATGTATTGATAACATAGCACAAATCCAAAATGTCATACAATTCCGACATCGCCTTCATACCAAATAAGCAAATAACGGCACTTCTGGGTTGAGATTTGCCGCGAAAGTCTGTGAGTAAAACGATAGCATAACTTCCTAATTCAGCACCTAGTTCCGATATGATCATATCGAAACAAAGAAAATCATGAAATTTTATATGATAAACGGCGAATGTTGGTAAACTGTTTCAGATGGTAGTTAGTATATGCCTTAGTATTATTAATTTGATGCAAAAAACTGATTTCCAGGATAATTGAGGGCGCACTCCCGTATGTATCTCTCAATGCCCCTTAAAAACTGATTTGAAAATGTCCAGATATATATTTATCCAGGGTGCAGCCGTTGCTATGGTATAAAACAAAACATACAATTACCGTATATAAAGTTCTGATACCCCTAAATTGAGAACAATTCAAGTAAAACTCACTAGTGTCAGTGATGGGAAAAGTGCTCAATGAAGCTACTTGAGTTAACATTATTTAGGGACATCTTAAAGCTTTCCATGCAGCAGGTGTCTGCAGACGACATTCCAAAACTTCATAAAATATTTTAAAAATGTCAAAATTATTGAATCTCATTTTCATATTTGGAATCAAAATGAGTAATGCATCGAAAGAAGTACAAACATGCCTAGTATTGGTTCTGTAATCCTTGAGATAGACCTTGAAATTTGGAAAAGGTTTCTGAAAAATCTGTTATGTATAATATGGTAAAACCAATAGCGCATGGAAAGTGTTGAAGTAAATTTGTCAGTTACTGATGACTTTACATGCTTTAAGTGGTTGTGTTAACATGGTCCTGATAACCAATGGTTCTTATCATGAAAACTCTTAACTTGCCATTTATTTCACTTTGTATCTCAAAAGACATGTAAACAAATGGTGTCTGCATGGTCACACCTATCTCCCTATAATAATCAGCGGACTGTTCTATATAGAAGCAAAGAAACAAAAATGTGTTTAAAATGTTAGGCCTGATAGATTGCATTATTTGGAATGAATACCAGCGAATCCTTACAATAGTGCTACGGGCTGTTCCATTTGAAATACATACACCCCCTATTACCTTAATCTTCCCAACAGGGAGTGTGAATTTCAAATGGGTTTACCTGCATGGGTGACTCCATTTGAAATGTATACTCCCTGTGTGAAAAATTTATATCATGTCTTCCATAGGGGGTGTATGGATTTTAAGAATTTTGACACCCTAGAAATTATATTTGCAAAAAAGAATAACTCAAACAAACCCAAGGGTGTGGAGGGTGGCAAGGCAGAGGATGGAAAATCAGGTCCAAATCCAAATTGGGTATCCTACTAGCTTTTTGCTAGTTACAGAATAAAGCCCAATATATGTTTAACACAGATGGTCCGGTCCTGGACCAAAATTTTGGTCCAAAATCTGACTTTCTGTAAAGTCGATCAATGAATTTGTGCAGGACCTCCATAAGATTAATGTCATAAACCCATTGACACGGTGTCAAACCATGGAATTCTATTTACGAACAAAAAACACTCCAAAAATAAGTTGTCGGAGCCCCAACAGTTTATTTTTACCCATTCAAACCATGAGTTAGGACATGTATTGCTCTGTAACTTAACAGATATTCCAGTTCAATTCAACAGTCCTTTTACAGTGTTTCCGGCTACACAAGAGAACATAGTGCAGAATGCTTTATGATGAAAATTTTAAAAAATGTGTTGAAAATTTCCTTAATTGGAAGCAATTTCCATTGTGGTTTAGTTAGTCAAGTTCTGTGATAGGTTTTTTGCGAAAAATACAGTCAACATAGAATTATGAGTCCAGGAAAGTCTTTCTTGATAGTCAAACTTCATTATAAACGAGGGAAAAAATGTGTTAAAATGTGAAAAACATTACATAATATTGCTTTAAGAAAACTGTTACATTCAAATATGGTCAATTTTTCCAACACCTGGTCACAATTTTGTAGATTGATATCACAAATCAACAGCGTATTTTACACAAATTATAAGATGATATCTTAATTGTTTATGAGATGTAATCTTGTGACAAATATGTCAGATGTATTTAAAGTTGTCAAAGTTTTAACCTTTAAAAAACCACAAAGTAATGTAATGCCATGCTGTCAAACACAGAGGAGAGAAGGGGGCACTCACGCTTACATCTGACACCCGGGGGAGGGGGCAGTCAGCTATATGACTGTAAGCATGCCAGTGATGTAGCCAGAAGCGGAGTGATAAACTATTTGAGTCATGTTGGTTGAGATTGGCACTGTCGGTTAATATCGAGCCCAACTTTTCGGCCCAGTTTTGGGGAAGCCACTTCACAACCCCCCCCCCCCCCCTAGTTTCTGACTCGGCGGCTCTTCTCAAAAGTTGACAGCCTTTGTCGGTTCACTTTTATTTTTGCCCCCTCCCAATATAATTAAACTAGCTACGCCACTGAAGCATGCATGACCAATCCTACTAGCTTTTTGCTAGTTACAGAATAAAGCCCAATATATGTTTAACACAGATGGTCCGGTCCTGGACCAAAATTTTGTTCCAAAATCTGACTTTCTGTAAAGTCGATCAATGAATTTGTGCAGGACCTCCATAAGATTAATGTCATAAACCCATTGACACGGAGTCAAACCATGGAATTCTATTTACGAACAAAAAACACTCCAAAAATAAGTTGTCGGAGCCCCAACAGTTTATTTTTACCCATTCAAACCATGAGTTTGAAGTAATTTAATAGGACATGTATTGCTCTGTAACTTAACAGATATTCCAATTCAATTCAACAGTCCTTTTACAGTGTTTCCGGCTACACAAGAGAACATAGTGCAGAATGCTTTATGATGAAAATTTAAAAAAATGTGTTGAAAATTTCCTTAATTGGAAGCAATTTCCATTGTGGTTTAGTTAGTCAAGTTCTGTGATAGGTTTTTTGCGAAAAATACAGCCAACATAGAATTATGATTACATAATATTGCTTTAAGAAAACTGTTACATTCAAATATGATCAATTTTTCCAACACCTGGTCACAATTTTGTAGATTGATATCACAAATCAACAGCGTATTTTACACAAATTATAAGATGATATCTTAATTGTTTATGAGATGTAATCTTGTGACAAATATGTCAGATGTATTTAAAGTTGTCAAAGTTTTAACCTTTAAAAAACCACAAAGTAATGTAATGCCATGCTGTCAAACACAGAGGAGAGAAGGGGGCACTCACGCTTACATCTGACACCCGGGGGAGGGGGCAGTCAGCTATATGACAGTAAGCATGCCAGTGATGTAGCCAGAAGCGGAGTGATAAACTATTTGAGTCATGTTGGTTGAGATTGGCACTGTCGGTTAATATCGAGCCCAACTTTTTGGCCCAGTTTTGGGGAAGCCACTTCACAACCCCCCCCCCTAGTTTCTGACTCTGCGGCTCTTCTCAAAAGTTGACAGCCTTTGTCGGTTCACTTTTATTTTTGCCCCCCCCCCCCCCCAATATAATTAAACTAGCTACGCCACTGAAGCATGCATGACCAGGGGCCCTTAATTGACCATTTCAAGAATAAGGGTACTTTTAAAAAAATACTGCCAATATCAATAAAAGTGTGATAACCTCAGAATCTAGGTTCTGTTTTCTTTAACATCATCAATACCTTAAAAGAACCCCTTACTTGAAACTTCTAAAAAGTAAATCATGTGATATTCACTCATTTTTAACACTTTTGGTGCAAAATATTTACTTGTTCAGCACAAGCACACAAAATCCTCGTTTTTTTTGTGTGGCTTCCAGCGGCTATTAGATTTACCATTATACAAAACAGATTTTTTTTCAGAAACCTTTCCCAACTTTCAAAGTCTTATCTCAAGAAATACTGAACCAATGCTAGGCATGTTTGTACTTATTCTAGTGCATTTCTCATGGTCATTCCAAATATGGTGATGAGAATTAATATATTTGACATTATTAAAACATTTTGTGACAATTTGGAACTGTCGTCTCCCGAAGACTGCTACATGGAAAGTGTTAAGGGGTGCCTGAAAAATTCAGCTAAATTAGCCCCTTTTCATTTTCCAATTCACCCAGAACTGGGATTTTGTCCCCTTGCACAGACAAATAACCCTTGTGATGACGTGCCTGAAAGATGTGTTGGGTATCTTGTGACGGTATGTCCCTATGTCTAAACAGTTATCGTAACCACACGGACCTAAACGCCATGCATCAAAGTGTCAAACAAGCATGTTACGTATATCCTGCAAATTAAAATGTTTACTCTTTTTTTTAATGTCGTGATCTATTAGACGATATGCCACATAAATTGACTAGTCTGTAATTAATCTGCTCGTTGACTTCCTCCGTGTGACATCTTCATTTTTGATGCGTGCAGCTGTGCGTCTTGTTATTTGGACGGTGTATATACACGCAATTACTTTAAAGGTATATTATGTGATCTTTCCAGGGAACGCCCTCAACATCGAAAAAAAAATAGAAAGCAGATTTTCTTGCAGATTTACATTTCTGATCATAAATCATGCATACATTCCAAGTTACAGGGCGATACGATTCTTAATTACTTCAAAATCATGGTTTTAGAGTGAAAATAAACTGTCGGAATCCCGACACTTTATATTTTTCACTCTAAATTCACTCTAAATCCATGATTTTGAGGTAATTAGGAATCGTATCGCTCTGTAACTTGGAATGTATGTATGATTTATGATCGGAAATGTAAATCTGCAAGAAAATCTACTTTCTAAAAGAAATCATGAATAGAGGGCGCTATCTGGAAAAGATCACATAATATGCCTTTAATAGTGACGTTAAACTGATTTTATCAAACAAAGGATTTGAACATGTGTCCCAGATTGAATTATTGATAATTACACAGATCAATGATGATTAAGTTGACGTAGCATTCGAGGGTTTATTGCAACAAAGTCCTATCTGCAATGGCTGCCATTTGCGAGATTGTGTTTCCATAAGGGCATCTTAAAAAAGCACCCTTAGATATAATATGTGGCAGCTATGTTGTATATTACCTTTCACACAACTGAGATTTAAGTGTGAAAATGTCCTATCTGCAATAGCTGCCCTGTGTTACTTTAAGTTTATATCAATGAATCTGCTATAGACGTCCACAGATGATAACATCTGGCAGCTACACTGTAAAAAGAAACGTTTATATTTCTGATAACACTTAATAAACACTTAAACACGTTTATTTTTGTGTTTTACGTGTAAAGGTATAGGAGGCATTTCTACGATAAACGTTTGCATAAACACTACAACACGTTTATAGAGGTAATTGTGTAATATTTATTAACACACCAACATGTTTATATCAGCAATATAAACATGTTGGGGTGTTAATAATTATACAACAAATACCTCTATAAACGTGTTGTAGTGTTTATGCAAACGTTTATCATAGAAATGCCTCCTATACCTTTACATGTAAAACACAAAAATAAACGTGTTTAAGTGTTTATTAAGTGTTATCAGAAATATAAACGTTTCTTTTTACAGTGTATTGCAGATGGAGCCTTGTTGCACTAAACCCTCGATTTGATCCTGGATTTGGATTGAACAAAGAAATCAAACATTCTTGTATGTGACTAAACAAGTCCCTCCTTCTGAGGTCCCCTATTTTTCAAAGTACTAACTTTTTCTGCTTGCTTCATTTGATATGAGCTTAGGTCTTCATAGGGCAGTGTTGCAATGACTTGACTTTGGTTGGACTATTTAGTTACTATTATTGATGACCTGAGACTGACTTATGTTACTCAGAGTAATGTCTTCACGTGGTGTCTGAACTTTTCAAAAGATTCTGCTTGACTTGCCCGTAATACTTCTCAACTCTGAAGCAAAAAAGTTCAGGATAACTTGGTGTGACTTATGCATTAGTGATTTGACTTGACTTAAGGTGACCAATGACTTGACTTGACCTATATATCGGATTGACTTAACTTGACTAAATGAAGAAAATATAGAAAGACTTGACTTGACTTTAGCCACAACCAAGACCCATATCTTAGAATTTCTCGCAAAACCCAGGACCCTAAAGATTGTTCTAATAAAACTGTCCTGATGGAGCGACACACTCCCGTATGTGACATACAGGGTGTCCCTAAAAAAGGGTGCATGTGTTCCACATTGCCCTCATTGGAGACTCAGTATATAGCTGTAATCTTTATATAATATAATTGGTGTCTTTTGTCTTAATTTTGTCTGTGTGTGATGCTTTGTGCGAGTTCCTTTCTGGAATTGGGGTGAATAGGAGCTTTTGCAACTTTTGAAAGTTAATTTAGTTGGCTTTCGAATGCCGTTTATTTGATTGTAATTGCCCTTAAACCAACGATATGCTTGATCAATCACAGGTATTAAAAAAGGTGGCATAATTCTGTTATACCCTACACACCAACATCGGTAGTATGCGTCGTTCTTAAAGATCACACACTATGAAATCCCCTGTGAAGGGTATAACAGTATTACTCCGCAAAAAAGGTTGTGCCACTTGCCACTTTTTAGGAAAACAGATGATTGTGGAGAGAGTCATTTTGCTCATTTAATAATGAGTATTTACTAAAATGGTGTTGATATGAGATTCATGATGACTAAATTACCTACCTTTCAAATGCCGTTTGTTTGGTCTCATTTACCTTATCCTATCAGAAAATATTTGACCCCAAAAATGTAAAGTTTGTGCTATTTTTCTAAAGAAATGCTTATATAGAATATACACATGGATGATTTCTTTTCAAAAAACTGGCACAACTTTGATCTTGTTTTCTTGTGGTCAAACAAGCATATCTTTAGATAGACTCAAGCAAATTGGACATACCAAATAGCGTATTACAGGATATTTAGTCATTTCAAAACTCTTACAAACACCAAATACCAATACGAATTATTTAATGATAAAATTGACACATTCCACACAAAACCATATTTTTCTAAAAGTGGCACAAGCCCAATTGTATAGTGCTCGTTGTTGATACAACATATCTGTAGATTGAGAAAAATAAACACAATCAAATAAACGGTATTTTAATGCCAACTAAATTATCTTTTAGATTATAATAACGATTACAGCCAAATACCGAGTCATTAATGAGGGCAATGACGTGGAACATGTGCACCCTTTTTTATGGTCACCCTGTATACAGGGTGTATCAGAAAGAACTGCACCGTGTTTCTAAAATACATAAAAAATACAAAATGAGTATTGTTTTAAATTTAAACACCTGCAATATAAAGGTAAACATGTTTCCTATATTATATGTTAATTTCATTGAGATATCTCTATTTGTTCTCGTGTGGCAAGACATAGTCGAAAATGGATGAAAAAATATGTTTTCAATTTCAATCAATCCTCTCTACCACTACCCCCTACATTTCAAACAATGTAGCCCACACTACATAAGCAATATTCAAAACTCCCACCAAAGCTGCCAAAGAAAAGAAAGTTAAAATCACTCAAACAGAACAAATCCCGGTTTATTTGCGGATTAAAAATCAATATTTATCTCCAAATTTCACCCACAAAAGTATGCAAATAATAAATAGTTATACAAGTTGAGATATGGCGACCAAAAATAAACCCTGTCCTATGGACGGATGGATATCTCAGGTAAGGTTAGTAATTTCACAGATTTTTTAAATTGATAATTTCAACCAAAATTGAAAGTTTGTATTTTCCATCCGAAATGTCCGTTTTCAAAACGGTTTGAACAATATAAATCGAATTCATACCATAATAAATCATATTGCCTCGGTACAGGTTATTCTGATACACCCTGTATATATGCACGCCCATCGCTCTTCAGAGTTCCTTTAATCATGTCAGAGATTGCAATCAACATGTTGACAGGACATCCCATAATTATTGTGTATTATATTAATATTGAAGAATATAAACCTTCTTATCATAGTTGGAGGTGGTTAGCATTAATTTGGTGGTCAACTTATGTTACCATTGTCTTTCCTGGTTGTCATCATGTGAGTCTTTGACACAAATATGTTATTGTATCTTCTTAGGAAATGAATGTCTAGTTTAGGACATATGCCATTTCCTCCAATGTAAGATCAGTCGGTGGATGCTTGACTTTGAGGTCAGTAACCTGTTCAGGCTGTTGTCAAGGAAGAAGACTGATTTTCTGGATTTCTTTTTAAAGGAGGTGTCCTGCTAGCATAAAAGTGTGCATTATATAATAGAAAAATAACTATCGAGCCCAACTTTTGTAATTATATAGAACAAAACACCACACTTATGACAAAACCAAATAAAAACCGCAATCTCTCAACATGCACTTTTTAAAATTCGCGGCGATCGAAAGTCCCAGTGTTGGTGATGTCATAGTTATACAATGCACATGCGCAAATTTTAGCACCGATACCCATGACGTCATCGACACCGGGACTTTCGATCGCCGCGAACTTTAAAAATTGCATGTTGAGTGATGGCAGTTTTTATTCTTTTTTGTGACTAGTATGGTGTTTTGTTCTATATAATTACGTAATTTCGGCTCGATAATTATTTTTCGAACAAATAATGCTTAATGTTGTGCTTGCGGGACACTTCCTTTAAGGTGACATGGGAGGGGTGTAAAAGGAGACATAGCAGGCCCGTCGGAAGGAATTTTAAAGTAGTACGGCACGAGCGGGGGTTTGGGGGTGCAACCCCCAATGGGTTTCGAAGGGGCGAAGCCACTCGTGGGGGTCAAAGGGGGCGAAGTCCCCTTTAAGTTAGCGCTTTTTGGTAAATGAAATAAAACATTTCATGGTAAAGTTAATAGCACTTATAATAAATTATATGGAATAATGATCAACTGTTAAACATTATGTCCAGTGCAGTAAAGTCATAGATTACAGTCTATGATATTAATAGTACGATAGGTACGTGTTATGCCTTGTTCTCTCGAATATTTTTTATTTTTTGAAGAATTTTTTTTAATTTTTTTTTTTTAAACTTTTTTTTAAAACTTTTATTATTTTTTCTTCTTCTTTTTTGTTCCCTCCCCGAAAAAGTGGTACGGCAGCTGCCGTACCTGCCGTAGCGGTTCCGACGGGCCTGAGACATAGCACCCTGGAGCCATATTCAGCGTTAGTAGTAAGACAAATAATATCCAGCGGATAACCCAGCAAAATATTTTGTTTATCTGCCACTATTTGGGGGGGGGGGGAGGTGTGGAATGATAATGAACCGACAAGATTTTGTGAGACCAGCAATCCGCGTGTATATATAAGCGCGTGAACATTTTCTACTTTACACCTATTTTTTGCACGATTGAGCTACATTTTGGCTCCAGGGGTGGGGGGGGGGGGGGGTCACCCCCTTCACCCCCACCCCACCCCACCCCTCTGGCTACACCACTGCCTGTAGAGTAATATATAAACTGCGCCAATAAGTATCGAAACACTTACAAATGGTCAGATTTATCAGAACCTGAATTAGTATGCAAAAAAATAATTAAATAATTCGATTCACAGCACAGTTATCTTCTGCGCATTTTGACACCTCTTTTGTTGCGCTATGATGTTGTTTGGCGGATTTATGGGCACTTGAGTGGCTTAAAGTCAAATTCTAAAGTTGCAAAAGCCCCTATTCCAGCAACGAATAAAATCATCATTATTTTTGCCCGCCTTTTTTAAATGATGTGTATGTTGCGTGTTGGATAAATAGATTGCAATGAATATCAGCATTAATTTTCAATAACAAAACAAAAGGGTCAGAGATGGGAGGCATAAATCAATCATTAATTGTCATGGTTAAGTAAACGGAACAAATTGGTGTCTTTTGTCTTAATTTTGTCTGTGTGTGATGCTTTGTGCAAGTTCCTTTCTGGAATTGGGGTGAATAGGAGCTTTTGCAACTTTAGAATTCGACTTTAAGCCACTCAAGTGCCCATAAATCCGCCAAACAACATCATAGCGCAACAAAAGAGATGTCAAAATGCGCAGAAGATAACTGTGCTGTGAATCGAATTATTTAATTATTTTTTTGCATACTAATTCAGGTTCCGATAAATCTGACCATTTGTAAGTGTTTCGATACTTTATTGGCGCAGTTTATATTGGTATAGGGCACTCATCTCTACACCCATCACTGTAATAGTTTCACGCTTCATTCTGTGTATGTCTGTGGAGGCCGGACTATGGCTTTCACAGGGGCAAATCTGTTGAGGGGTCAAAATTGTTGATCTTTTACTGTATAATGTACAAAGGGCAATCTTATTGGGGCACAAGTTGAATATAAGTTCAGATTGAAGATTAGATTGTCTATGTGGCAGAGATCATACTTGGGTCATGCAGCAGTCCTTCCCTCCCTTTACCAATGTTCAATGTCCCCCATTTGACCCCTTCTGAAAGACAAATGTCTTAATGACTGAATGGCAGACAAATGTTAATTTGATCATCATGATCATAGGATAATATATAGAATCCTAAAAGTAACCATAAAGGAAGTGATAGCAATTACCAAAACGAGGTGTTCCTTAACAATATTGGGCACTGCCTGCCTCTAAAAACTTAAATCGTTGATTTTTATCCGATGGGACAATTCTTTGACACAGTTGTTGTGATCAATGAATGACAGACACTAAGGTATCATAAAACCTTGTCTGACCCAAGTGGCAGCAAATACCCCCCCCCCCCCCAGTCAGCTCAAGCCCCACCCCATTCTGTCCCAAAAAACAATAGAAAATGTTGACTTTTAATGTCAAAATTACTCAAAATGAGCTTGAACTTTGGTCTGAAATATCTGAAAGCTATGATGATTCTTGACCATTTTTTGTGAGTTTTTTGCTAACAGAAATAAAATGTCCGACAAAATCGTCCACTATTCAAAGGAAACGTATACAGAGAGTGGTCAGAAGAATTCAGCAGCAGGTTATTGAGGCATATGCCAGTGCCACTGTCGACCGCAATAATATGATGACCAAAACGTTGACCCAGACATTCAAATTTGGAGGATGAAAATGTTTAACATTTTGCTTGAAACATAATGGTTATAGTTTTATATTCACATACAGCACAAAAATTAAGAAACAGTCGCAAATTACACCACATTATTTGAGAGGGGGGTTTCTCACTTCTGGTCGATCCAGCAACCAGTGATACGTCATGTTTCTAAACTAGTCGGAATGTACGCTTTGGTCCGGTATGATCTACCCCCGGATCTACCTATTTGGGCAGATCACAGATGCCATCCACGTATACCCAACAACTGACGATCCACTTCTGTTGCCACTGGGCTTGTGATCCACGTTGATCCTTTATGATCCACTTTGATCCTTTATGATCCACTTTGATCCGGAAAAAGCAGCGCTTCAGTAGAAACGCACCCAATGTGTGTCTGTCCATGGTCTGTCTAAACCATCCAGTCTTTTTCAAACCAAAGACATCACCACAATGAGTAATATCATCACTAATCAAAAAATCTAATTTTGTGGTTTTAATTCATGGTTTGTGATGGAAAGTATGGTTTATGTACAATATCATGCACCTGTGTGTTTGTTATTGATGGATATAGAAATAATACAATTTTATATTAAATTAGATAAATTCAAGACATCCTTTTATTGACATTGGGACATAAACAGATTAGCCATATATTGTGTTCAACTAATATTATTGTGGTCCCCTTTCAGAAAACTAAGATTTCAGCTGTCTTTCAGCTTACTTTGTGGTCTATCAACCACTTTTCTTGCTGGGGGTGGGGGCCTGTATCCAGGATTGTTTCTGGATGGGTAGGCAAATTTTGTCAAAAGTGGACCTTTTCTCCCAAAATAATGATCTTTTAACCGGGGGGGGGGGGGGCTAATTTGCAAAATGTGGACCTTTTTTCAAAAAAAATGCGTAAAAATCCATTTTTTTTGTCGCTCACAACGCTCACAAATAGCACTCTTTTTAAAAAAAAATTTACTTTGGGGACATTTTGGAATTGGGAGGGCATGCACACCCCCTTGGTTACGGGCTGGGGGTTAACATATACATTCTAATCAGGTCTGGAAATAGCACCAGCACGCCAGCCCATAGCGGGTAACCTTTGTGTTGGGCGGGTGAAGACACGAAGTACCCGCCCGACTGGCGGATAAAATTCTTTCGAACTCACAGTGTGTTACACTTTCTGTTGGGCAGGTATTTTTTTGTGAGCTACCTGCTCGACTGATACCTGGCTGGTTGAAAACAATCTGAAGTTCCAGCCCTGATTCTAATTGAAAACAGACAGTAGGATATACTACACATTGATTATCAAATTGGGAGAGAGGGTGATACTTGGATTGTGTTTGAACGGGGAAGAGTCGAACCCGTACCCATTTCTATGGGCCATTTTACCGTAGACAGTTACCCATATCTAAGGATTTGTTCTCAAATATAGACCAGTTTTATCACGTTTCTTCTGTATAAGAATTATTTAGTTATAAACCAAGATCATGTTTGTCTAAGGATTTCTTGCAAAACCAGGGCCCATGTTTAATAATTTTTTCAAAAACTGACCTTCTGTTGTGGCACATCTATGTAGGTTCGAGTACAGGCTGGGAAATAGCACCCGCCTTTCTGCCCATAGCGGGTAAATTTTGTGGCGGGCGGGTGAAAATACAAAAGTACCTGCCCAACTGGCAGGTAACATTTTCCGAATTCACAGTGTAAGTGTGTTACACTCGCTGGTGGAATTTCTGTTGGGCAGATATTTTCTTGTGAGTTAGGGGCCGTCCAAAATTATCGCCATTTTCACTTACGTACAGAGCGTACGTAACTTTTTACCCCCCTCCCCCCCTCGAGTTACGTACGCAATAAATGGCGAAATTTTATTTTATTTTGTACTTTAAAAAAAAAATCCTGCCTCTCAAGATCGCCATTTAAGTTACGTACGGTTGGGGTATATTTCGACCCCCTCCCCCCTCTTACGTACGCTTTGTACGTAACTGAAAATGGCGAAAATTATGGACGACCCCTTACCTGCCCAACTGGCTGGTTGAAAAAAATCTGAAATTCAAGCCCTGTACGAGAGCCTAACTTGTCTGAGTAGGTGTTAGGCAACAAAAAAACAACAAGTTTGTTTCCGGTAGGTGGTCTGAAAACCAAGATGCGAGATGAGTTTTTTTAAATTTTATTTATTTTCATTTTTGAGGGGGGAGAGAAGTGGGGTGGCAATTTTCGCAATACCATAGGCCAAGAACCCTGAATACACAAATATACATAGCCAGTATCCTACAGTGCCCCATATCATAGTTACTGCACTTCCCAGAACAGAAAGATTCAATTGTTTGTGCAAAATTTTTCTCTTTTCTACAGTAATTTGTATTTAAATCGCTTTTGCGGTTTTATTTTTGTTGCCAAAACAAAATGCGGGAGGCCTACCTGAAACAAGCTTGTTTTTAACTGCGGATAGGTTTGCGCTAGAAATTGGCAGCACCCTAGTTGATGCGACATGATTCTGATGATTCACCAGCAGCAAAATCACAGCGCTTTGAGCCATTTGGAAAAGGCGCTATATAAATACTGATTATTATTATTATTATTATTATTATTTACGCCTTATCACTGGAAAGTGGAGTGGCCAATTTTGTTGAACATCAATAAAGTAATTGAAAATGTTATATGTCGCAAAAATGACTCTTTTTAAATGTTACACACACAGAAGGCGGCTGAGGTTAACCCTTTTGTTGCCAAAATAATCCATAAATTTATACATACATGCATTATTTGAATTTTAAATTGTGGTAGGCTTTCTGTAAATTGCTATCATACAAAAACCAAAATGGAAATTTCCCATATCGGATGACTGTCCACATAAATGTCCCTGAGCAAAGGTCAGCTACAGCGACCCACATACATCTGTGATCGACCAATCAGAATTGGTTTTGTGGTTTTGTTTAGTTTCGCATCAAAGACGCTGTCTGCTTTTCCCATATCCCTTTGGCCGCCATTTTGGTTTACTGTCCTCATTTCGACACCCGATTAAAAACCTCAAGTATTAATAAAGAATCATGTGAAAATAATGGTGGTGAAATTCTATATGTTTAGTGGATTTGTGTGGATTTTTAGCCCACAGAAAATGTTAACATTGTTCATTTGGGACCGTTATTTCTTGATCTAATTCCTACACATTACATGTTCTTGACATACACGGAGTACAAACTCAATCCGAAACACAACCAGAAAAGCCACAGTATCAGTCAGCGGCCGATGAAAACTGATCAAGATCACATAATAAACCTAGATAGAGTAGACCCTGAATGCTAGAGGCAACTATCATATTCCTAAGAATAAAAAAACCCATCGAAATATGTAGTATTAATTAATAGGTTTCAAGATGTGTCATATTTTTGTTATTTTTCATACAGGGCGTATTGTGCCAAGGTACAATAAAAAAAACCACACATGTAACCAGCAGTTTAAATTCTGTGAAAAATGTTATGCACTACACCACAATCATAGGCCTTGGGTCACGATTTAAACTAGTATTTGCATCAAAAAGTGTTTGTTTGAAAGATTTTAGGGGGAGAGTGGTGTGCGAGTTTAGTAAAGCCTATCCCAAATGTTAATGCTGCTATAGGCGGCAGGGTGGTGCAGAGCGCTCGGACAATCACTGCTGCGCTGTAGTTCGATTGATGGATTGTTATTAACGTGGGCTCGAGCCCAGTGTGTTTCTCAGATGGTTACTGTTCAAGTGTTCACAATTGGTAAAACCGCAATTCATGTGTTTGTTGATTTCAATTGATTTTCAAATAAAACCTTGCTCCCCCCCATGCCTCCTTCAGACCGTACAGATTTGAAGTAGGCATGTTATAGCGCACCGTGGTTAGGAGGTCATGTACAAATGGTGGTCCAGTGTATCAGAAGAGTAATATATATCTGAGCACGTTAAAAGGTCACAGACTCCTTCGTAAAGAGTAAGGGATCATCCCGGGTCTGTATCTGTACACACATTGCCCTAGGATACTACAGGGATATTGGCTCCATAACAGTAATAAAATTGTTCTACTAAGTAAATAGAACAATTTCTTATTGCCATGAAACTCGGAGTAACGACTCCTTTCCGGAAGGACTAAGCTTTGAATTTTTACCAAGCAAATATGTAAAGGTAGGCAAACCACCAACATGCGACGACAACCAATATTGGTGTTCGCATGGTCTACGTCTGCATACAGATACAAATTTATACAGATTAATAATATTAATAGTAATACAACATTTCAGCCATTTGCTGGCAGGGCAAAAGAGTAAATTAATGCCCATGTGCAAAAATATATACCTCTCCTACCCCACCCCACCCAAAATTGTATAGAGAACCTTTGCGGCTGTTTATTTCAAAAGTTTAAATTTGTAAGACAATGAAGTGTCAGTTCTAATGAACACATTTAATGTGTCAGAATTTTTATATCATATTGTCTGATTTGAAGACTTGAAAAAATTGATGATGAATTTGTTACACTTATTTGCAGTCAGTTAAATCATGACATATCTGTTAATGTTGTTGGTATTCGGGAGAGGAGGGTTCCGAAGGGTAGTTACATAACACTTTCCACGCGGCAGGTGTCTGCAGACGACATTCCAAAATTTCACAAAATGTTTTAAAAATGTCAAAACTGTTCAATTACATTACCATATTTGGAATAACCAGGAGAAATGCATTGAAATAAGTACAAACATGTCTAGTATTGGTCCAGTGATCCTTGAGATAGACCCTGAGAGTTGGGAAAGGTTTCTGAAAATTCTGTTTTGTATAATGAATGTGCCAAAATCATCACTATTTTCTGTTCAATAGAGCATCACTCACTCCACACTTTTTAATACATACATTAGTTCATAACACTTCATTTGAATGAGATCTCCCCACATTCTCAAGCAGGTAGATAAGCACTAAGGTGATTGGTACATGTACGAATGAGGTATCATGGGAAAGAAGAACACACCAGCCTTTCATTGGTAATGAAAAACAATATGAATATATCCAAGGCTCAAGATAAGCGGGCGCTGGGCGATTTTTACCCCTCGGTCTTCCTGCATTAGCGCCCGGTAATGCTGAAAAATAAACAACCGAGCGCTGATATTTTGTCCAAACCAGCGCCCGTTGACGATCGGGAAGATTGCCCAAAAACATCGGATTTCGATTTGACAATATGATTTAATAAAGAGTTAGCTCCCGGTAGACTGAAAGTAGCTCCTGGTTTTCAATAAATCCCATGATCCAGGCGCTACTTTGAGAAAAAAAAGTAGCTCCTGGTATTTTGAGCCTTGAATATATCACGAAATATTCAAAAACAAATTGGTGATTGAAAAATAATTTCGAACTTTTTTTGATTAATTCTGATTACACCTGAAGGTGTGGATAAAACTTGCCACAGGTGCCCACGGATTTAAAACCAAACCATGACGGCTGTTTTGCTCCGTTTATTCCCACAGTGTGGTTTCTCCCCAAAGTATAGCAATTCAAAAAATCTCCACCTCCACACATTTTGTGCATTCATGGAAAATGGGGAAAAAATATTATCAACATGGTAAAATTACCTCACAACTTCCTGTAAAATTGGCTGCCTGTAATAGCAAATATTGTTTGTACGCTCTTATTTTATTCAAATATTCCAATTAAATGTTTTCATTTTATATCAGTTTTCATCACAATTTGAAAAACAATCTCAACATTTAAAAAACATCCACCCCCCCAGAAAAACTAAATAAAATAAAATAAAACATGCTTACCAGAAGAGTGTGGGCGCACAAAACATGGGCGCACAAAACACTTCCGCGCTAAGAGATAGAGATAAAAAAACAACCCATATTTCTCACCAATTTGGAACTGATATTTTTCTCTCTCTCTCTCTTTTGTACAATGAAAACAAGACTGTTGTGTCATATTTTCATCTTTTAAACCAAAATGGACCCACTACAAGTCCAGGGATTATTTTGGACAAAAAGTGACCAAATAGAGCTCCACATCTGTACATTAGGCAAAACAAAATTGTAATGTTGACCTCGACCGCCCGCTCGTCAGATTTAGGGCCGCTCCGTTTTTGGTTTTTTTTCCAGATTTGTTCCAGATTTTTAATTTCTTTTTCAGATTTTTTTTTTAAACAGTTTAAATGGCATTGAATATTAAATAAGTGTTTACAACATATATGTGCGACTCTTAGAGTGATTACAACTTCTTGTTGGCTGAACTTTTTTTTTCCGCAACCTTTTTTTTTTCGCCGCCTTTGGCGGCAAGTTTTTTTGGTTTTTTTGCAAAGGCGGCAAAGTGGTTTTTTTTAAGGTTTTACTGTTTTTCTTACCATTGAGTTGGGCGAGTCAGATTTTTTTTTTTAACTCAGCAGTGGGTCAACTTTTTTTTCTCCTGGTTGGTGGGCAAAGTTGTTTTTTTCTCCTGGATAGTGGGCAAAGTTGTTTTTTTAGAAAACTTCTGTGCCCCCCCTGAGTATCTAATGGTGCGTCCCTTAGACCTCTCCCAATTGGTCCTTTCCCATTTCCACTTCTCCTAATTCACCCTATGCTATTTTCGTTCTAATGCTATTTCATAACGGACCTCTCAGGATGGTCGGGAGTTGTATGTTTTTGAAAATGTTGGTGAATTTCAACATGTTTGAAACATTTAAAAAATTCAAAAAATTCAACAGCAAAATCCAAAAAATGAGTCAGTCCGGCCTGTAGAACAGGTTTTTAAAAATTATTTTCTTTGTCTAATCAACTCAATTAACCCATTTCTTTCTGTTGTTCATTTTTGTGCACATAGGCAAGAAGACGAGGCGGCGCACAGACCAGTAGCAGCGCCACCAGTCCATCTACAAGCACCAGTACAACAAGCAGCGGCACGGAAGAGGGCGCGGCGTCAGGGGGTGGTGTTTGACGATAAGTCAACCACGCAGATTTGTAGATAAACATCTATTTATATTACATTTAGCAAAGTATGATGTGCTTGTGGAATTTGAGGTTGGATATGGGGAGCAGGCCCGTAAGACACTTTTTTCAAAGGGGGGGGCGTTTTCAAGCGAAACAAATTGCGAGTCAAAAATGCGGGCGCAGCGCGCGAAAATTTTCGAATTTGCACCTATCTTTTGCACGATGGAGGTACATTTTGACTCTAAACAAGCTTGTAGCAAAGAATATTGCATTTTGGGAAGACAAATGCGCGCGTAACGCGCGAAATTTTTTCATCTGTGTACAGATTTTCCGGGGAAGATTTTCAAAGGGGGGGGGGGGGGCGATCGCAACCGTCGCCCCCCCCCCCCCCCCATCTGACGGGCCTGGGGAGGTTATTCAAAAGGGGATATCATGTACATTTTTTTTTAAATGTGTCAAATTGACTTTTCAATTTGGGGTGCAATTTGTAATTGGCAATCAATTGAACAGAAAATCTTGTAAGCCATCATAATTTTGCACCTGACTTTAAAAGTTGTATCACAAAAGGTTTATTTTTTGGGTGCAATTTGCAATTTGATAAAGGATACTTTAAGGACTGGATGTAAGGCCTATACTGCACATGAGGCCTATACTGCACATGAGTATGATATCTACCTTTGAATATTAGTCCCCCACCCTCTGGGGGCACTCATGTATATCAGTTGTGATCATCCATGTGAATCCATCAAAAACTACCCTTGACACGGACTCTCAAAGAAGGAAAAAGTGACCCTTAACAAGGATTATAGTTAAATCATGATGAATCATACTCATAGCAACGAATACATGTCCTCAAGACAGGGTTTAGACTGAAAAAACGTATGAAGTAATTGTCTGATTCAGTTTTGTTAGTGAATTTGTCTTTAGGCCTAACCATTTGGACTATTTTTACAATGATGACATGTGACTTTCGGCCCAAGCAGCCTTAGGGGCCATATCCAAACTCTCAAGTGATTTTATAGCGTTTTTATACCGATTTTACCCCAGTATTAAAACGGTATTTTTTCTATTGTTAAAAGCATCGGAAAAAGATCGGTGATTAACTAGAGCCGCCTCTCTCCCCCTCTCTACTTATCTGGCGTTAACAATAGAACTATTGTAGTACTCTCGATGGCTCAATTAGTGAAGCAGACAGATGAAAGCGCGAGGAAGGTTGTGTTATTAAGCTGACCAGTGCTCTAGTTAATCACCGATCTTTTTGCGATAGAAAAAAATACCGTTTTAATACCGGGGTAAAATCGGTATAAAAACGCTATAAAATCACTTGAGAGTTTGGAATGGCCCCTTAGCGCATTGTGGTAGGAAAAAGCACCCTTAATCCGCGTTTTTTTCACACAGATGATTACAACATTATACCTGACTGCCCCCATCCCCAACCCATGGTGGTTTGATACTTGTGGGTAGGGCATGAGGTATGTCAGTGGTTATTACATAGGACAGGGGTTCTCAACTATTTCATCTTGAGGGCCGCACAATAGTAAAAAGACATTCTTAGGAGCCAATTGCCCAGGGGCTGGAGTTGGGGGAGGGGGGGGGGGGGGTTGTGGATAGTGGATATTAGGTCACAGATGTGCTGCCAAATATGGTCCCATTTTCACCTGTCTGGTAGGCCCGGTGTTCTCTCTTCATATTCAGAGGGGTAACACATTATCGTTCCAGGATCTTTAAATACCCCCCTATTTGACGGCGTTTCACGGACAATTTTGCTAATTTGACCCCCCTTTCGCACAAAAACGAGGACATTTTGACTGAAAATAACCCCCTTTTTTTCACCATTTCAAGGACACTTTCTATATAGTCCCCCTATTTGCGCAAAAACGAGGACACATCTGGTTCAAAATACCCCTTTTTCCTTCTTCGCGGACGTAGCCTCTCCAAAAACACCCCACATTTTTTTAAATCGCTGACAACGCTTTCAAAAGGACCCCTTATTTTTGGAAATCGAGGACATATCTTCAAAAAACACCCCTAATTTGGGGAAATCACGGACATAGCTTCAAAAAACACCCCTAATTTGGGGAAATCGCGGACATGGCACAGAAAACCCCCCTTTTCCGCGATTTTTGGAACGATCATGCGTACCCAAAGTCAATGTTGACTGAAACCACCGGGCTGGTAGGGTCCCATTTTCACCTGTCTTTTACCAAAATCTGTCAAATATGTAGGACATTTATGGGTCTCTGGTAAATATATGGTCCATTTTCATCCGAAAATTGGTAAATGTTTGGGTCCATTTTCATTTTGCTGGCGGCGCATCTCTACCAACAAAGTATCTGAGTACCCCCCCCCCCCTCCCCCTCCGAGCTCATAGGTAACACCTGTTTTTCTTTGTATTATAAATCTTTTCAAGGGCCAGTCATCAATGATGGAAGTATTGATGGGAGGTCCGGATTTGACCCACAGGTCGTCATTTGAGAACCCTGACATAGGAAGTATTGGTGGAAGGGACGGATTTGACCCACAGGTCGCCATTTGAGAACCCCTGACATAGGAAGTATTGATGGAAGGTTCGGATTTGACCCACAGGTCGCCATTTGAGAACCCCTGACATAGGAAGTATTCATGCACATCCAAGGAATTCCCAAAAGCACCGTAACCCCCCCCCCCCCCCCCTGTAATATTGATATTATGTTCATACAGAAGGTGATATCTTGGTAAAACAACCCAGGATGTGAAGCAAGCCGGTGTACACTATCTTCCCAAAAAGTGTAAATCACTGAAATTATAACTGAAAATAACATTGTAAAACTGATATTTTGAAACTGATATTGTTTGTCTGTGAATAAAACAACTGAATATATTGCTTTATAATCACTGAAAGGATCCAAGTAGCGCCCTCTATCATTGATTTTTACTATGAAAGCAGATTTTCTTACAGATTTGCATTTTTGATCATAAATCATAAAGATCCTCTAAGTTACAGATCGATACGATTTCTAATTACTTCAAAATCATGGTTTGAAAATAGATTGTACCGAACGGTACGATCTATTTTTTCAAATTTTACTCTAAATTTGCTCTAAAACTATGATTTTGAGGTTATTAGGAATCGTAGCGCTCTGTAACTTGGAATGTATTTATGATTTATGATCAGAAAAGTAAATCTGCAAGAAAATCTGCTTCCATTTTTTTTCTCGAGGATTGAGGGCGTCCCTGGAAAAGATCACATAATATACCTTTAATTGTTGTTCTTACAAGTTTGTTCATTACATTTTCCGAAAATATACCATATTTTGGTCATTGTTACATTTCAGCAGTGCCAGGCTTTTTGGGTTCCATTGATAATTGCAGTGATTTTCTCTTTTAGTGTGTCTAGTTGACACAGCGTGGCTGTTCTGTCAAAACCTTGTATGTTTCCCCGGCCCTTCAGCATGTATAAAGTAAAACTGTCCAATGGTTATGTATAATACAATAGGAAGTGTTGTTTTATACATGTTCAGGGGTAAGAGCACTTAAATGGTTTTAATTGATGTGTTTTTGGCCCTTGAACATGTTTAGAGCAGAATCCCCAACGGTTACACATAGGAAGTATTACTCTATACATATTGAAGGGCAATCTAATTTAAGAGCAACGATATGATAGCAATGACAGTGAGCTTTGGTTTCTCCAGGGTTTTGAATGCCTATTCCTCATGTTAGTTTTTCAATTTTAAGCAAAATGTTATTCTATCAGTACATTTTGTTGCACAAATCTTATATAAAGTGTTATTAACAAAATTAAAAGCTTAAAAAATAGATGTGTCCCATTTTTAACAAAAATTATATTTATGTAAGATAAAAAGTAAACGAGATAAGAAATGGGACAGTAAAATTTAAATGTTTATTTTTTGATATTTTCGTGTTAAAAATCTTGTCTTTAAAATATTTTGCATTCCAAAATGTTACTGTGCAACTGAAGTATACTGACCAAGTCAGCTTTTTGTTTGCTGTTCTGACTGTTAAATTGTGTTTATGTGTTTGTTTTTGTATTAATTAAAGTAGTACTAGCGAGTGTTGATATAACAATGTACCTATTCTATTGTGCAGAAACACTTTAACAGCAAAATGGATTGAAATCATGTAATTTATTGTTTTTGTCATATGGCTGCTTCATTCAGAATGTTTACAAATTCTAAGATAATTCATCAAATGCAAGAAATAGACAGATTTTTGTTTGCATAACTGAAAAAGTAGCTATTTATATCTTGTCGCCTCACGTTTAGGAAGCGATGTCAGCGCATATTTTAGTGATCACACCATAATATCATCATGCCTATAACTCCAATGAGGTGATGTTAACACTTTCCACATTCATGGCTATTGTTTTACCATTTATACAAAACAGATTTTTCAGAAACCTTTCCCAACTTATAAAAGTCTATCTCAAATATTACTGATCCAATACTAGGCATGTTTGTACTTCTCATGGTGATTCCAAATATGGTAATGAAATTTAATAATTTTGACATTTTTCAATTTTTCAATTTCTTTGTGAAATTTTGGAATTATCGTCAGCAGACGCCTGCCGCGTGGAAAGTGTAAAGTAAAAAAATTGTGGTGAGAAGTTTAAAATTTAAGGAGAATTTTATTTAAGGAGAAAATTCTATTTAAGGAGAAAATTATAGTGAATTAGTTTACTTATACTATCTCCTTGCTTTAAGTAAAGTAACTGTATGAGAAAGATGGAATGGATAGATGGAGCTGTACTCTAAATGTAGAGGAGTGAAAAACTCACTCGCCTAAAGAGTGACAAGCATGAAAATCACTCAAAAACAGTGATAATTTCCATGTATTCAAGGAGCCAAATAAGTGACCGCTCTTTTTTCGCGTGGTCACTTATAATATATGGCTTGTTGTAATAGTGAAAATTAAGCGACAAAAAAAACACCCTCCCTGGTTCTATGGGCCCGACCAACCCATTTGTACTTTTTAACATTGTTGAAATTGTTGTGCATTGTTTGAAAATTTGAAAATTCACCAAAATGTTCTGCATTTTTGTAAAAACAAAAATGCCCGATCCAACGACCCTACCTAAGAGGTCCATTTGCCCGTTGAACAGGGTTTTTTTTCATTGCCTTATGGAGTGAATTTTGAATGGAACAGGCCTGGGGGAGGGGGGGGGGGGGGTTCTTGGATATCTTTTTGGTATGGATGTACCGCCAACGAAATGAAAATTGACCCAAACATTAACCAATTTTCGGGAGAAAATAAATGGATTCGTATGTTTACCAGAAACCCATAATTTTCCTATATATTTGACAGATTTGCTCAAATAAAAACAGCCAAATTAAGGATTTTAGACCCATAAATTTACCAAAAATGGCTTACCAGAGGGTGAAAAATGGGACCCTATTTGGCGGCACATCCCCTTAACCTCATATCCACTAAGTCGTCCGTCCCCCCCCCCCCCCCCCCCCCCCCCCCCCCCCGGAACAAGATGCTAAAGAACATATATATTGCCGTATCCTTATATAAACACCCCTACCGACCAATCATGTAAAAAAGAATTCAACAAGCATAATAGTATTGCCAACAGTGGTTTTTTTGTACTTAACATGGTTTCATATTAA
Organism: Ophiura sarsii; assembly: GCA_035610835.1. Lineage (NCBI taxonomy): Eukaryota > Metazoa > Echinodermata > Ophiuroidea > Amphilepidida > Ophiuridae > Ophiura > Ophiura sarsii. The sequence continues at coordinate 59,707,847 of CM069458.1, read as the reverse complement.
TCTTATTAGGACCAAAATGTTATTAGTTTTTCTTAAGGAAATGCAAGTGCAAGGAAGCAAAAAGAAAAATGAACTAAAACCATCCAAGCAAGTAACTGACCAACATATATTTTCTGATTTGTACCATTACAACAAACAAACAATGTTTTTTTATATGCGTAATCATGGAATTTATTCAGGAAGTGAGACTTGCCATGGAATGTGTTAAGGATATCCTTTTGGTATTTCAAAAAAGACGAAATATCAGGAAATAATGTTAAAGAAAAACTGGTGTTTACCTAAAACTTAGAATTTCATGAGATTTATTTAAGTAATGGGGATTTTTGAATTATGGTATTGTTACTGTTCTATGCCATTCCCTCTGACAAATAAACGTATGCCATTAGAGCTTATTCCAGTTAGCCCACGAGCCACAACCCCCCCCCCCCCTCCCCATTAATTTTCACATAATGAATAAAAACCTAAATTTTGGGTAATTAAAAAAATAATGTCAGAAAATTTCCCTTGTTGGTATTTTTTAATTATTATTATTATTATAATAACTTTGTTAATTCATATGATAAGGCAAAGAAAACAATGCGATTTATTCCGTTTTTTGTTTGTTAGGGCGAAATCTATTTTTTTAAATGACGTTAAGGTGAAATTCTTTTGCAAAGAATTTCACCTTATTCCACTATTAACATCATTATTTTTATTATTACTATTATTATTATTATTATTATTTTTTTTTTGGAGGTGGGGGTCATTTTGAGAAGAAACAAAAGCCTGACCCAATCTGAAAGGTTCGTCTGTCCATAGTATCCTTGTGCCTTTTTTTAAAGCATTTTAACCCTAACCAGCCAGGCTATGTTTTTGCTTTTGCATATTTACTGTCTACCGTTTTTTGTGTGGAAACCGGGGGGATAAAGTATGCAATTTTTTACCCAAATAATCGCCGCAAAACCCACAGGATTTGACTTCTGGACCCTCCGCTCACCGCACCACGTCCCTAACCACTCAGCTAACCTGCCAACGCTCTCCCGGGCAGCGATTTCGTACACACATATCAGCTTGGTTGATGACGTCATTGAATCGAATGCCGTAGCATGCGCGTGGACATTGTTTTTTTGCTGCAGTGAATCGTAGGTTCCAGGAAGGTTAGGGTTATCTGTGTCTGAATATCATTGTCAAAGGGTGACAATATTTGTAGCGGGTATGTGCCCTTGAAATGGATATTCCTCTTTGGTAAACGATTGATGTTGGTTTTGCTAGTGAAGAAAATCTTTATATCAGTTAATGTTTTGGGCCAAAACAAAAATGTCAAAGTTGGTCATAATTTGATGATATTGCAGTACATTACAGTTCAAATGAATAACTTATGTACTTTTTAAAAATCTGTTTATTTAATCATGGAATAAACAAAAATTCATCACTATTTATTCAATTTTTTGTTTGTTTTTTTTGTAAAAAAAGCCGCCTTTGAAATTGGTACATGTTTTAGTGTTCACACAGCACATCCAAGATGTAATCTGACTATCCCTTGGCACTGTTAGTTAAACAGCAAACAATGGTACTGGATCATGTTCTTGTGTTGTACAATTTTAGCAGCTGGTTTGAAAAAATTGCGCAATATTTGCTGACATCGGGAAATCCCCATAATTCATCAGGATGGTAGCGCTGACAAAAGCCAAGGTTCATAACAAACGATCATACAGGGTGATTCATAAAAGTTAACTCATTTCTGATAACTATTTTCATGCACATACCGTATTTACTAATACATTTCTATACATTTTACCATATTTGCCTAGTAATGCACAATAGCCACTGCTTTCATGAAATACAAAAAAATTTATCAAAGTTTCGTAGTAAATAGCTGAAAATGGCTGTTAAAAAATTGGTTAACTATTTGAACCACCCTGTATCAAAAACTTTTCTCTCCAATCTAAATCTAAGAGCATTAAACTCTTCTGGACTGATCAATTATCTCAAGTGACCAGTCATGTCAAAAAGAATATGTTGTCGGCAAACACAGTTTTGAGATAGCGGCCAATATATTTGTTGAAATATAAAGAAAATAATAGAAAAAAATACACCTCTTCAAATCATATCGTGTGATTACAAAGTCTATTACCTTCAACATATGGTATCAAGTCATTCCATTAACTCAGATTTGAATCGGGCCTCCGACATGTCCATTTTGACATGACGGGTCACATTTCTTAAAAATGGAGTGAATCTTTGAACCATATTTCACTCTTTTGAGGTTGAAAAGAGTAAAGATCTCTCTGAAAAAATAGTGAAAAGGAGTGTATTTTCACTTCTTAGTCACATTTTTGAAAGCGGTTCCTATACTTACGCCTAGTTACTCATTGTTTACATCTTCTGTAACATTTATTACTATTATTATCATTATTATTATTATCATTTATTATATTTATTATCATCGTTTTTATTATTATCATCATCATTATGATAGCATAATGCCGATTGCATACTAAGGTTGCTAAACGATCCAAGTCGTTCCCGGTGATGTGTTTTACGTCATTTTTGTTGTTCAAACGAATACAATTAAGAGAGCGGCGGCCACACATGTCTGGCCAAAAATCGGGACAGGTCGCATCAGGTCGCTATAGGCCCCAAATCGCTTGTGCGTGACTGGTCGTTCAATGTGACAAGTAATTGTGAGCGATTTGCGTTTCATAGTCCACTTGAGCGACTCAAAATCGCCACGATCTGCAGTAGGCTGAAAGGATGTAATTAGCATTATAATGTTATTATGTATATTCTATGTAAATTTATTGATTAATGGTTAAAGCAACATTTAATAAGACAATCATTAGGTGATGAAAAACCCATTTCTGTGAGTGGACATACCTTTTAAATAGCCTGGATTTGTTTGGATATTTAAACGGTTATGCTACCATATAAGAAGTCACGTATATGCAAATGTGTAGCCATTTTGTTATTAATATTCATATATATATATATATGTACCCCAAGATTAACAGCCAAATATCAATGGTATTTAAAAATCACAAATGTTGAAAGAAAAGTTTGAAAGAAAGAATTTTTATTGAAATAAATTCAAATATTTGCAAAATATATCACAATTGTTTCACAGATATTCATCAAACTAAACTCCTCCAATTTGCAAATTTACGGTCAGTTGGCTTATAGATCGGGTTTTTTCTCCATCACTTAATGTAATGTAACCATGTTAATATGCCAAATAATGCAAATTATTATCAGTAGTTTAGTTCATGTTTGAGGAATTATGTCTGTTGTGTTCAGTTGATTTATATAGAAACATGATTATAAAGTTTTGCTTTCTGAATATTCTGATACATGCAAATTATAACCATATTGTTGTACAGGCCCGTAACCAAGGGGGAGGCGTGGTGAAACCCCCCTCCCAAATACCAAAATGTCTCCCCAAAAGGTCCAACTAATGCTGTTTGCAAAAATAAAATGCTGTTTTTACGCATTTTGTTACGAAACCGAAATGCTGGTTTTGTACGCATTCTTGTTGAAAAAAGGTCCAAATGTTGGTAAAAAGGTCCACTTTTGCCAAATTTGACCACCACCCCCCCCCCTCGAAAAAAATCCTGGTTACGGGCATGTTATTGTATACTCTCTGTAGAATGGCTTTATGACAATTTATGTGTATATTTATTTTTCCAACGGTAAGGTTTTACATGGCGAGTCAGAAAGAACAGGAGACCCTTTTTTGCAGTGGCATACCCAGGGGGTGTCCAGGGGGGCCGGTGCCCCCTGGAATAACCCTGTCGGTAAACACGACCCTCCGTCGGTAGATTTGCGATTTTGACCATGCGATTTTATTTCTGCAGAATATGTGAACAACCTCATCGCTACCCCCCACCCCCCTCCCCCCTCCCCCACTTATCAAGATTTCGGCTGCACTGCTTTTTTGTCAAAGGCTTCAAGAAAATGTCAGGCCTGTTTAGTGTTTATTCAAAAATGTTATTTTGAAAGCCATCATTGTGTTATAATTTTACATCAATTTTAGTGGAATCCTCTCGTTCATATTCAATCCACGGAGTAGCAAATACCACATCATTCTACATTCTATTTAAATGCAGCACTTTTAGAAATCGGCCAGTCATGACAATTACCGACTCGAAAATAAAGGGATTTACTAAAAATGATGCAACGCTATAATAATGCAATGTTTGATTTTCGAAAAACTCTTCTTGTGAAAAAAGCCAATTAAATCATCTTTCTTAATCTGTTATTAATTTGAATTTACACGCCTGAAATGTTGCGACATCTCTGATAAAGAGTACCCTTTCTTTCCGACTCACCCTGTAATTAAAAAGAGACTTACTAGATCTGTCCAACACAATTTTGGTTAGAGTCAGACAGTGGCGGCACAATGGGGGGCATTTTCCCCACCAAATATATTTCTTCCCCCCCCCCAAAAAAAAATAATTAAAAAGGTTCAAATTTGACCATTTTAGCATAAAATATCAAATTTTGGCGCGCTGCGCGCACATTTTATCACCATATTAGGTATAGACAAAATTTTGCAATTTACTTACCAAATTAGTTAAAATTAGACCAAAATTGATAGTTTTAGCGTAAAATGGCAACAAAAAAAAAATGCGCGCTTTGCACACACTTTTTAATTCTTGCCCCCCACCTAAATTTCTGTTGCCCCCACCCAAATTTATGATGCTGGTGCTGCCACTGGAGTCAGAGTTGTGCTGCACTCTAATAATATGGACATCTCTGAGGAAATATCAAATTGTAATCAAAAAACACCCCCTGCTTTACAGGCGGACGGACCTGTCAAGTAGGGTCGGTCGGTCGATAGGGGTGGGGTTTTTTGGGGGGGGGGGGGGGGTTTAACCTAAAATGTCACAAAAATTTGGATTTTTTTCAACAGATTTTCGGCAAAAAAACCGGCTGGTTTTACATGATTTCAGACAAATTTATCGTCGCCTTAGCAGCTGAAAACAATCCAACTGTCCAAAGATTAATCTTTGGATTTGTGTGAAATAACGTAATGTGTCATGAGCCCCGATAGAATAGATTATGACGATGGCTTCAAACATTGTAAAACACAAGGCAATGGAAAACTGAAAGCTGTTCTATGGGTGGATCAATCTTTTGCAGTTGGGTCAGTTAGTTGGGTTTCTTCAAGAAAATCATCAAAATCACAGAATTGAAACAAAATGTCAACAGATTGCAACAACAACAAAATTTACAAACAAATCTTGATTTGGCTAATTATTGGTTGTTTGGGCCGGTAGAACAGTATTTGTTTAATTGCCTTCTCCTTTCTATTTAATTACATGCTTTCCACAGCTAATTAATGTTGGGATAATTCCTTAAAATTTTACAAACCTACAGTTACCTACTGTTGTTATTATTTAGTGATAGGGATGAACTTACCGTGTAATTATCTTGTTATGCAAATGCATGGTACATTCACAGGAAATAACCATCACTGTTTCTATTGCACGTGACACACACTAATTATGCTATGTATCTAATTGTATCAATTAATTTGTAATAGATGTGTAACCTCTGGTCTCTGTTGCATGAATACTAATCTTAAAATGTTAAGATGCCATGCTATAGGTGTTTTTTATGCAATATAGTAGTACTTGGTACCTACAATCCTGGAAATAAGTTTTGGAACGCTAACTCGTTAACAACAGTAAACTATCGTCCCTTTTTCCCCGTGCAATGTTGATGAATGTTAATGTCTTCAGCAGTTGTTCAAGGTGTCCCAACATTGATCGATGGGATGTGGGGAAGGGAAAATTGTTGTCTAAAATGTCCTATTCACAGTTTAACAAAATAAACATCGTTTAAAGATCAGCAAACCAATTTTGCACATAATGATCGACATGTCTAAAGCGTTCCAAGGACTTTTTTCCAAGATTGTAGATGTATTTATACTGTACATCCCAGCCTAAGAAATGGCTTACATTGTCCAAGATATTGTATTACCCAGCCTAAGAAATGGCTTACATTGTCCAAGATATTGTATTATCATACTGTACTAGTACACCACTGTGTTATTGCATCATGAACATGCATTGGGCCTCAAGTTAGTTGGTTGATGGTTGATCAGCAAGCTGCTTCTGATGGACACCGGATTGGGGTAGTCAGAGATGGGATAACTGACTGATCTATTTCAGATCTACTTGGCACCATGCAATTTTTCCAGGATAAATCTTCCGTAAAACAATACAAAACATAACACAAAGATTATATATGAGGAAAGGTATTGTATTATACTCTTTATATAGAGGGTGCTCACACTGTTTTAAAAGTGGTCACACACACCACCACAACGCCTTGATGAAACACTAGGTTTCAACAGTAATTCCATGAGCAGAGTCATAATTGAACTGAATGTATATATAACTATGTCAGATAGTCAATGGTCTCTTCCAGATAATCTTGTTTAAATCGGGTCATATGTAACTCTAAATGATAACTAACAATACCTCATTATATTGAAGGTCCATTATAACAGTGACAGTTATCACTGGTTTATACCGATCCAGTGAACTCATATTTCAGATATATCTGTACCCTTTGTCAACAGTGTTTTTGGTAGTGATGATCTGGACACTCATGACGCGATATGATAAATGATAAGATGATCAAATCAACTGGCAACTCCAAGACGTCAAAAAAACCTTTGTGAGTGTTGACCATGGATACTGACAGACACATGCATACTTTTACACTGCATCAGTTTAATGAAGGCTTCCATACAAGATTCCAATCAATGATCCTTATGAACCTATTGCTTGGGGAGAGAGTGTGTTAGTTTTCCGTTGCGTTCCAAGACTTTTTTCCAGGATTGTAGTTTTAAATTTTGTTTTTGTCTTACATTGTTTTTAGCCTAACCAGTGGTTTATCCTAATTATTTAAATATGTTCAATCATAATATCATGTGTAACATTATAATGTATATCTCTAGGACACTTGTGCAACTTGTCTTCCAATTTGGTCTTTTCAGGTTAAAGGATCAATTATGGAAGTAAAATATTGATGTAGTTTATTAGCAGATATTAAACCCCTGGGCACTACCGGCCTATCTTATAGTGGTTCTGATTGGTTTATTGCAAGATATACTCATTTGAATAGCCAATTAAAATGCAGCTTGTAAAATATTTCACTCCAATCTTTTCAGGGATACAATTATTCTAAAACTGCCTCTGATTGGTGCAATTATGATGTATCTATCTTTCTGACCAATCGGCCGGTAGTTCTCAGGGGGTTAAGGCCAACCAACAAAGGCATTCATCTCAGCTTCTGTTTGTGCAAAAATTGTGAAACATTTTTCCTGATACAAATTGGTATATAATACTGTAGTGTCAAATATATAAATAGTGTTAGATTGTTAATTAAGAAATGTATAGCAAAAATATATATATTTTAAAGGTAAATTTATGCAAAAATAGATATTTGAATATCCGGAAGCTGAGATTATGTACCTTTGTGCTTGTAAATAATTTGCCTGTAAAGTAATGCCAAATTTCTGTAAAGTAATGCCAAATTTCCGTGTGTATTCATTCAAGACAGATAATGGGCTATTACATTTGAAATCCATACACCCCCTATGGAAGACATTACCTCAATCTTTCACACAGGGAGTGTGAATTTCAAATGGGGGTACCTGCATGGGTGACTTCATTTGAAAACTACACTCCTAGTGTGGAAAGAGGATGGAAGGACATGTTTTCCATATAGGGGGTGTATGGATTTCAACTGGAAAAGCCCAATGACCATATGAGAGAGGTGAAGCCCCCGGGGTGCTCAGTGGTCATTACAAGAGGGGTATCATGCGTGTCCAAGAAATCACGTAATTAGGGTAATTTTTCAAGCTGGGGCACGTTACGTACGTAACATGAATAGGGTATCAAAACAAGCCAAATAAAAAAAAAGGTATTCTTTTTCGACATTGGCTTTCGTATTAGGGTCCTTATTTGCTCCATGAGGATTATAAATAGCCATAATACATGGGCGAGATATATTTCTCGAATTGTATGCTTGGCAAGTGATCCGATAGAGTCAGCTCGGCATCTGTTTCATAATACTTATAGCTTGTTAGGAAGGAAAAGGGTTTGCTTAGGGCATGAATTTATCAAGTCCATGCTTAGGGTATCAAAATATTTTGAGTACTTGTTTAGGGTATCAACATATTTTGAGTAATTGTTTAGAGTATTGAAAATACTGATATTACTTGCTTAGGGTATGTAAAATACTGTGCCATACTTGTTTAGGGGGTGCTTTTTCACATTAACACAATTACGTATTTAGGGTTCTTTTTGAAAGTCCTTGGATGTGCATGATACCCCCTTGTAATGACCACTGAGCACCCCGGGGTGAAGCCAGAGTAACATCTCTAACACAGAAAGGGTGTTTAGCTAAAGCTGATAACTAAATGTAACAACTGTCGTGCAGATATGGGTGGAAGAGACTGTAATAGCTTAGCTAAACTCATTGTAATGTTTCTTAAACACTGGGGTCCGTATGCACAAAACATTAGACCGTATCTAAAGTTGTTAGATCTGGTCTAAGTGGATTTCGGTTTTTGTGAAATGCACACTTTCATTACATTTTTTTCTCAAATTAGCTAATAAATTGTAAAGATTCAGATGCAAAGTTCAAAATAGCACAACATATCTCATGAAAATGCTGATGAAAACAGCTTTTGAGGCATGAATAAATTTCACTTAGACCAGGTCAACTTTAGACCCGGTCTAACTTTTTTGTGCATACGGACCCAAGTGTTACCTAAGTTAAACTATCTGTGGACATTTTCGCACATAAAATTATTCACGCTTTGCACATTTTGAACAATTTTGCTTTTTTTTATTTTTGTGATTTTGACCTTACATTGATCCGCGTACAAAATGAATATATTCGCACATTTTTATTTTCGCGCTTGCTGAATTTAGCGAGACAAGCGCAAAAATAAATGTAGCGAAAAAATGTCCAGTTTTACAGTATGCAAAATTAAATTCATAGTTTAATATTACGGACAAGTCTATCTCAATAATTACTGAACCAATACTAGGCATGTTTGTACTTATTGTAATGCATTTCTCATGATGAATCCAAATATGGTGATGAGATTCAATAATTGTGAAATTTTAGGACTGTCATGACTGTCGTCTACAGACTGACATGCTGTGTAGAAAGTGTTACCATATGAAAGTCTGTCAAGCAAAATTTCATGTAATACTGTCGCATAGTTTATGGATGAGAGGCTTTGGCTTTGCTAAACTTAATCATACAATCAGGGCTTGGTTAAAATCAAGGTATTTGTCAGTTACAAATTGATACCAGTCATGTCTGGACTTTGTGTCACCTGAAGTTGGGAGATGACATCAGTGAATGCATCATGAATGATTGTGTACATAAATCCAATACAATGGAATCTGCATTGGCATGATCAAAGAAGAATGTCGGCCATAGAGCGCCTGTCACTAGATAATGTGTTAATGTCACCTCCAAACTTGGAACTGACACAGAGTATATTTATATTAGTGTTGTAATATTTTAGCGTCTCTTTCATAGTAGTTCCAAATTGGCGAAGCCTCATTACAGCAGCGAATGAATACACAAGGATGCAGGCGCACATGAGCGGCAACAAGCGCACTGTGCATCATGCGTGATGCGTGCGTGGGGCCAAAACAGTGTGCGTGTGACCATAATCACACACGTACGCTTGGATTACTTTTGTGGGCGGAGAGTTAAAACTGGATATTTCTTGCCAATTTGGAACTGATTAAACTATTGTTGCTTAAACTATGAGACGTTGTCGGTTTGAATCCCTGACCAACACCTATAACAGTGTTGTAACATTTCAGCCTTTGATCCATTACCAGGAAAAGATATGCTTTTGTATCTCCCTCCATTCCTATATGATTATAAGGTGCTGGGGGTGTGTCCCAGAATGAAATGAAAATTCCAGGGAAATAAAAATTAGATTATGCACTAACACGACTGTGTTGAGGAATGGCACGCTATTACGATATAGACCATGGATACAAGAGGAAACACTGACAATAGTTTGTGTGCTACACCGCGCACCCCTTCACATATTTTGTTTAGCTTCTATAATTTCTTGCCACCCTTATTGTATTGAGATGGTACTGCGTTAGATTCTAGATACTTTACTAGGGTACTATAAAGTAATTGATTATTGTTCAAAAGTGGATTTTATATGCAAAGTCTATTAGAATATGTTTGACTGTATAACAGTTCATCTTGATATATATTACAAGAAACTGCCATTACAAATTGTTCTGAATTTGCCAAGGAAGATGGCTGATGTATTTGAGCACTATGTTGAGAACATAATTCAGCCCTGAAAGTTATATATATTAAAAAACAAATAAAAAAGGACGAGTTGTGTACACTGAAAATAGTTATGTATTCTTTAGTTGGACGACATAATGTTGACTAAGTTGCTTGGTCAAAATACTTATTAGGGGGGCCTAGCTATATACAAAATGGGGATATCCTGCTTAGATGTATATATTCAATTATTTTTCTTAAATTAAGTATTTAAACCAAATTTTTCCTCCAGTTCTAAGATTTGTTTATGTTTAATGCTTTTCCATTGATTGCTGATTGGCACCTTGAGAGGGGTGTGGTCCCTCAGCGATCAGGTATAGCCTCCGTAAAACTGCCATAACTTCTTCTTTATTCATTTAAACTATGTAAAAGTATACATTTTTTTGCAGAAAAGGGTTAAATGAATCCAACCATGATCATGAAATTGACAGTTTTGGAGAAAATTATAAAAAACATGTTTTTTGACCCATTTTAGGTTTGGAAAAGATAACTAAAAATATATTGTGTCAAATTTTGTCATACTAGTTTTATATAATCCTGATTATATTCCCTAGGAAGCTACCTTTATTTTTTTTAATATCTTATTTATTTTTTGAATTATAGACCAAAAAAAGTGCAAAAAATTGTGATTTTCATGATATTGGCACATTTTGGTCTATAATTTTTAAAAAAAATAAAAAATAAAAAACCCGGTAACAAACCCGGTAACAAACCAGGTAACAAAACCGGTAACAAACCCGGTAACAAACCCGGTAACAAACCCGGTAACAAACCCGGTAACAAACCCGATAACAGACCCTCCTGGTTTATTTCCAATCCAAGCCTTAACACGTGCAACACTCATATAACCTCTTAATGCCAATGGTATTTATTATTATACTTTGTGATATAAGTACACCCAATTTATAAGTGTCGCAATATTCTACTCTTCATTTCCCTCTGAGATATATTGCTTGAGTAACTGTTGATGAGTTGCGGACTACTGTATTGTTTATAAACATCTCAGGTCTAAATCCGTTAGAATTTACATGATTATAAACATCTCAGGTCTAAATTAATTGTACTATTACTGTCCAATTGGTTTCTGTCTATAAAGTATAATAAATACAATATTACAACGCGTCACCTTTGGTGACTTGTGCAATATCTGTCATATAAACACAACACCAAAAGTAAGTCCCCCTCTCAAAATGTCGTCATAACATCGTAAAGTAAAACATTTTACCACTAAAACTTAGTTAGAAATATTCCTATGATTGTTTCCTAAGTGTTGCTGGAAGATGAAAGATGTCCATGATTTCATGGCTGAATGAGCTCAAATGGAAGACAAAAATTGCCCTTCTCAAAAGTCACAAAAGTTTATGAATTGCTTCTTACTAATGTCAAAACACCTGTGGTTGAGCGAATATTACTGTAATGTGTAATCAATTAATGATCATTCAGCCATGTAAATCCCCTTCTTGGCTCAGATATTAGCACAGTCTAGTTTTAATTTATCGATGTCATGAGTTGTGACTTTTGAGAAGGGCAGTTTTTGTCTTCCATATTAGCTCATTCAACCGTGAATTCATAGACATCTTTCATTTTCAAACAACACTTAGGAAACAGTCATAGGATTATTTCTAACTAAGTTTTATTGGTAAAATGTTATACCTTACGAAGTTATGACGACATTTTGAGAGGGGGACTTACTTTTGGTGTTGTGTTTAGTTACACATTTATGTCAACAGTTTCACCGGCCAGTAGCAAATTTAACTTAGTAAAGTAATTTTAAAAAAAACCACCTCTTACTATGAGTGACAAACATTTATATTTTTACAGTTAAACATCAATCAAATTGAAAAGATAATACGTTTCTTGTTGATTTAAAAAGTATTCTGCAGCAGAAAAGTATCCTATTACAGAAGGCATTATTATAGCTATCAATGAAATGTGATAGTTTGACAAGTGGGTACTTCATTTATTTGCCATATAATATGTCATTATTGACTTTTAAGTTGATATGGGGTATTGGTACTCTGTCGCAAATAAAACCCTGATTCTGGGCTTAAATATATGGGTTGATATGACAAATCATGTAAGCCTACCCACACCATTGGGTGGGTGGAATAGATAGGTGGGTTATAGCCAAGGATATAGGTACCAGGGAAGGGGGTGCTCAACATACGTACCCGGGGGAAGGGGGCACTCAACACACAAAGATCCGACAACTGGAACAGTGACACAATGACCGAATCGGGTCGTATATAACAAACATGGCGTGCATTTTTGGCCATATTTTTTATCATTGACATCACAGGACTTTTATAGTTTTATTTTAAATAGTTTCTCAAATAATTTTGAAAAATAGGCCAAATGTTTCCTCAATATACCAAGTTATATTATGTAGGCTATTTTACACTGCAAGTTGTTCAAGTACCTGCTTAAACAACCTGTTTTTCTTCTTTTTAAACTATTGTTTTATCACGGTACTTGAACAACTCTACATCGTCAGCCTGCTTCGATAATTGCCAACTCATTTTTTCTAGTTCTTAGAAAACAACAAAAGTATGAAAAGTGAGTTAGGCAATTATCGAAGCAGGCTGACGATATGTTGAATAGCAACAAGAATAGTGCAGGTGAATTCCAACAGGAGCAATAACTGTTGGATAGAATTAGGTTGGGGATATACCTTTAAGTGAAATGTGGCTTGTTATATGCCTAATACGAGTTAATATGACCCATTGTAAACAATTTTCATCATTAGTACAATCTGCCTAACTCACAATGCTGACTTAGGCAGAATTGCAATTGTGCATTTATCAACACTTTTGATTGGTCAATGACTTAGGTATTATAACAGCATGTGCATAATGTAATGAAGTCATGATTTATGCAAAAAACTCAATTTCGCTGAAAAGTGAGTTAGGCAATTATCGAAGCAGGCTGACAACATGTAGTTGAAAAGGGGAAAAGTGTCCTTTAGGTCCCAGATTCTGTCCGATAATGGAACACCCAGTATCTTTCGATAACAGTATAAAGTCAGTAGTCGATACTGGCACACTAAAAATGTTCCAGTATCAGGCAATACTGGAACATAATTATGTACCAGTATCATTCAATACTGGGACAAATCTCACTGGTATCACATGTACCAGCATCGGCCGATACTGGAACATAAAAAAGGTTCCAGTATGGCTCAATACTGGAACACAATTTGGTGTTCCAGTATCGACCATACTGGAACAGTAACATCGTACCAGTATCGAGCGATACTGGCAACATTTATGTTGTATTGAACGATACTGGTATACCAGTATCTGAAACCTGAAGTACACTCTTTTCTTTAAAAGTTCTAAACAGCGTTTTCACAGTGTGTCAACATTGTTAACATTTTTGGCAACATTTGGTTAAATCTGTACCATTTTGGTTCAAGTAGATTTGGCCATAAAGTATTGGTTTTAGGGGTGCAGATGGGTACACGTTTTTCGGTAAATTGATATATTATTATATCCATGGTTCAATTTTGAATTTCTACAGACGCACATTCCTACCAAAGTCAAACTTGAGTGCACCCCTCCCCTCGGGGGATATATACCCTGTCGAATGGTTTTAAAACCAACCGGATATTAGTCATCTACTTTATACTAACCAATGTTTTATTTGCCAGCTCGGTTTTGAATTTGAATAAAATCCAATCTCATAGGAATGGTTAAATACTCGTGCCGCTGGCATAGGTTCTAATCAAGGTATAGGCTATTTGATGATCATTATTTGAAATCAACCCACATCAGTAAAACCCACGTTTGAGTACCCCATAAAACACTCCGCTGTGGTGGTGTGTAGGTGTATAGATAGTATTTGACTGTCCATCTTGGCTCATCTTCTATACCAGGGCTTATAACTGTCATAATACTAGAGGGACATTGAACCCATCTTTGTTAATTTAACAACCCCCTCTTACCAGACCGGATGATTGGTGATGAGAGTGGACCGGAAGAACAGACCGTGACTTAGATGAGGGGCGAAAGGAGGGGGAGGAAGATAACAGTAACGCGTTATAAACGAAGGTTATCTTATTTGGAGGCCACGATGATGGGGAATACTCACTCATTCATGTTCAAGTAGTATGGGGTGTTAACACTTGAAATTCATTTGCTGAGAAATATTCAGTCACACCTTAAAAGGTGCCACTGAAGTGTTAAAACACTTTCCACGCGGCTATTAGTTTTACCATTAGTTTAATATGTAACAAGATTTTTCAGAAACCGTTTCCAACTTTCAAAGTTTATCTCAAGAATTACTGAACCAATACTAGACATTTTAGTACTTATTTTAATGCATTTGTCATGGTGATTCCAAATATGGTGATGAAATTCAATAATTTTGACATTTGTGAATTTGTGAAATTTTGGAAGTGTCACGTCTGCAGACAACTTAACTGCCGCGTGGATAGTGTTAAAGAAAAGTTATACAATATTTAACATTGAGTACAGTTTTAGAGCCAATGAAAATGGTGAACCCAACAACGCTAAAATTGTTACTTACAAAATGTGTCTTAAAATTTTAAAACAAAAATCCTGCCACCCCCTGGCCCTCACTACTCAAATTGCAGTCGACGGCGGTAGACACAATTTGCTAAAATCTTTTTAAGGCTTAATTAACACCTTTTGAACACCTCACACGTGTTAAAAAAATCTCAAAAACTTGTATCATTTTGATTGAAATAAGTTTGTTACAGCTACACTGAAATAGCACACTAATACACACATATTAAATTATGGCGTATAGGTTTATTGTCTATTGTTGTAAAGATATAGAATTATGAGTCGAAGTTAAACTTTGGACACCTTTTGAACACACCAGACTTTATTTTGCGTAGTGGTTCTAGAAGGTGTTCAAAATACATGTGTTGTCATCTATTTTATCACATTTTATTTATTATTTCAAAGTTAAACCTCTACATTAGGGGATGAACCGTTGCGGTTGTGTATAATAGAATTGCTTTGTGGATAGCTGTAGTATAAAACTCACCAAAATGTATACCACAATGTTCTGAGAAAAATGTTACGTCAGTTTTGTCAAAAAAACTGTACAGTTCTATGAAATTTGCAGTATATCGGATATGCATTAATTAATTCCAATTAAAAAGTGTTATGTCTAAATAAAATGATTTCATCCTCAAATAATTGGCGTCGAAAAATCAATTCCAATGTAAGTAACATTTCTTGATGTTTTTGGGACCAAGTCCAAGTGTCAATGTAGGCCTCATGTGTTTCTCAAATACGACAAGGCTGGATTCCATTGGAAATCCACATACCCTATGGAAGACATGACCTTAATCTTGTGCGTACACGGTGTAATTTCACTAGACTAAAATAGAATAAGGGCCATGCAGGTAAACGGGCCCCAATGGTTTAAGATTCACACTCCGCCGTCAGTGTGGTGATGTCTTGCCTATTGCAGCCTGGACATGGTTTATACATGCTGAATTCCAATCGACTTTATATGGTTTTTGATTATGACGATTCCAAAAATACATCATGTTGAAACTAAATTATTGCATCTTGATTCCTGAAACCGTCGGAAATCAATTCCAATGCAAGTATCTTTTTCCCAAATGTTGTCTATTGTAAACCGTTTTGGTTTTTTTTATACCGGGGTGATAACGTTGCCTCTCTCCTGGCATAATTTCAACTTAACCTTGAATGTTCGTGAACATATACACGTAGGCCTATCTATATGTCCGACGTCATTTCTGAGAATTTTCAGACGATGACGGACATGGGCTCGTTCACGAATATTCCGAAGGTTGAACTAACTATGCGTACGGAGGTTAGGCGTGATCAAGCGAATGGGACGAACGGTTTAAAATGACGGATTAAATTCAAAAAATGATACTTGGACTGGAGTTGGTTATCCGCAACTCCAGCCGTTTTCGGATGAAATAATTTAGTTCGAACGTGTGATGAATTTTCTATTTTTACATCAAAACCAACGGAAATTCAAAATGTACGTCCATTCGGTGTCCACCGTCGTCTGAGAAATTGTAAATGAAATATTGCCCCCTCAATGTACGCATGCATTTATGTGGATCGTGATTGGCTGAAAGTTTTATTCCTGTTCACTACTAATTGAATGATGGCGCTATACAAGATTTGGACACGTGATCCTGCATGTCTAGAGAGAGACCCACTGTTTTATGAAAACCCTGATATTTCATGCATTTGGGCACCTTAGCTGATAAGCTGATCTGAGCGAGCTTAGTAATGATGAAAGCAATGTTTTTGATCGAGGCATACTTTAAACTTGGGCCTGGGAGATTTTGAGATCTTATTTATCTGTTCACTAATCTAAACAATGTTAGAAGGCAGCATTTATGCCTTGAAGGTTTGATCACCATGGTAATAATTAATTTAAATACTGTCATAACAGCTCATAGGTAGGCTGAACCAATAGGTCCCTATGTAAATAATATATAAATAGCATAATAGTAGATGAAAAAGGAGATATCCTCGTTTGTTCGTTCAGAGAGTCAATATTTAGGCTATCTGAGAAAAAAACCAAAACCCGCCCTTAAAAAAACCCTATAATAACAACAAAAACAAAAACAAAATCAAACAACAGTGACCCTACCACCTTAATTTACACGGGGGTCAGAGGTTGGTATCAAACCGTTTGGGGAGCGAGTGGGGTTGCAAAAACTAAAAGCGCTGCTCGGGGCAATAGGCCTTTAAGATCCTAGAATAGGTGATATATAAACGGACATGGAAATTTAGCACACGAAAAAGAGTATTTACTTATTATAGGCTACTATTGTTTTGACAAATGAAGGTCACTCGATGTATTAGAGCTAAAAAACCTATGACGTCACAAGTTCATAGTCATGTTGGTACTTATTTTGTATCAATGGAAAGAGGAGACTCATCGCTATGGGGAGGTAGCAAAAACAGAAGCATGGAATGTAGACTACAATTTACGAACCTCGAGTACCTTCAAAGAAGTATTACAAAAAAGGCCCAGGAGGATTAATTTTTTCAAACCATTACATCAATTTTACCGTAGACTTAGGGACCGCTCATTATTTCCACCGGAGGGGGGGCCGGGAGCCAAAGGCAAACCACCTCAGAAAAGTATATGACCCCCCCTTCCTATCACATAAAAACCATATGACCCCCCCTGTGTGATTTACCAAAACCATATGACCCCCCCCCCCCCCCCCCCCCCGACACCTCAAAACCTTGATTTGTTTTTATCTTGCTTGTTTTATACAAATATGGAATAAAATATTATATACTCCCGCCTTTTCACTGATTTGCATACAGTCCATACAGTCATATCATATGGAAATCACACTAGAAAAACTTCATGTTGGTGTACACGAAGGCATGTGTTTGCAACATGAAATGTTAATAGTAATCAATGATGCTTGTTTTTAAATGCCCATGAAGTTGGCAAGATATCAAAGGCTGGAGATTTTAGATTTGTCCAGTTTGACCACAAAAGAAACAAAAACAGAGTGTAAAGTTGTGTTTTCTTGTCATTGGAATATACCATTACAAATGAGCCAATATTGAACCACTTGTAAAATTTAATTCAGTGTGGATCAAAATGTTGCATTGTTGTAATTATTGTTGCAAATTACAGTGGTGTAGCTAGGTTATTCATATTGGGGGGGAGAAATTAAAATGAACCGACAAGATTTGTGATCGAAGAAATGCGCGCGTAGCGCGCGAAAATTTTCGACTTATTGTTACTGTTTGAAAATGCAAAACCATATGACCCCCCCCCCCTCCGATAATCTAAAATCATATGACCCCCCCTTTTTGCTTGACCAAAACCATGTGACCCCCCCTCTTTTCTCCCGGCCCCCCCTCCGGTGGAAATAATGAGCGGTCCCTTAACATGGTAAAAGCGGTTTAAAATCCCAATAGTCCTACATTTTATGTTGGCGCTTTTTATAAAGAGTTCTATTAGTATTATACCCTTTTTTTTTATAGGCGAAGGCATTTTATCAGAATTTGCACCTAAAAGGGAAGTGCTACATAATCATGAAAAACTTCAGGCTTCTTCGCACGCTCCCAAAATGTACAGAAACAAAAGCAAAATGTCGAGAGACTTAACCGAGATTATGTTTGTCCATCTGAACAGTCTCTGAACCGCAATGGGTATGCATTGTTAGGGAGCGTTCATAAATACTTTGGTGGGCGGGGTGGATAATTATAGGGGGGGGGGGCGCCAAAAAGTTTTGATACTCTGCAAAGGGGGGGTGGGGGTCAAAAAAGTGTTTGAGAACCCCAACAGAGGGGGGGTCAAAAAAGTTTAAACACTTATTTGTTTTCAAAATTTTCTGGGGGCTTCGCCCCAAACCCCTGCTTTACCTGTATGCACATTATTAACGGAACGTTCATAATTCAACGTAAAAATAGCTATTTTTTTGGGCGCGCTACGCGCGAATATGTCCACGGACCCATGTTCGTGTACTAGCCCCCAGCTAAAGAATAATGAAGGCCAAATTCATATCAATAGCAGACAACAATTGCGCGCACATTGTATTCAAAGCCAGGATATATAATTAGAGGGAGCATCCTAATTGGTTTCATGAACAGAGAGAGATCCGTGCATAAATATGTGAAGTTATTCATGGGATTAAAGACCATGGCACTTAATCAAAGATACCCACAGTGGGAGTTCTGATTCACTCTAGATTCTACAACCTGCCCTCCTAGATGTGATGCGTCCATCAAAATAGAATATGATACACGGTCAAATTCTGTAAAAAATCCCATAAAAGATAACATATCTATGTTCTCTGAACTTGATAACAATGAACGTGGGGGGGGACAATAAAGTGTCAGGTGCAGGCAGTAATACAGGGGGGGGGGGGGTCAAAAAAGTTTGTGGCATGGCGAGAGGGGGGGGGGGGGCGGTCAAAAAAGTTTTGATATACCAAAAATGAAATTATCCAGCCCCCCCCCACCAAAGTATTTATGAACGGTCCCTTAGTATAGTAGGCCTATTATATGGAAACGAAAGAAAACTTGAAACTTAAGGCATTTAGATGCTATCGCCCGTGCTAGCGTTAATAGCTCACAATAACAACAACCACAACAAAAGAGAGAGAGAGAGAGAAGGAAATGGGAGGGGGGTGGGGGGGGGGGGGGTGGGGGAATACATTGGTAAACAGACTATAGTATGCAAAAAGATCGAGCGATCTTAGGCAATATAAGTCTAAGATTAACGGACTCTAATTGTGTGCAAAGTACTTCTTAATTATATTATTTTGCTATTTCTGTTTGATTCATGTATTATGTGTAAATAGTTGAACATATCTTTGTAAATATTGTATTATTTTCTGGATGATGAGGGCCTGCTTGGAAAGCAGTGCTTGACACTGAAGCTGTTTACCCTCAATAAAAAAAGATTAAACAAACAAACAAACAATATCGTGTCAATAGTGTGTACCTGTCACGTTTAGGCCCATATTTCAAGAGGCCAAATTTATCAACGTCTATGACGTCCCTAAAGGGCTGTTTGAAACTGTGCATTTAATCATCTAGTATAGGCCCACGGATGAATTGCTAATAATAGGTCTGTATAATTAGCTGTAAACTCGAAAAGATACTATCAGTATCAGACTGACGCATTGCGTAAACTGGCCTAGTCATTGGTCATATATAGTGAAAAACGAATACAGTGACGCAAACTAGACGCTAGGTCATGACGTACATAAGAACCCTTGGCATTGTATGCAGGGCTCAGGCTAAATTCAGGCCGACTAACTCATCCTCGGCAATTAATAGGGGCCACATCAAAAGGAGTAAATATTTTGAACATTAAAGGGGCATTAATAGCGCCCTCAATTACAAAAATATGATAAAAACTGGGATTTATTTTACAATTGTAGGCCTATTGCATGTATATAAGGATTAAGAAAAATCAGCCCTCTTTGTACAACAAAACGTCGATTCAAAAATGCTAGTAGAGCCGCAACCAGCATTTTACATGGTTAAGGGTGGTATTAACATATTTAAAACATCGTTTTAATCAAGTTTTGCTGGGTTTTTTTTAGTAGAAACAACAATAATGGCAATTTTTAATGGTCATCTTGAATTCTGAATTAAATTAATTAAAATTTTTAAAAAATCGACATGACACTTGTGTCCCTTTAAAGGACCTCGCTGTAATTATTGTTTTAAAAGCATCGAAATTTGGTTCTCAAAATCAACTTTGAAAGTTGTGAAAGGTTTCTGAAAAAATATAAACATAATGGTTATAGCCGCGTGGAAAGTGTTAATTAAACCTTTAAGGAGGCTAGACTATGAGCAATGAGGACCACTCAGAACACACGGCGCAATTTGTACATCCTATAGATACAAATCTTCCTTAAATAGTGTTGTTACGCTTTATTCCGTCATGGACTTAATTAAAGTCTAGCGTCGTTTTCATGATGAATGTCTATATGTTGGATTCAACAGTTCGCCCCAAACATGATTAAAAGTAAAATTGCCTCCAAGTCCAACCTGATGTCAATTAGGTTCATTAAAATATCAAATTCCGCGTTAATTTGTACCACTTTTGTCTGAGAAATGTCTGCAATAATAGCATTACACTTGCCAAACCAGTCGGTTTCCCGGTTCGTTTTGGTTTATCATTTACAATTATGAATACAAATCCTTATCGGATTAGGAAATGCGGGAATTACCCGCAGGCTTGCTCGGTCGGAGTGATCACGAGATGGCGCTGTAACATTATCAACTGGTCTGCCGAAATGATCAAATTAATTCTCCTGTGGCTGTCCATACACCAGGCTGCAATTTCGGACAT
This sequence comes from Ophiura sarsii, assembly GCA_035610835.1. NCBI lineage: Eukaryota > Metazoa > Echinodermata > Ophiuroidea > Amphilepidida > Ophiuridae > Ophiura > Ophiura sarsii. Next base: position 59,686,706 of record CM069458.1, on the reverse strand, counting down.
ACGCTATACGCCATAGCCCATTCTAACAACGGCCTATTGTTATGCAAAACTTACCTTGTCACTAAGCTACTCATTTAGTAGCCCAATTAAGCTATTTTTTCTTTTCTTCTTTTAGTCATTGGCTTAACTTTAATCCTTCCGCTTGTCCTTAAAATTAATGGATGGCCTAAGCTCAAAACAGAAGAGAGAAAATCTTCTCTGGTTAGCTAAATGTTGTGCGATTTTTCCCCAGGAACTTGATACATATAATAGACAAATAGAAAATAGAAAAATGCTTTTTATTTCTATAGATAGAAAATAGCTTGCATTTACAAAACCCTAGTGGCAAGGCTGACTCCGGGCATCATGCCCAAAGAGAATATGTAACAGCCCTAGTTGTACCAGTCACTCAGACGTATTTGAGCACGTAAATCTTTCCAAATGATTCATTTTAAATGACGGTGTTGTCTGTATCTCTGATGACTATAGCATTTATCAAAAAAGAGAGGAAAAAATCCACGCAAAATCATCATGCATTTATAGGCCTATATAAAGTTTCGTTCGAAACACAAATATTTCAGTTGTCAAATAGATGGTTGCCATTTTATGCTGTAATTCTCACCAAGGCAACGGTCAACGCTAGACTGCATGAGTGTGGGTTATTATTGCGTGTGTTGATACAGCAATAAATATGTAAGCATTGATCATTTGCTGATCGATCGATCCCCAGTGTGTGGTACGTACGAGTATATCGAAGGACGTAGACCTTTTCATCAATCTTTTAATTTACCAATCGACCTCTTGTTGGATTACAAAATGGCCGCTGTGATATCAACACATTTTGTTACATGATGAAATGGCCCAAGAATAATAAACCTCTTTTGTTTTAACCGGAAAATCAGCAGACACAAAACTTGTACAAGAGAAATTTGTAAACAGCAGAGCGATATTTTACTTGTTGGACGAAGATGTGACAAATCACAAGGAAGATATAACGATTCACAAGCTTATAAGGTGAGTAAAATGTTATTGTTAAATATTGCATTGTGTGTAAGTCGTGTTTTGGGAAATTTGTTACTTTCTTTTTTTTTTGCTGGAAGGGAGACACTCATGGGCGTGTGAGTGTGTGGGTGTGATGAAAACAGATGAACCCCACAATACCATAAGACAACATCATGAAGCAAGCAACAATTGCTGTTGTTCACTTTTATTTCTCATCTTCCCTGCTTTTATGTCTTAAACGCGTCATACCGTCTGATGAAATCTCAGAATGTATTACGAATTTGGCATTAATAATATTTACAAGCTAAACAGGTAGTTTTTTGTATGCTTTTAGTTTTATCTATACAATGACCAATGATCACATTTATATTGGAAGAAATAGTTCTCAAATGTTAAATATCTAGAGTAGGCTATATATAGACCTTCTCTCAATGGAACATATAAGTTTTGATAGTAAAGTATATATATAGTATAGGCCTAGATTTAATTTAGTTTTATGATCCACGGACGATTAAAAACGATTTTTAAACATAATTGTGATTAAACAAACTCAGATCAGATCAGACCAAATTTCAAATTAGGAGTCGATCTATAGGGGAGAGCGGGGCGAGTCCGCCCACCACGTGTTTCTCATCACGTGACTGTTGAAAAAATATCAGACTGGTGTAATTCGGTTGCACCGGTCCTAGCAAAGTAACTATTAAAACTTCAGACCCGGATACAGCTCCCCTAAGGATTTATATTGAATAATTGTTTTTGAATAATTAAAGTAAAATTATCTGCCATTAAAAACGTTGCATTAATCTAAAGACATCACAGCGATGGTACTAACTTTTATAGTCATTCAAAAGGTATAAGGGCTTTGCCTAACATATTATGCAGTTAAAAACTTCCCATTCCGTGTTTATTAGGTATACCATGAGATTGAAAAACAAATTAGCTCTGGGGTGAGTTCGCCCCCATACCGCCGGGGCGAGTCCGCCCATGTCCTATTACACGCTAAGAAGGGGGCGGACTCGCCCCAACATAATAAATGGACACATGATGTGTCCATTTCATATGTTGGGGCCACATGGCCTAATTTGTCATAGTTGTGTCTAGTTGACTTTTGATCAATCTTTACATGGAATAACTGATAGTTTCTGCAATATTTAACTTGCCTATGAAGCCGGACGAGCTTGCACATCATGAGGGCGAACTCGCCCCGGCGTGAGTAGTATGGGGTAAGTCCGCCCTGTTGGTTATTTTCCTTACTCCTGCACTTTCTTAAAGTTATAGAGTGCTGAAAATATGGGGGTATGTAGCTAAGAAACGTAGCTTTCATTTGGAAGTAGGATAATTTTCTAACTTGTAAAATGAGTCCAATAGGCAAGCCTGAAAATTAGAGGGCGGACTCGCCCCGCTCTCCCCTAAATCATGTAGCTTCACCGTAAGACAGTTTTAGTCTTTTGGTATGTATAGGCCCCTCCCTATATGAGCTTCAAGATAACTTGATTATTTTTTCAGATACCGTTTAGTTTCATTTATGGGATTTGATGATGAAATGTTTGTTGTAAAAAAAGAAGAAATAGTTTATCTTTGTACATAATAAACCATAGGCAACTGTCAGAGAACCTTTAATAATAACAATAATAATAATAATAATCTGGATTTATATAGCGCCTTTTCCTGAGGGATCAAAGCGCTGTATTTCGCTGCCACGACTGGTCAGAATCAGTCAGATCGCATCAATTTTAGGGTGCAGCGTGGTGCAGCTTTGAAGCGCAAACCTATCGCACAATAGATCTTGTAATTTTTCAATGCAGCTCCCCAAATTCCATTGGGTGAAGGAACGGTTTTTTGGAGTAACCCGAAACAACTGATCACCGATTTTGAAAGCAGGAGGAAACCGGAGAAAACCTGCGAGAACGTGCATGGATCGGGATAAACCAAATGCACATAAAGCCCGGTCGTGCATGGAATCGAACCCGGACCTTATTGGTGCAAGGCGAGTGAAGTACTGCTGCGCCAACACGCGCCCCTTTACCCATTAGCGTTTCTGTGAGTTGTTTCTTCTTTAATCTCATAGAAGTAGCATAATCTTTATTTTCATCGAAACAATCTTACAATGTTATTATTAGTGTTATGATGCATGTGTCCAAAAAAGAACTGTGCACGTGTGTTTACCCAACTTATTGACCTTAAAGTTCTAAAGTTTGGTGTCACATCTTTATACACATTGAAAGAATAAACGCTTGGCTTTTACTTCAGGTCAGAAGCCGTTTATGTCATCTGATTTGGTTTTGTCAATTCTGAGATATGACCAATTAACTAAAGCTACCTAAAATCGACGTTGTGCCACTTTACAGTTTGCAATGAATAGAAAGGTCTACTCCAGAGATCATGACAAATCTTCCACCTGTTCGAGAGGTCTTAGGGAACAGTTCCATTTGAACGCGATAAAAATTGCGAGAATGTTCCGGGCCCCGATGAGTTTTTTATCAGGCCCCGATGAGATTTTTATCGCGAACAGTTGCGAGTAGCAAAGGATTATTTATCGAGTAGCGTATTACCGCTTGTTTAAATATAACGAAAGATAAGTGGTCAGTATGTAAATAGAGCTTCGGGTTATTTATTCTAGTTGTAAGGTACAAATTCAGCATTTCATGTTTTTAGAGATAATGTTATTGATTATGGATGTTTAACGTAAATTGTATTATCCTCGTGTATTTGCTAAACAATGTCCCGCTCTATTTGCTCAACATACCCCATGGTATGGCAGAGGCCTCGTATCGGGCCCCGATGTCTATTTTATCGGGGCCTGATGACTATTTTATCGCATATTAACTTGAAAAACATCGGGTCCAAAATATATCAGGCCCCGATACAGTCGCGATAAATTTATCGCGTATAAATGGAACTGCTCCCTTAGCTATGTTATGCAATCATGCTCAGAGCAATTAGTGCTCCGAAAACGAGGCTAACAATGTAGCTGAGACGAGAGTGATGTAGTTTTTCAATGTGGTGAACTTTTAACTAATCATAAAAATGCGTCATACCTCTGAGCTGTTCAATATTTGACCTTATTATATACATTCGTGAAATAAATTTGAAATAAAACTATCTATTCCACTAGTTTGAAATGAAATGTTTGCTGGTAACCGACACTATCTAGGGAAATGTAGAAGTTCAGTTCATCATTACATTGCAGTAAAAGTACGAGATTGTATGTTTATCGCGTATGTCTCCCTCTTATAGACATGAAATCGTCAATTATGAATAACATATATTTTGTTGTTGTTCGTCTCTTTAACCATGTTAACTTTTTCCGCAACGGGGAACACCATAGACATTTATATTCTATTAATTTCCTTAATAAACATAATCATGTATGAATTGTATATTATCACGATGAATTGTACATTATCTGCGAGATGCCAATTGTTTTTATAATATTGATTTTTCCATGTTAGTTTTTTCGATTTCCAGCGGGTTAATATCTTTTCTAATTTTACTACCTTTGGATTCCAATTTAGATCTTCAACTTGTTTTTTCATCTTTTCCTTAGTATATACCTAAACCTTTCATTACCCTTTGGTCCAAATTTGGTTTCTTTGGTCCTAACCATAAACCTTATGTTTTATGAATGTAACAGTTATCCCAGATACATCACTAAATTTATCTATTACGGTATCAAATACATTCACAACTGAAGTTTTATCTTCTACCATTATAGTTGTATCATCAGCTCTTTGCACAATCTTTACTTCTAAATCATGTCACACTATTATGCCGTTTTACTCTTTGGTCTTGCTTAATGTTTACAGATAACATTTCTGTTGCAAAATGAACAGAAGAGCTGAAAGGACAGCCTTGTCTTATTCCTCTTCGAACTTGAAATGATTCTGAAAGCCACCCATCTAATAAACACAACTAGCAATTCTAGAACGCAAAGTTGATACCCAATTTTAAGTAGTGCACCAAAACCCATTTTCAATAAATAGTTTGCCAATATCCCTTTGCAGTCTGACAGCTAGTACGAAGGGTGCCGGTTCGAATCCGGTCACTAGAAACACACGTGTTCTCTTCCATGTTTATGTGCTCTGGTCTAGTCCCTATAGATCCTCAAGGATCTATGTCTAGACCTACTTTGTCGAAAGATAGATTGTTTAAATTCCGAATCCATCCTTTTTAGCTACGAGGGTCATTCAATAAGTTCTACCTACCTCCTACCTCATAACTTTGCTATTATACAAGCCAGTCGTATGAAATATTCCATTGAATCGCAGCTACAAAATCATAGTAGATTGGTCTGAATACTCAATGTACTTTTCTGGATATGCAGTCAAAACCAAACTTCTATTTAGTGCGACGGAAACGGGTAAAAAACAGCCAAATGTCTCCTAAGTGCTATTAATTTGGCCAATTCTAAGAGACAAAATGTACCTATCGGTCAATTACAATCGTTCTAAGTTACAATATCTCTTGAACAGACTTTAAACAATACAAGTGACTGATTTCTTGGTGAAAAATGCCCTCTAATTAGTCAGAACCAGACCAGGACAGCCATCAATTTTAACCCTACCCTCTCTCTAAATGTAAAACGAGTGGAAATTCACTCGAAAAGGAATGAAGGGAGTGAAACGCAGGACAACCCGTTTTAGAGTGGAGCATTTCCACTCTAAAATGAGTGTGAAAGGTAAATTTTCATTCTCAATAGAGTGGAACATTGTCAAATCAAATCCACTTTCACTCCTTTTAGAGTGTTTTTCCACTCAAAATGTGTTGTCCTGCGTTTAACTCCTTGAAAGAGTGGAAAACCACGCTTTTACATAGAGAGAGAGAGAGAACAGTTGCAAAAGTTATTATTTGCTTTTCATGAACTAAGAGATCTTCATTATCAGGACTAAATGGATATATTTTAAGTCTCTCGAAGATATATTTTTCTATCACTGACTACATGATTAACTCGTCTAAATGTTGCATAAGGAAAACTGATAAAGTTACTATCGTGTTCAGATTTAACATTTGAGGCATCACTGTGGCTTGACTTGTAACAACTAACATTTGACTGAATATCAGTATTTCATTATGCCGAAAGGCGTGTCAATACATTCGAGTTGATATTATACTATTTGCAAGCTACAAAGGTTAATATTGCCTCCAATCTGATTTATACATGATAGTATAGCATTATATTTAGAAATCATCCATTGTTTTCTATTTGTCCAAAATCTCTCTGAGTGGCTTTGATTGCATCATGACAAAAGTGAAATAGGTATCAATTAGCATTTACTATAAATGTGTAGCTATGATTCAGAGCTATCATGACAAATGTCATGAGGCTGACATTCCGATGATATAGCAATGTTATGTGTGAGGAGGTAGAACTTATTGAATGACCCTCGTAGTTTGGAAAATAAATTACCCAGCGAACTAAATATCTTTAGATAAAACAAATAAATACACAGATACATAAATAAATAAACAATTGATGAAACATTGAAACAAATTTGCGCGAAACGCCATAAAATTGGCAATTTAACACCAAAATGGTCCAGTATTTGTTCGTCACCGCTTATTTTCTGTAGAAGGCAGATGGTTGATTTACCGACAGATTGTTCATGCTGACAGACCGCTTATTTATCGACAGCACCAGAACCGCATATTTATCGACGAACAGCATATATGAGGTTGAAACCGCTTTTGTCGATAGACAGTCCACGTATTTGTCGACGGACCTCCGGACAATGTCTGGTGTTTGGTGCTTGTATTTTCTATGCAGCCTCCTGATCCAATAGAGGTGACGGATTAACTGCCATCTTGTCGGGACTCATAGTAACAGTGTTTAAGATTTTAAGAAAGAAGACACACCCGTTTCACGATATGTATACCAATTTGGTAACATGGTTCATGCAATGAATTGGACGTCATGCACCGATTCAATTGAATATAGAATAGGCCAGGTGCGATTCCCCGTAGCCCGTTGCGCATCCGGCAACATGGATAATTTCTATAACACCTCATTCCACAAATCTCTTTTTAGGAATACTTGAAACCCCTACAGTGACCGACCAGACCACCAATGCGATGGGAGTGCTTCATCTGAGCCTGATCCTATGTCTGCTCGTTTCGCTCTCTTCCTTATGTCAGGGATGCGATCGTGAGTCATACGTGATTCTGAGTAGCATCAACGCTACATTCGTCACCAAATCGCCTTACTTTCCCGGGGATTATCCGCCATATCTTACCTGTGGATTTAGATATGAGGCCACGGAAGGTACGTACGTATAAGAATTGTTCCAAGCCCGAGTTACAAGTGAGTTGCATTATTGCAATCAGAACGATTATTTGCTGCAAGTGGATTTAAAGATGCAATGCAGTCAGGTCGATTGTATGCAACATTAATGCGATCATCACCCATCACGGCACTTGGGATGCAAACAGGACAACATTAGGTGTATCCAAGTTGAGATGGAATGCATTCACGGTGGATGGGGGCGGAGGCGATTTTGTTTTTCGTACATGAGTTGAGAAAAATTTGTTTATTCCGTTTTAATACGAAATAAATTAAAATTCATTGAATAAAATATTTTTTTAAATATTTTAAACAACTGAACTGATTTTGTCTTCACTCATGTACGAAAAAAATCGCGAGGGCGGGGGGGGGGGGGGGGGGGGGGAGCGGGGGTGCAATTACAATCAAAAGCCACGAGCAATAAGAGAGGTTGCAACACGATTCCTGACAGACTTGAAATTGTGCAAAGCAATCAGGGGGTAACGATGGTAAGAATGATAAAGCACTGAGCATACTCCACTACCATGACTACGCTCGAACTCTTTGCGCTCTCACACATGCGTAGTAGCTCTCCCACAACAAAATGACGCAGCCTGATTCGTTAACGGTATTAGTCATCGCTTGCGCTCAGCGTTGTGATGTCTGCTGAGCAATTTCGATTATAGTATCACGATGGATAATTTCTTTCGTCGGAAATAGTAGGGGCCCTTTCGATTACAAAGTATTCGTTTTACAATAGATTGACATGTCTAGAATTTCAGACCGGTAGTTAACCTATTAGCATGATTAAGTATCCAACTAACCAGCAACTATACGTACCATCAAGCCTCCAAGACATCCGCAAATACTTAAGAGTGAACATTGACTAAATGAATTGACCTAGTGATTTCAAAAGCAAAATAATTTTGATTGACCTGAATATTCTGTTTTATATTCTGTTGGATCTTGTCTTCATCCATAGGTCTCAAGGTTCGTATCCAATTCACATCGTTCAACTTAGAAGGTGCAAACGCCTATGGGATCTGCACGTTTGATTATGTTCAACTGTTTGACGGAGAGGACGAATTTGCTCAACAGTATGGTTCATTTTGTGACGACGACGCCCCGAACAGTATCGTCACCACGGGTTCGAATCTCTACTTATTATTTCATACGGATAGTACAATTCAGGCAGATGGGTTTAGAGCGGTTATCACAACAGTACCCGCCGACTATCGCGGTGAGTATAAACAGGACATAAGGTGCGGGTTCGAATCTCCCGTTGTTATTCGATACAACCCAGTCATTCATTCATTCATTCATTCATTTATTTATTATTTACATCATAAAAAAATCTAATCAAATTAAAAAAACCCATTAAAATACAAAAACGATGGAGGAGATAACGAAACACTTAAAAATATTATTTCACTTCAATAAGGCGCAAATAACACTATAATCCTAAATTTTGTTTAACAAGACACTTTGATAGATCAAAAGTATTCAAAACAACTAAAATTCTACAACACACCCTATTTTTCTTATGTAACTACAATTGGATAGACACAACTCTTTTCAACAAACTAACGCATATAATATTGATTCAGTATCTTATATCCCATAATTACTCCCCTGTATATTCTAGAGCCATTGCCGACAGCAGTTCCGGGTTCCTGTACCAGCATCTTACGAGAGAGTGCCGACGCTTTTTATTCACCAGGGTATCCCAGTTCGTACGACACCGATCAGTTCTGCACATACATCGTGTCGCTTCCGGACAATGAGGATCATATTTTGGTAAGTGGTTCGTTGCTATTCTAGTCGTTCCAATTGGAGCATACTTACTTCCGGTCAGGATGTGTTGGTTGGACGGTTGGACCAAGCTCAAATTTGAACTAAAAATCCTAACAGATAGCATAAGCTTTAATATGCCTCTGGTGAAATTAAAATAAGTACAGATGAACGTTTCCTAGAATAGAAGAATGATGGAATGAAGAGGAATGCCATCGGCTTTTGCAGTAACGTTAGTATAAAGCCATTCGGTTTAGAAAATATACTGGGTCCATCTACGAGATGATAACATCAGGAGGGCTGGGTGTGGGGTGGGATGGAGTGGGTTTCAGTTAGTCACTGTTAGTTTTAGAAATAGGCATGTGCTGTTCTATTTCGGGCTTCAGTCTCTCTAGAGTTTTCAATCTCACTTACCAGAGTCGTCATCGAGTAGATTCCTTAATGTCTGAAGTGTGTCGTCATGTCGCTCTTTGATCTTAAGATGGTGTCGAAGTCAGTAACTTAGGAAATGATTTGTTTCTCTTGTGCAACCGCAACGACCTGCAAACCGCTGCAGCCTTTACGCAATGCAATGTTGGTAGTAATTCTTGGGAGATCGCAATTATGAACCTTACATAACGTTCACTACTATGTACCACCAAGTGGTCTTCTGATCGTGGTCATTGTCAATGTTTAATTTCCATATAGAAGAACATTGATAACTTGGTAATATTCTACTTGCTTTTTCCTATAGATGATATTGACTTTGATCTTCAATTCGAATGGCATGTTGTCAGAAGAATTAAACTCAAATCAGACTTCACATAATCTATCTAATTTCAGCTACGGTTTACATCCTTTGATATGGAGCCTTCGTACCAATGTGTTTACGACTACATCGAAATCCGGGATGGACCGTCAGAACTCTCCCCTCTCATTGATCGGTATTGCGGCGGCGCAAACAATCGTCCGCCTCGTGTCATAGAGTCCGCAGGTCCAGAGCTTCACGTGGTGTTCCATTCCGACGTCTCTGCAACATTCGAGGGGTTTTACGCTGAATATGCGAGTGCTTCGACGGGTTTCCCTACAAGAGCCCCGGATACTGGAGATGAAAGTGGAGAGCCCGTAGAAGAGCACATTTCAGGTATATATATCGTTTGAAAACGTTTAGTCCTTCAGGCGCAGGCTTTCTATTGAAACTAGCTGAAAAGGAGCAATTTATCTGATTAAAAACAAATTCCAATTTGCGTAGGTTTTTCAACGTGCGTCAACCAATTGCCATTTCAGCAGCCATGCATGTAAATTCAAAGCCTAATGGGAACGCGAACTAAGGGGTCTCGATGCTACATGGCCGGGTACATGGCCAAGATGTAACATCGAGACCACCTCATTGAGGTGGTCTCGATGTTACAAATACCTAATGAGAACGCGATTTGACTCGGATCGGACCTACAATCGTGGTCATAATTAGTTGGGACACCCTGGTAATAATGATACGTTGTGTGTTCCCGTTTCCGCAAAATTTACTCTATTGAAACATTGCTGTCTTTGACGGAAAGCTTGAAGCCTTTCCTCAATATGAATAACTTCCTCCACCCCACCGGGCAATGTTGACCCCTTCCAGTATTCCGTAACCCAAATATCATGTTTCAACATTGATCCATGGGGAGAAGGGGAGTTTTTAAACACATGTATTAAAAAGTGTTCCAACAATATTGTCCGAGAAAAATCCATAAGTGTTTGCTACGACTGAGTTCTGACGTACTGCTGTTCTGCTGCTTCTCGACGGATCAGGCTGCAGGAATCGGCCTACCTATCTTACATCCATTCAAAACTGCCATGAAAACCCGTCAAATATATGAATACAGTTATGGTTATTTAAATAAGATGGATTGTAAAGCCATTTGCAAATTGATATTTTAATTACGAACAATATTACTGTTTTCTACACTGAACAGGGCAGTCGGTTTTCCAGAAAAGAAAAGTCCAATCTACTATGAATGTGTTGTGTAGCTGAAATTAAAATGCAATTATGGAGAGGCTGTCTTATATCACTATAAAGTTATTGAGAAAGTACACATTCACAGTATGGATTGTTATTTGGTTCAATAATTTCAATGGAAAAATTGTTTCGCGCAAAGTTTAAAATTGGCATCATGAAATAAGTTGAAAGAGTAATAAGAACATCAATTTTATCAGTAATGACAATTTTGTGTGCGTGGCATAATACAAAAAAACAAAGGTTTTTGTTTCATTTCAATTTGATAATAGCTGGCAGTATGTAGTTTTGATGGCAATTATGATATTTCTTTTGAATTGTCTTTGACCAGGCATGCCAAGTATACGCTTTAACCTTAAATAGCGTTGTCTCAGTTGTATAGACACGGAATTAAACATCCAAAGCAGGGTCGGAATTGAAATAATCTGGAAATCAAGCTAAATATAATGCATCCTTTATTACCTATATTTCGCACCGAGTAATGGCAACGTGAAAATAAGGTACCTGTATTTATCCTCTAACTTTGACCAACCAAAAGAGCAATTTTATCTTTAAAAAATGAACTGATTAAAATTGGTGCCTTCCATTTATTTCATTATTTAAAATCTTAAATGGAATCATCTTGGTCATGGGTTACCCTTTTAAAGGGAATTTTTATTAAACATGCTTGTTTTCCGGTTCCTTGTTGACAGTATGTGATTTCACGCAAGCGTTGCAGACGGAACGAGGCGGGATAATCGTGTCGCATCAGAACTACCCCGAGGAGAACAGTTACGGGCTAGGAAGAACATGCTCCATGGTATTTGTGGCATCTCAGATCAACGAGAAAATATACATCAATGTCATTGAGATGGACCTGCCTAGTGGTGAGTGACATCACTCCATCTCTTAATCCCTTCTTTATTATGTGTAGATAATACGCCAGCCAAGATCCAACCCGGCAATCCTGAAATCCTCGTATAAGAACTACACAAATTTCACTCTGAACTCATCAACCGCACAGAGTGAAAAGTCACTCGACACCAAGTGAAAAATCACTCTTTACGAGTGACAATGACTTCACTCTGAACAACGAGTGACATTTTCACTCTTTTACATTAAGAGAGTAGGGCAAGTTCACTGTGTATAGCGAACAAGGAGAAAGCCAAGGACAATGCAATCGATTCGTGATTACAATTGCTACGTAATAGTAGAAACGTTTGATGAGCCGAGCAAAATCATGTTTGTACCATACATAGATGAGGAGTTATTGTAAATTGAACGCAGAATTGGGGACATTTTCTATATTCCCCATGAGAGATTGTACACATCGCCGCCGCCACCCCTGACTTTCGAAACATAATCAATCATATCTCAGCCAAACAGTTATAGAAAACCCTGATTTATTCACACGACTGTAGCTAGATAATAGGCTTTCAAAAATGATACCTAAACCATTAGCTCTACCACATTTAGTTGTTGAGTTAATAGAGAGAGAGAGATGGATGATTCGTCACCAAAAATGCAACGCCGCCACCCTTTTTGGGTGGTCAGTTCAAAACACACGGCCAGAAAGGAATCAACCATGTGTCATTTACCGGAATTATGGCGTGTAGGCCTAACACTAAACAGTCCGTTTTTTGAATTGACGCGGGATAAAAATGATGTAAACTCAAATTATCTTGTGTTGGGATAAAAAAAAAAATTGAAAAAATTGTTAATTAGGCCTCATACTTATCAACCCTGCCAGATGAAATTGCCTACCTAATTCTACGTATTTGTTATATTGCAATGTTACTCCAGGCCGCTCTTGTAGTTCCGGTGGAGGAGGGGATTTTCTCAAAATCATCGATGGGGATTTATCCAATACAGGAGGTACTCGATCCAGTCTGGCAACACTCTGTGGTACTTCCATTGGGCAATATACATCGTCATTTCTTTATGCGGTGCTGCAATTTACAACCGACGAAAACTCGGATCAGAACCGCCACAAAGGGTTCAAACTGGTCTATTCCATTTACTACGAAGGTAAGGAGGACCAGTAATCATAAACATCATTGTAGGCTTCAGACGAATCTATAATGGAATTATTTGGCAGATGGCAAAGCTTTTCGAAAATGTTGATATTATTTCAGACTGGTATCATTATAATTTCGTGTAACAATTTAGTTTCCCAAAATGATTTATCCAAAACAAACAATTCTACACCATTTTATTTAGACTGTTAAACGAACGCATTGTCAGACAAACAATTTGAGAGCACGTGTGATCTAGTGGATAGCATGCCGGTCTCACAATGCAAAGGTTGTGAGTTCTAGCCCCACTACAGCCAACTTGTTTGTATAATCCTTGGGCAAGGTACTTAGTCTCAATTGCTTCGTCGACCCAAGCGAGATTGGGGAGCTGTTAGGGGATATTACAATCTAAGCGCTGATACTCTGATACTATGTGCACCGTGTCGGTAGCCTGGTAAATGAAGCGAAATGATTGTGACGATTTCCTAATGGCAGCAAAAAAACAGTGGTTCGCCGAAGTCACGTATAAATGGTGGTCCCGTGCATCGGAAGAGCAATACCCGAGCACGTTAAACGGTTACAGACTCTTTCGTTAAGAGTAGGGGATCATCCCGGTCTGTATCTGTTCACACATCTAACGGACCCCAATAGAAATAAGCTAATAAGCTTATTGGGTTATCCAGGGTCGCAGGACCAATAATATAAAATCAAATCAAAACAAATCAAATTGACAACTTAATAATGACGATTTATTGTGTGATTAAACTTATTCAGCAGATCTTTAGCTATTTATGACCAGAAGCATCGCAAAGCAACTTTGTCGGATCCATAAGCACGACATGAGCAGACGAACAATTTTATATCTTAACCCCCATGAGAACTACCGGCCGATTGGTTGAAATTTATAATGCGTCAATCCAGTTCCACACAAAGTTTTCATAACATAAGTCGACGTACGTCGAAACGTTTCCTCGAATTGAAAATTACCATTTATTTACCGCCTTAAAATTTCCAGATTCCTACGGCTGTTCCAACGAGGATTTTCACTGCAAAAACTACCGCTGTATAGACCCGTCCTTAGTGTGCGATGGATATGATCACTGCGGCGATAACACGGATGAAACTAAAGGATGCAGTAAGTATATATATATGAGATTACCTGTACTAATAAATCATGGCAAGAAATGCGTTGGGGAACGCTCGAATTGTCACCTAAGATCCATTTTAAGTAATATGCTCATCCGACACACGCAGTGATGGTTTGAAAGATTGCTTGTGAAGGAGACATGAGTCACAAACAAGTATTTCTGATGGGTCGCATCTGCATAGATTTCCTCGTAAAATGGCATCACCCTTCACGCAGACGAAGTCACAGACACACTATTTTAAATTAAAATGTCACCTGCAGTTTCCTGTTGTCGAGAACCATTGGAACTAATTGAGTAGGCCTATGTTAATAACATATTTAAGTATTCACAAAAAGCCAACAAGAAGAAGAAAAAGCCAACTACCCTCTCGATGGGGTGGGTCTCCGGAGGATGAAACAAACACTTTTAAACTTTAAAAAAAAAATTGAAGTTGACGATTACGAAACGGGTGCGCCGTCCTTATACCGTCCTCATAGTCATACCGGGCATTCACCGTTCGTCGCCGCTTTTACTCATCCGACAGGAGTGTACAGCATGCTCAAAACTCCTGCCGGGCGCGGATAGCCGGCAAAGTCCCCTGAACGTGTTCAACGGACGGGAAACGGCCCACCGTGTGCCCTCACCGTGTGCCCTCACCGTGTGCCGCCGTCCGCACCAACTCTTTCACACGGTGGCGAACGGTGAGCCCACACGGCTAATGTGACTGCGGCATTACAAAACGATAAATTGCGCGCTGGTGGAGTCTCCTATTGAAACATTACAGCATAGTAACCCTGGTGTTATAGTCTGCTTCCGGTGTTGCGCTGCTGATGGAGGTATAAAGTTACTCCATTGCACTGGGACAAGCAATACAAATTGCTGTGCAATAAAACAAAAAATATATAACGTAACAATAATTCACTATATGATATTATAAGGATATTTAGATTTAGAGTCCGCAACACCTCCGATTTCGAATTTGTGCGCCCGTCGCAGAAACTCAAATGATTTGGATTTTCTGCGTATAATACGCAGACCCTCCGAATTCGGAGATTTTGCTAGGGCGCAGACACTCTGAAATCAGTGTAACTACATGGCTGCTGCCAAACCACTAAATTGGCGCCATTTCCTTGCTTACTTATCACAGGTGGAGGTGGGGGTGAAGAATGGTGGGTGATAGTGCTCATTATCTTTGTGGGTTTAACTGTACTCTCATTGGGAATCTGCCTGGCAAGCAAAGTGATGAAAAATAAGAGACCGCCCCCTAGAGGAAACAACAACTTAGACACCGACGCTCTCACCACGATATCGGGGAGTGCTGCTTCACCGAATTCGTAAGTTTTAGTGTTTTAATCACGATATAGTATACTGACTGACGTGAGGCTATTCCAGTAATTGCGTCAGGAATTTCGAAGTTGGGGAAATGAAAATAAGGGGAAAGTAGATCTTTACTGACTTTCCCGTTTAATATTCGGAGTAGGGCCTGTTGAGGAGATGCTCAAGACGAAGTAGACTTAATCGAAAGAGTCGAGCTCACACACAAAAGAGCATCTTATAAACGTGTTACTGTTAGTGTTTTCTTGTATAGGCCTATGTAGTAACATTTAGAAGAACTATTTTCAATGACTTTCGATGAACAACCTGCTCCCGGGAAATGTCAATGAAATTCATGAATCGCCCTACTTTCCCCTACAGATCCAGCATGTTCCCGCCTTCAATCCATACAAACCCAACCTATTTGCCGACACCAGCACCTCCTCCATCCGGGCTTGCATCTGACTTCGCCATTGACCCGGAAGTGCAACCACCAAGTTACTCTCAAATATTTGATGATCCAGCTTACCCACCGAACGGACAGCCTCCAGGTGCGCCACCCGAAAAGAACCTCTACCCCAAACAGCAGTACACCATGGATTTAGCGGCCGGATTAGGAGTTGGACCGACTGCGCCTTTGTCAGGAAGCTACAGTGAAGTGGGTCCCGGAACCGGACGTGAGGGTAATCCCCTACCGGCTATACGGGGTACCTCTCAACCACCTCTGCAGTTACCGACCATGATGACGCCTGCAGCGAGAATTGAAAGAAATAACACATTGCCCAGTTTGCCACCCATTCGTGGCACTCCCAATTCCAATAGCAACCCTTGAATTATTAGAACCTATACAATTTAGATGACATTTTGTATATTTTAAAAAGAAATAGCGGTATTACATATTTCAAGAGGATCGCGAGTATTGAATCATGAATCATTTGGACCAACAGGTACTAATGTATCAAGTCGCCCTTTTACTTCAAAATATCTTGGACAGAGCATAGACATCGTAATTTGCCGTCAAAAGATATCTTGAAAATGCGCGCGTTTAGTGGCGATGCACTCGGGATCAAAAATAACGAAATCATCGGTATAGTGTGTACATGAAAGATGTGTTTCTCCAAATACAGAAGACAGTAAATCTCGTCCATGGGAGCATGACTCGTCATAGTCCTTTGATCATGTTGATTGAGCATAGCCGACCCGACTGGTAAAACTCTTCGATAGATAGAGTTTAGGCCTACTCCAGGAAACTCGCTTGTATATATAATTTAGTTGTCGAACTCAGGTGGGCTATAAAAAGCGAGACCAACAAAATGTTGCACATCCGTTCAACCCAACCAATCACAAGCGTTTATTCACGATGCTACATTATATAGGACTAACTTGATTGCTGATTACATTCGGGAAACCTCTTCTTATGGTATGTAGGTGACGCAATTTCAGTTGTGTTCAATAAGGAGTATATAATGTGACAGGGACAGATCCGGATAGGTACTATTGATTTCCAAAGGCTTGTGCATCCCAATATGCCCTGGATGACATTAGCGGCCATGATAGCAAACAGATAGCAAATCATACCATTAGCATATGTGTATATAGTAAATGTGTAAATACAGTTGTTTCGGTTATCAAAAAACTTCCTTGACCCAATGGTATTTAGGGAGCTGCATTGAAAAATGGTGGATGTTACAATCTAAGTGCGGATAGGGTTTGCGCTACGTGCTGCACCCTAGTTGATGCGATCTGATTCTGATGATTCACCAGCAGCGAAATTACAGCGCTTTGTATCCTTTGGCAAAGGCGCTATATAAATGCCGTGTTATTATTATAATGTGTAAATACAGATAGATACCTTTATTGAAATATAAGGCCAGTGCCATTTTATAGTACATGTATACCATCTAGTCCACACAATGTCGATAATGACCTTTTGAAAGCGAATCGTCGACTATATATCCTAGGCTAGCTATATTTAGACATTGAAGTATTTAGTCTGCATGCTTCAGCAAAGATCAAATGTGTAAGTTAGTTTCGTACACCTCTAATTTATTATCTGCTTTTGATATCAGAAGTTCTCGGGATAATCTCAATGACCCGTCCTAGTCTTTGGACCCGAATGCTGCTATTTCATTTGAAATCTATACACCCCCTTTGGAAGACAGTACCAGGGATTCTATTAATTTTGGGATAGGAAAGTGCTATACTGATGTCCCGACTGATGTACGTAGCGAAAACGGTCCCTTTTGTTGCATATTTACATAAATTAGGGTAATCGTCCGGAATGCGTCCGTAACCGGCGTTTAACGCGTTTAACCAGGTTTTACGTCATTTTTGGTCAGCATAGGTTTGGTGGCACTGTTCTCGCGGTAAATTTACACAGACGACGGTGGCCACGCGAAACCTAAATTTTGAATTCGTATTGGATTAACACGTAATCGCGAATGTTAATCTTATCATTTTGACAAATTCATCATAATTAGAAGAATTTTCATCGTTAACAGGGCGATGACTGTTTAAAATAATTCAAAATGGTGCACTCCCGTTGCCCATATTGGGTCGTCTGAGAGACGCGTGGCCAGCGTCTTGTCGTCTGCTACAATCACGCCTTATCGGTATAGCGCCACCAATTATATGCTGACCAAATTTTAATTCAAAAGTGGCTTCCGATCGGCAAGCTGAGTGCCACACCCCTGACAGTACCTTTAATCTTCCCACAGGGTCCCCAGGGAGTGTGAATTTCAAATGGGGTTATCTTACCTACCTGCATGGTTGACTTCTATTTGAAATCAACACCCCTTGTGTAGAAGATTAAGATCATATCTTTCATAGGTGGTGTATGGTTTACAACTGGAATAGCCCAATGAATGATTCGGCAGCCGACAGTGACCAAGATATTTCCAATCTGATATATTATGCTCGAGCCTTTCCCGTAACTGATGCAGTCCAATCATTACCGTTTATATTCATCAACCTTTATGATCGAAGTCTTTCAGCTATACTTCAACTGCAATTTTATGGGGCATTTATAAACCATCGAACATTTCAATTGCATGCTTCGTATGTATGGATTTTTATTGTCATAAAATGATTTGTATTAAAATATCTCCAAAAGTGAAAACTTGTTTCTCGATCTCTAAATAGTGTAAACTGTAAACGCTCCAAAATGCATATTGTCCTATTATAGGCTATCATTCAAAATTGGATGATCCAATCAATTTTGAACATAGTTTATCTACCGGTTTGTGGTGGTTTTAAAGACATTTATGATTTGCATACTTTGCGTTAGCCAGCAATTGCTGCATTTGGTCATGATGGAAACTGGGGAGTGTTTATGACCGGTTGCACTGTAAAATCAAATGCGTCGTAAGCAAGATGCAACAACAAAGATATACCGCATCCTTATAGTAACAATGGCGACCTATTCTTTCAGTCTGGCACCATGTGTGCGAGTGTAAGTTTTCTGGTGTGACCATGATGACCGTATGGTTGGGGGAAATCATTATAGGTGTATTATTGGTGTCTCCATAATGAGTGAACAATACTTCAGTTGTAACTCAAGACCACACAAAAAGTGACGACCATTTTTATTCTAATATAAAATGTATCATTATTTGCATTAATATATATAAGTGTTCAATATTAGCCGCATTCATAAACCAGGGAGATGTACTATACATAATATAAGCCAAGAAGCAACAACTATTATTGATACATTAAACAAAAAAATTATTACCTTTGGTTGAAAAAAAATCTGTAGCGACTTCGTTTTAGTGTAACAGGCACATTGTTCGTAGACTAATACTGACTAGCTCACACTGCACTGAACATGCTGAACACAAGCTTTATCTTTGCAGCTCTTGAGATCACCAACACAAAGTTAATCTCATCCTACATTGGAGTCTAGAAGTATTTTCGCGTATATCTTCTTTTGGGCCATATGGACGTGAAATAGGAACATGAAATACTATACTACTAATAACTAAGTTGAACACAAAAAAGTTTTATGGGGAACTCGGATTACGTTAGCAGAGATAACCCCTTGTGTTAATCTGCAGCTACAGCTGCTTAGTATTTCGCTATGAGTCATCGTAGAATGGCGTCGTCGTCGTCGTCTGCGTTTTTGAAACCCCGCGAATTGGCGGCAAACTTCCCCAAGCGTCTATAGTCAACAATGGGGGTAACTTCGCGTTCCCATGGGCGCCTTCTGTTTCCGACAGAGGCGGCAGACGCCCACTCGCTGTAGGAGGAACCCCTGTCGAAGCTTGATCTTCGTCACCATTTTGATCCACTTGATGTTCTGATGGCCTCGCACTTAACCCTTCACTTAGGTCCATGGTGTACTCCTGTTTAGGATACGGTTTGTTTTCGGCCATTACTTCATCATTTGGATCAGGCGTCTCGGTGTGGTTTGTTCGTTGAACTTCCAGAGCTATCGATTCGGTGGGTTGTTCTGCACTAAGAGATTCCTCATTTTGGAATGGGTTTGATGGACATTCATCTGACGAGTCTAATGACAGCACGGAGGAGAACGACCTGTTCGAAGACAGTATAAAGTGCATTATTTTGTTGCTTGTTAACTTCTTACGGAACCCAAAACTATCTATAGATGGCGATTTGCCAATTTATCGAATTTTTGTTGGTATAACTTGAATTTACACTGTTATCATGGTTAGGCCTATAGGCTACATTTGGTTAAGGGAGGGGTTGGATCACGATTAGTGTATGTCTGGTCCTAAATCGGGTGCAATGTTTGAGAGCCTGAAAATTAATCACAAGACATAGATATACTGGAACACTTTTTCGCAAAATATCACTACCATCTCACCAAACGAAACACTACTACCGAAACCAAAGCAATTTGAGGGTTTCATCATAGCTCACAACCCTTCTTGCTTTGGTATAGTACACTACGGATGCTAAGCAGTATCCAGAAAAGTAGAAGATACTCTTAATCCCTATACTCAACCTTAATCTATAATATTAATCCCTATACTCAACCTATACTCAACCTTAATCTATAAAAAAATTAAACTTTTAGATAAATGAGCATTATCTTACGTGTGTCTGTCCATTTGCACCCTTTGCACCACGCCGGATATAACACTGATCTGCCCGTCATCATCACTAACACCGTCTACAGCCATTGGATGGATTACAATCTTGTTATGGTTAGTATTACTAAATAGATATCCACAGCCACATATGGCAATGCATAAGCACGCTAGGAAGATGAGAATAACCATCCAATCAGTGACGAGGCTGCCATCACAACCTGAAAAGAGAGATTGAAACAAAACATGATGGGAGTGCGGCTCACTAAAGCCAAAATACTAGACCTGGGATATTCGAAGCATCATCGTACCTAGTATTCGTATGCACATTTTTCCAATAAAATAACCCTTCAGTTTACTGATAATTGACACGCCGAGTTATCGGTATTGCTTTGGACTTGAGCGTGAGCCTTCAGCTATATACCTTCATACAGTATCGGAGACTACTAGGGGGTCATTATCGTGTCATAATGATAAAGGTTAGGTTCAACATGTTCAATCCACATCATTATAGAGCTCTTCTTCACAGATCATCTGACCATTGATAAGATTTAGTCTATTCACTAAACTGCGCAGCATGCAGCTTACCAATGAGCTCAAAAAGCCCGTCAAAAAGTCCCTGGATTTGGAATGATTTGTCGTATGTTTTTTGTAAAATGGTAAAAACGAGCTCTGTGTCTGGGGCGGTTAGAGGTTCTGGCGCAAGTGAGCTAATACATTAGGACATTCATAAGAGTTGAGCATTGAGACGGACTGTGCAAGTGAACTTAGCAGTCGCTGGATTGAGATGTTCAGCCTGTTCTCGTTGGAGAGCTCATCTGTCACTATTGGGGCGGTCAGAGGTTCTGCGCGAATAAGCTTACTATTACCAATGCGATGTTCAGATTCAGGCAGATATTCTCGTCGCTGAGTTCGTCGTGTAACTTGATTTGAGCAGTTAACGAGTTCTTCGCTACTGGATGGAGATGTTCAGATGTTCTCTTTGCCAAATGGGCTCGATTATAATCAACGATCAATCATAGTTTCCCAATTTCTTTAGAAAATTCTTATTCTTTGCAATCCAGGAATTATGAATTTTACTGCAATACTTTAAAATCGCAAGAAGCATTAAGTGCTAGCTACCCGGGGGTGCTACTACTTTTATCCCCTTACTTTGTTCATCTGATTTATCGCCGCAGTGATCATACTCATCGCACTCTAATGACGCGTCTATACAGCGACTGTTACTGCAGTGAAAATCGCCATTCTCACAACCACTGGTCTCTAGATAATGTAAAAAGAAATATTTCATTTTACAAATACAAAAGTGTTAAAGACATTCTTTAAACTAAGCCCAGAACTTCATACATTCATACTGATGAATATCGAGACAAAAATCAAAGGATCCGATATTCCAACTGAGGACTACAATTCACTGTCGAAGTGATCATAAGTTCCCAGGTTATTAGATCCCACACTTGTTGGAATGATGGTTCACGCTATAGACTTCATGTGGCGATCATTTCGATCGGGGTTCACAGCTCATCGGATTACATATACATGATATATGTAACACTTCGCTGGCGAACTGCGTCTTGTATACTTGGTTTCTAATGTGCACCCAGTTAACATGGTTAAGAAGAGTCTCAACGGTTACGACCAGCTATAACCACACGATAATTCTTCCAACGCAGCGCAAAGGCATACGCACTTTTAAACAGATGAACCAGATGCTATAGAAGTGCTAGTATTATAAGTTTTTCTTGCAAATTCAGTATCAAAAGCCTGCCTGATAGGATATGACTTACCTATGTAATACACTGAGTATATTAACTTGAATCCATCATAGTCGTAGTCGTTTGTTTCGTCCGTTGTAAATTGTAATTTGGCGGCAAAGGAAGATGACGTAAACTTGCCGGTGCGGGCGCCACAGAAGAGGGAATTATCGGTTATTGGATTGATGTATTCGTTGGGAAAATAACCGTCTACGTCTGTGAGCTTTAGAAAATCAACCGTTTCGTCGCATGGTTCATCTGTAGTATACAAGGCAACAGCACGGCGATTATTTTATCGTTTGTTGTGCAGAGGTACCTGGTTCAAATCCTAAATTGTTTATTTGCAGAGGTTATCCTAGTTGTCTTTATATATGTTCAACTTAATTGATAATTATCTTTTATTAAATAATGAGTGAAACTTGTTTTTAAGGGTGCACCCCGGCGTGTGTCGCCGAGATGTTGGGCGGGGTTAATGGAATGTTTGTTTCGCGAGGGTGTACACATTCCAATTTACGATCGTCTCTCATCATTGTACACTTTGCTAACAGATTGTCTTAGAGACCACCCTACCCGAATCAATGATGATAAGGCATGTAAGGCATTACTTGTATCCAAAGCACTTCTTCTAAACTAAGAACTTCAGGGTAAAAGTGGATGCCTATAAATATACACTTTTACTTTACACACTTACATGACTTGTGTATGCTGTATGGCATATCCATTTCTACGACATTGATAAAAATATGATCATCAGGATGCGAGGCAATAAACATCATTGAGCAGTTCGTATTTGCTCTGTGTGAGCTCTGAGGATATTCTCGTTGAGACACCACAGTTCCTCCACGGTTTGCCATCGGCGCATGAGAATAATCGCACACTGAGAGAGGAGTACAAAATGAGGCAGGGAAATAGAGTTAAGTTTAGGAACTCATTGTGGATCGAACCGTCCGATATCGGTCGATCAGATCGTATCGCTTAATCGGCCGATTTATAGTCAATCGATTATACAGCAGGGATTTTAGTTATCAGCCGAACGGTCGAATGTCTCCAATGCTCGAATATCGGTCAATACACGCACACGCTGTATACGTGTTCGATAATACCGTAGCTATAGTATTAGTAAAGAAATCGGGTGTTTCGGTTAATTAACCATTTACAAGCATCGTCCGATACAAAATAGTAAATCCGATATACAAGTTCAAGTATCGGTTGACTAGACCACACCATAGTATTCGATAATAGACTAACCCTGTGTTAATTAACTCGATACAGACATTAAATAACTTATTACTATCAACGGTGAAACAACACCAAAAGGTCGACAGGCATTTTCTTAGTTGATCGTATTATGAAGTGCTTTTTGTAGGCCTACCCTCATAAGCTAGACAAAAAATGGGTGAGTTTAACTAACCTGCTATTTCTGCAGACTCATCTTCATTTTGTAATACACTTGTTAAAGATTCTATTTCAGTACTGGCGTACTCAGCATAGAATCCTTTGAATGCCTGTGCGTTATCAGAATGAAACCTTATGCGGAGTTCAGGGCCCGTTGACATTATAGGCTTAGATGATTGGTTGAAATCCTCGCCGCAGTATCGTCCAATCAGGGGAGCGATAGAGGACAGTCCATCTCGAATCTCAACGTAGTCCCAGGTACAGTCCAATGAAGTTCCCAACTCAAATTGTAAAAACCGCAGCTGTAATGGTGATGACATTGATTTAGATAAGCATTCCAATTCTTTCCCAGCGATACTGCCGTTAATTACTATGATTATAGCAACAGCAGCAGAAGCAGATAGCCAAAGAAGCATATTATACTGTAGGTGTAATAAAGATGAAAGTGAAGCAACTAAAGCTTGACGTGGAAAAGTGTGCATTGCTACAAGATATTATGTACAGATGAACAAGGAAAGAACATCGCAATGTCCTCGCAAATCTAGTCAAGATTACTGAAGATCAGATGCTTGTTAACCTCTACAGATGGCACAGCAAGGCATATGGTTAGGATAGGACACTACTATACAATTTGACATTACAAGGATCAAACTGCTGTATGCAAGGTCACCGGAATTCTACGCAGTTGACGCAATGCAAGACATTACTTGCAAACCTGAAAACCCGGAGCAAACAAGCATCGTAGACACAACAACTGCACCACGATCCACATCTTCAACACTTCTATCTGTATTCGCTGAGATCAGGCAATCATATAACTGGGACATAGTACTACGTCAAATCACCCGCCACATCGTTCGACCAATCCACCGAGCAAGAGCCTTCACTGAAGAGGAGCCAGACGAATGTCAAAAGTCAGGGATTGCTTAAACGTGTTAAAAGCAACAAGAGGATCCACTACTAACTGTCAAGACTGGTGAAGTGGTGGGGATAAAGATAGAGTCCTGCAATTTTCCCATTCCACTTGTGATTGGGTTAACTTCAAAACGCTCAGACATAACCATATAGTATACTCCACCGAAAAGAAGCGAATTGACAGCCCCTGTGGGGAGGAAAGTCTCGCACAGGAAAACAGCAAGAAGAAGTGCTAATAGTATACACAGACCTCATTCAAATACCAGAATGCAGGAGGGGAGACCATGTATTTTTCAGTGGACGCATGTGGGGTCTCGAAGGTTCACCAACCATGCCAACTTCCAAACCCTCAGATCATGTCTTAAATAACTTGGCATAACCATGAAAACAACAAAGAAATAAGAAAGACCTTAGTATAGAGGATACAGTCATTAAAATAAGTAACTGACCAGGTACTAAATATACTCTTAACTCCAAAACAATAGCTCCTACATAAAAATATTAAATAATAAAGTTGTAAAGAAATATCTCCTCTTTGACTTAACACTTGGGTTTTGAACACGCGGGACAGTGTGACAGGTATCATGTGTATGGGTTGCATTGATCAATTGAAGCATCCCCGCTCCCCGTCTTACTATCGACCCGTGAGCTGTTGCTAAGTTAGTCAATAATCTGCCTGTTGCTAGTCCGAGGCTGCGTGTAGACGAACGAAATGTTAAAATGAAAAACGGACTTTGTTTTGGTTTAGGGCACATAATTCAGTTAATATTCATTTAATCTTCACGTGTTGTGATATCTCAAATTAAAGACAAGAAATTTTCTTACAACTTTATATCCTAAATATGTTTACGTAAAAGAGTTATAATTTTGGAGTTGAGAACATATTTATTACCTGGTCAGTTACTTATTTTGAGGACTGTATATGAGAGAAGCAACATACATTACACTCTATAATGGCTGGCAAGAAACAACGAGCATTTTAGTTTGTGAGTTGTTGCAAGACCCAGGAGTGCCAACTGTAATGAAAATGAAAGACTAATGGTGGTTTGTTTGAAAAAGATTGATCGTGTCATTTCTGCTTAAGACGTAGATCAAAGATAGACAGCAACAGCAGAAAAAGCACTGAACACTCAAAGCAAGTGAGAAAACTGAAGCAGTTTTACCAATTGGTTTGGTTTAAAAGCTTAAGAAACCTATTGGTCAAAGTCTATGAATCTTCTACACAGTATTAATGGTGATTCTCTGGTACATATCCTAGATTTCCAATATATACCCACCTTGATTCGTTGTAGCGAATCGGATAAATACACGATGTATAAGCAATCCTGATGCTCTGGGTAGGACTGGGGATAGCCCGGTGAGTAAAGCGCTCCAGCGTTGTGTTGGAGATATGTGGTGCATGAACCAGGGTCCTTGGCTGGAAGTGGTTCTGAATTAGAGAAATAATATTGATTGAAATACTTTGATAAAAGTATTAATTAGAAGTCTGAGGGGGGAGGGGGTGAATGGGAGGTATGAGTACATAATTGTGGTTCTTTTAAGCTTATGAAGTGAAAATAGATGTGGTATGAATCAATCAGAACAAAGACAATCTATCTTTGATTAAAAGAAAAAAGTTTTCAAAAAGAGATATTGTTTCAGTCTTACTCATCTTCATGATCTTAGCATGAGTAGGCTCCCAACACTGTCACTGTAAAAATAAGTCATCGTATTGACTAAAGTAGGTTAAAATGATGGCTCGTAGGACTAATTTGCAGAAAAATGATTTACCTAACTTATCTTTACAGTGTGAAGTATCTGTTTCGAGATAACCTCTCCCACTATTCACTGATAAAAACCTGTTTCTGCACTTTTGGTGTCTAATCCGCGTAGTGATGGGGCGAATGACACTGATCACCACGTAGGTTTATTCTTTAATCCAAAGTATGTAGACAATCTCAGAAAAAACATCTAGATAAGTTTTGGTATGTAAAGTTGTTGAGGAAGGTACTTATAGTGAAGCTTTGGACTAGAAACATGTATGGACACCTTAAGTTCTGAAATTCTTACCTCTGAAATTATTTGAAACAGTTGTAATACTGGCATTGAATCCACTTGTCTGCATTACAAAGTCTGAGCTAAACACCACGTACAACGCTCTTGTCGATGTCACGATATTTGGCGGGACGTGTGAGCCACAAAAGGTCCACTTTTGTCGTGCATCTTCGTCTTTCCCATCGTAAAGTCGCAGGCTGTCATGAGCACATGGACTGCCAGTCTCTAAATGAAATGCCGAAAATTGAATTCGCATCCGGTATCCTGCAAATTTTAAGATAAAACTGTATGAATGACTTAACTATCTGACGCTAGTCAGTGACTCGGTGGTCGCACGCATTTTTGAAGGAAACAGGAAGCTGTCAATTGCGATCTGAATGCAACACCAAATGACACGCCAAGCCAAGCCATCGACACTGATAGCCTAGACCATGTCGACTGATCGATTCCAGAGCTCTGGACCGATTCCAAATGAATGAGGAGGGAGTTGATCGTACTTACATGGTAGTAAGAAGTAAGGATTTGCATTTGGTTTTTAAAAGTATCTGAATTTACGGGTCTCTGAAATTTATTGTGGCCTTTTGAAGAAAATGAGTCAAGACAATGTGCAAAATGTTTCCGTTTTTGGCAATATTTGATTTTATTTCACTTGTAGTGTTCCATATATCGCAATTAAATGATATGCTTTGGTCATTTTTTAATTTTTTAAATGATTTATGTATATTGGACAAATCTCCCACTTTTATTACAATAAGGACTGCTGTGAAATGAATAACGAATATTGAATAAAGAATATAATGAATAGTGCATAACGGATACTGAATACTGACTAATAAATAACGAGTACTGAATAATGGACAATCACAATCTATCGGACGGAAAACTTCATTTATTTTCATCCTCTAATATTACCTGCTGGTACTTCAAATCGGTATTTACACGTAACATCTGCCGGGTAGTTCCCAGGAAAGTCTGGTGATTGGATAATGTAAGCCATGTCAAGGGTCGATGACGTAACTACTTCGTTCTGATCTATGCATGCCTCACATACCAGAATCATGGCGGCAGCGCTGAACAGGTGGTATGTCCATATAAGGAATACTTGATCACGCGCCATATCAGTTGCATCGATGGCATCTGATATACGCCGCTCTATGAAAAACAATGATGGAATATGATAAATGATAATTATAAACTGTTAGTGCTGATACTGCTGAAAGGAATTTTCATGTACAAAACAGATTTTTTAGAAACCTTGCCCAATTTTCAAAGTCTATCTCAAGGATTACTGACCCAATACTAGGCATGTTTGTACTTATTTCAATGCATTTCTCATGGTGATTCCAAATATGGTAATGAAATTCAATAATTTTGACATTTTTGAAACATTTTGTGAACTTTTGGAATGTCGTCTGCAGACTGACGCCTGCCGCATGGAAAGCGAAACTGAGGTCACACAGTGCCGATTATGGCTCCCGTTTGAGATCAGACAGCGCTACGACACGAAAAGTGAAAAAGTCGGATTACTTTCCTCATATGATCTGGAATGTCCTATCATTGTCTGAACGTAGTTGTTTACGTTCGTAAATGATCGAGTCCTATGGATCGGGAATGGTCCGGAGAGGTCGGCCAAGCACGCCCGACAGTTTAGGTAGGTGTGTCCCGTAACATTCGGGAAATTCTGCTGTATCGGATCAACATCGTATCAATGTCCTTTGTTGTCTGGACGGTGTTTGGACGGTGTCCTGTGGATCGGGACGCTGTCGTGATGAACGGGCATGTCTCGAGCAAGGGCGGCATCCCGTTTTCAAAGTGGGGGGGGGGGGGGGTGGGGGTACAAGTGGCGGCTCATGGGTGTTTGTAAACCGATTGACAACCGGCGACTGCAGTGGCGTACCCGGGGGGGGGGGGGGGGTCCAGGATGGCCGCTGCCCCCTGAAATAACCCCGTCGGTAAAATCGAGCATCCGTCGGTAGATTTGCGATTTCTTTCGACCGGATATGTGGACAACCTCACCGCTAGAAACTTACATTTCCCTGTTATAGATCGAACAATGCATAGGTTTCCCTGTACCAGCGCTCCCTTTAAATATCACTCGATGGCGTATGTTTCCAAGTTACACTGCTTCCTTTAAATATCAATCGATACGTATGTTTCCCTGTTCCAGCGCTCACTTTAAACATCACTTGATAACTTACATTAACATGTACAAGTGTTCCCTTTAAAGATAATTCTATAACGTACATTTTCGTGATTCAGCGTTACCTTAAAAGACTACTCGATGACGTTCGTTTTCCTGACTCGGTGCTCTATTTAATAAATGAACACGTATGTTTCCAGCACTTCCGTTGAAGATCAATACCGTTAAATAACAAGTGAATATCGTACGTTTTCCTGTTACAGCGTTCCCTTTAAAAGTCACTAATAATGGTCGTTTCCAACGCTTCCCTAAAAACGTACATTTCCCTATTCCAGCACTCCCTTTTAAATCAGTCAAGTGCAACTGCATTTTTTTTGTGGTTATTAATAATAGCCTAAAATCTCTTATCTTACATTAACCTGTTCCAGCGCTAACTGATAATTAAACAGTGAAACGCATGTACGTAGCGCAAAAAGAATAAGGAGGAAGAGGATAAGAAGGAGGAAGAGAAGGAGGTAGGGGGAGGAGGAAGGGTAGGGACATATGGGGGGGGGGGGGGGGGTGTACGGGGGTACGGGGTCACGTCCCCATAATTTTAATGTGAGGGGCGTTAAATACGTTATACTAGACCTTTTTAGTGTTAAAAATGCCAATTTTTGCGTTCTTTGCACGTATTAGTTTCAATGTTTCATTATTCAACCTTAACAAGAGGGTTTCAGGAACGTTTTTCTGGACCATTTTAGTTCAAAAACTGGGTGTTTTTTTGCTCGATTCGCGATGATGTGGGGACGTTAAAAACGTCATACTGGACCGTTTAAGTGTTAGAAATTTCAATTTGTGCGTACATCGCGCGCATTAGTTTGAATGTTTCCTTATTCAACTTAACAAGATGGCATTGCAGAACAGTTTCCCATGACCATTTTAGTTCAAAAACTGAAATTTTTTGCGTGCTCCGCGCGCATATTTTCTACAGGTTTTAACATTATAATGGCCCTCATACCATGCAAAATATTCTAAATATTATGTTGCGAAAGTTAAAAACGTCATACTTGGACCAATTTAAGTATTAGAAATGTCAATTTTTGCGTACTTTGCGCATTAGTTTCAATGTTTCATTGTTCAAGATTGACCAGATGGCTTCAGGAGGACAGTTTTCTATGACCATTTTAGTTCAAAAAGTCAAAATAGCGCGCTCCGCGCGCATATTTTCTACAGGTTTTAACATTATAATGGCCCTCAAACCATACCAAATATTCTAAATATTGTGTGGGGACGTTAAAAACATCATACTGGACCATTTAAGTGTTAGAAATGACAAATTGTGCGCGCTTCGCGCGTATTAATTTCAATATTTCATTATTTAATCTTAACAAGGTGGCTAGGCGCTCCGCGCGAATACAGGTTTGAACATTATAATGACCCTCAAACCACACCAAAAATTCTAAATATTATTCGGGGACGTTATAATCATACAGGAACATTAGTGTTAGAAATGCAATTTTTTGCGCGCTTCGTATTAGTTTCAATATTTCATTATTCAAGCTTAACAAGATGGCTTCATGACAATTTTTCATGACCATTTTAGTTCAAAAACTCAAAACTTTCCGCGTTCCGCGCGCATGTTTTCTAGGGTTTTTAATATTATGATGGCCCTCAAACCACACCAAATACTCTAAATATTATGTGGGGGACGTTAAAAACGTCATAGGCCTACTGTACCTTTTCAGTGTTAAAATCACAATTTTTGCGAGCTTCGCGCGTATTAGATTCAACGTTTCAATATTTAAGCTCAACAAGATGGCTTCAGGTTTGTTTGCCCTCCCCCCATCCAAACAGTCCTGGATACGCCATATGGGGGGGGGGGGGGCGGTAACTTTTCCCCTGGTTACGCCACTGGTGGTGTGGGAATGCCGTTGGCGGGGATTCAGAGGGCCGAGCTGTTGGGTTTTAACTTGCCTGGATGACATAAAACTCTCCTTTTAACTTGCCTGGATGACATAAAACTCTCCTTGCTATCAATATTTACTAGTGTTATAAAACAATCACACAGTAGCGTGCGCAAAGCCCCCCCCCCCCCACACTATTGAAATCAGACGGGGGAAATTACTGTCAGTCGGGGTAAACTACTGCCAGTCGGGGGCTTTGCCGTCGCTATAAGGTTAGTGTGTTGGGGCCGAGAAACAAAATTAAATTTGAACCGCTTCAAAAACATTCAAAAAGACAAGATTATTTAATGATCGCCATTCGTTTTGCACTCATGCCTTATTAATGCGGCGGTCACACATTCAAGATTTGTATTCCCGATTAAAATTTGTCAAAAGTCTGATCAAGATCCTGTGATTCGTGACGGGAAATTCAAACTTTTTATTAAAATTTTTAAAAATATTTATTTAATCACGACAACAATCAGATAAATCAGCTCAAAAAAATTCGCACGTTCAAAAAATTTCGCACGGTCAAAAAAAAATCGCACAGTCAAACAATCGCACAGTCCCAAAAAACAGTACAGTCAACAACTATAATGGCAAATCCTGAAGTTTTCTCTATAACATTTTCTTTTATTTAGCCGACTTCTGCATAAATTTGGCGAATACAAGTACAAATTGCCGACTATTTCACTATTTGGTTTAACCCAAGTCTTCGTTGTTGAGCACACAGCACATAACCTATGAACATGTTCAATCAAACTAAGGGTATTAGCACATGAGTGAATAACTACAATAGGCCTATGTATCAAAATGTTTATATTCTAATCTCATTTTTTTAAATATGGTTAAAAAAAAGAAGAACAAAACCATTTTATAGATTATGTCAATTATTTAAAATTAATTTTGCTTTAAACAAAACATATAGTTAACAAAGTTTAAAAAAATTGCTGATTTTTGGAAACAAATCTGTTCTGTGTACCCTTTTAAGGGTTAGAACATAAATCCAAATCATCACAGGTCACACCACAGCAACAAGAATCAAAATGGCTTTGATTGTGTATGTCAAATGTGAAATTGAAGCCATAGCTTACCTGTATTAACGCAAACGTCACAGCTTTTCTCGGATCCAAGGCAAAACGGTATTCAAATTCAGCAACCTGAAAATGCACTCCTAAATAAACATTGAAATCCTGAGATAAAACTCACATTTCATCTCGTCTCTCTTTTTCCCCAAATGCTGTTAATCCACGTTGATATGGTAACCATTATTATAAACAATGGTATAATTTATGAGGAGCGTGTCATATTCAGATATTGTTTTTTTATAACGCATGGTATCATAAATAATACACGACCCGATAAAATATGGCTAGATACATATCGATACTACAACGGTTTTAATTAGGCAAATTCGAATTACTAATAGTTTGCAGTAGTGCATGGATGAGCGCGGTTGTCATGGTATTAATGGAATACACACCAATTTTCTGAAACGGATTCCATTATTATCTGGTATAGTCTAGCTTGTGTTTTATATTTCATGAGTATCTCGCCCAACTAAGGCCAAAAAAAAGAAAAATATGTTGTGTTGCCCTTTAAGAGTGCCAACAATTTTAATTCGGGTCGGTCGGTCGAATTTCTTTTTTTTTCATTTTTTTTTTGGCTGAAAAATATATGGTTTATGTCAAGACAAAATTTGTATATGCCCATATGTCAATTTAACTAATTTTTCTAGTGTGCCAATAGTCTAAAAAACATTTATTTAGGATTATTTATTCATTTCAAGCAAGAAATAGTCTTAATAAGACACTTTTAAAGGTATATTATGTGATCTTTCCAGGGAACGCCCTCAACATCGAAAAAAAAAAAATAGAAAGCAGATTTTCTTGCAGATTTACATTTCTGATCATAAATCATGCATACATTCCAAGTTACAGGGCGATACGATTCTTAATTACTTCAAAATCATGGTTTTAGAGTGAAAATAAACTGTCGGAATCCCGACAGTTTATATTTTTCACTCTAAATTCACTCTAAAACCATGATTTTGAGTTAATTAGGAATCGTATCGCTCTGTAACTTGGAATGTAGGTATGATTTATGATCGGAAATGTAAATCTGCAAGAAAATCTATTTTCTAAAAAAAATCACGAATAGAGGGCGCCCTCTGGAAAAGATCACATAATATGCCTTTAATCAAATTTAAATCGAAAAAAAAAAAAAATGCGACCGTAGTTTTTACGATTTTAGGGTCGGTCGCTGAGGGCAACACAACTTTCTTTTTTTTGTTGCCTAAGCTGCTTTTGCGACAAAATATGCAACAAGAAGTGCTAGTCTAACTAAATCAGCATGATCATGCAGGGAAGGTTAATTCATGTGTTGGATTAGCTTCCATCTTGTCGGGAATAAACAAACTGTGTTTAAGATTTGAAGAAAGTATGTGTTGTTGGCGTATGCTACGTATACAACGGTCTAACCAGGGACAATCGAATGAAGGGACAAGAAACGGCCTATTGTATCGTTACATCATCGTATTCAATTGCAAATCATGCGAGTTGCGGGTGTGTTTTTATTCAAGGAACTCAAAGGTTGCCCTATAATCTTTCGAAAAATGATCAAAATATATTTTTCCAAAAAACTTAGGCCTAGGTCAAACTGAATACAATTTATACGTGATTTGTTCAAAAAATAACGTGCTAGTGTTAATAATAATCGGTATATTTGAGAAAAATGTGATAATTTTAGATTTATAAAAAATGTGAAAACGTGCTAGAACAAAGTAATTAATATTTTTCCTGGGAAGTTTAAACTATAGACATTTTGTTCCTATTGATTCCAATATCCAAATTAATCGGAAAATGATGTTCTTTGATGATATATATTTGCATTTCTAGAGTATAGTAGTTCAGTAGGAATTGCACAGGTATGTAGTCAAGTGGATATCTTCACAATTATGAAATGACCGTGAAGTAGGGTATAAATGCAATTTTATTGCTGAAAAGGATACATGAGGCAGGATGTCTAGATTCAGATTTTGTTTTATTGACGTCAAAGCCACGTCCTTTTCGATAATGTTATAATTATGACAAATATAGTTTGTCTTATAAACATAATATCATGTTTGGTATCAAATTAAAGCTGTTGACTCCTAGAATACATATAATAAATACATAAAATGATAGTAATTTTATGTCACCTGTAATTTTATGTCACCTGTAATTTTATGTCACCTGTAATTTTATGTCACGTATTATATCATGATAGGCCTAATTTCAACCATGTGATAGTTTTTACTATCATTATGGCTGGACAAGAATGATGTGATATCATGATTTAAAACAAATATTGAATGCCTTTTGTTTGTGAAATAGTAAAACTATATCACTCGGTCCAATTTGGATTATTCCATTACACTCGGCTTCGCCTCGTGCAATGGAAAAATCCAAATTTGACCTTGTGATATAGTTTTTACTATTACACGCTCAGGCATTAACTATTTGTATACTATACAACGCCATATCCTGCCTGTCAATTTGAACATGTGATACTTCATACATGGTACAAATAAAACTGTCAACTGTTTGTTAGTAATAGATTTGGAGTTAGAGGCATCAGCAAACTGATAATTATTTGTTTTGAAAACGTTCAAATATTTAATACAAGTAGATTGAGACTATGGTCTTCATTATTTGTGATTATTTTGATTAATTAAAACCGTGCCTTGTTGAAGGGCTACAGTATAATACTTTATCAAACATAACAATTCCACCCTCAGACATAAGAAACCCCATACTGCAGTTTCCAGTATTCTCATTATATTGCTTCTCCACTGATTTTCTTAAGGACATGTGAATAGTTGCGTACATGCATGTAAATCTACATTAGGCCTACATTTATTTTGAAACAAACAAGCAAAGACTTATATTTTGAAATGAACAACATTGAGAACAGCTTAGACAGTAAAAAATACTCAGATAAAAACGATTGCGTCATTACTCATCTGCCTAAATTTGAATATATAGGCTGTGCTTTAATTTTATACCAAACACGATATGTTTGTGTTGCCCAAATATATTTGTCATTATAACAGTGGCGTAGCTAAGTTTTTCATAGGGGGGGGGGGGGGGGGCAAGAAATGAAAGTTAACCGACAAGATTGTCTAGTAAAGAATTTCACGCGTAGCGCGCGAACATTTTCGACTTAACACTTATTTTTGCTCTAATTAAGCTCGTTGCATATGGGGACGCGGGCAAAATATTGCCATCTGTGTACTTTTGACCATCATTATTCCATGATTCCTCTTGTCAAATGAACCGACAGTGCCAATCTCAACCGACACGACAGTCACTATTGGGGTGAGGTGGTCGCCACTGCATTATAACATAATCGATGAAGGGGGTGTGGCTTAACAATAAAAAAGTTGCCCAATACTGCCATTTTGGCACCCGGTGGACTGAATCTAGACTTACTCATCCATGATTACCAGCAATAAAATCACATTTGTACCCTACTTCACGTCATGTCGAGCTTTCACCCGACTAAGAGTCCATCAGTATCGAACAAGGCACACAGCGAGTCGTGCAGTATGATTGCTGAGATTGGTACCAGTGCCCATTCATGAATGTATTGTATATGCTTGCTCAACTGATGATGTTTGCACCCCCGCAGCACGCATACTTATGTAATAGTACAATAGTTTCTTGTCCCTTCATTCGATTGTCCCTGGTCTAACCAAGTATAGAAGCAATGAATCAGACGTCATCGCGTCACTGCACCAATTGAATTGAATGTATAGGCCGGGTGCGATTCCCTTTGTAGTCCGTTCCGCCCGGCGTTCCGCTTGGCTGGATAACCGTTATCAAATCTTGCCCTTTAATTTTACAGTAGCAACCAATAATTATCGAATACATTGTAATTGGGCTATTTTTTCACTAACTGTTAGGCTGCTTGCATCAACTGTACAAATGGCAACATTGTTATGATCATTGGCATAGCAACGCCAAAGGTATCAATTTGGAGGCATAAGGATTTGATTTAGTGTTTTGGAGTATTTTCTAATTTCAATTGAATACAACGTTTCTGCTCCACTGGCTCTCAAAATCCACCAATGATCAAATTGGTCATCATGATCATGGTGATTATCAGAGAGGACAAGCATCTAATAAAAAAAAACTCGGCTTTTTGAAATTAGCTTGGGAGAGCGGGGACACCCTCATATATTCCCTAATTCAAAACTGCTACAGAATTAGTTTGTTCCCCCAATGGTTTGTCATATTTACAAATATCCTTTCAATGGAAAGTTAGAAGCTAAAGCTTTAAATCATGAAACATTGTGAATTGTGATGATTTGAGCATTTCCATATCTCTAAATTGATCACCTTTGAGTTTAACTCCAATGGGGAGGCTCTTCACTTTCAAACCCGAGAGGGGGCGGGGGGGGGGGGGGGGGGTATTCAAATTATTTTTGATGGGGTGTGTTACTGGAGGTTTGAAATCCTGATCCACTTTAGGTGTGTTTTTTACTTAAATTGGTTGATTTGACTGGTTTTTTCGCGATTTTGGACCCAAGTTTATGTTTGGGGTTTTCGCGATTTGTGACCCAAATGTAGAGGGTTTTCCAACACAAATAAATGTTTAAGGATATTTTTTTACAAACATGACCCATTAGAGCACATATCTGTATACCTTATATACGAGAGTACCTCCCCCAGGTTTCAAACCCTGTAGAATTGTATGACAGAGCATGTGCAAAAGGGGTCCTCGTTTAGGGAAAATGTACGTTTGGGAGACAATTTATCAACAATTTCAGAAGAAGCGGGTCATTTAGTTAAAATATTAAAATATTTTCAAAACGTTTGACAGTCTCAAGGGTGTAGTTGCAAAAATGTGATGCAAATTAGGTGGTTTCAAAATGGGGTCAATGGGTGAAATTTACAAACCTTAATAAGTCTATGACAACAGCTAGGCTGAAAAGGGGGTCTTCGATGATCAGCCTTATGCTTATACGAGGATATCCGAAAAATATGAGTGTTCCCTCATGAGAGCTAATGTTTTAGAGCCAAATGGTCGTACAAGCGTTATGCTTCTTGAGTTAGTTTCGTAAATGTGTCTTTTAAAGGTGTTTGGGGTCAGACTTAGTTCTCAAGAACATCCAAGATGTCCACCAAATGCTTGAAACGCTCTGCCTTTACATACAATTATATTCACCAAAGATTTGCTTTCTATACACCACCGTGGGTTGCCAGATTTGAATAACCGCTCTGATTAGAAAAAGAGTAAGATCAAAACACGTTCCAGTTAAAACGGTTATTAGATTTAGATACACATTTTATTTGATAGTATGAATAAAAATAAAGCATGTAGGGCCTATGTCAACTTCAAATGTGGTGGAATTGTCATAAGTGTGCAGAAAAGAACACAAACTGGCCATTTTACTCATATGAGAATGTGTGGGGGGGGGGTGTCACAGTGAAATGTCGAAGGGGGGAAAACCTGTTCTACAGGGTTTTTGAAAATGATCGATTACATTTCTTAAAACGTGCGACAATTGATTGCCCAAAGATAAATCGTGGTGGTCGTGTGAATACCAATATCTCCACCCTTTTGAAATTGCTAGGTTTATATGAAGTCATTTCAAATCCTATATTTCCACTCTGTCATAATTAAATATTATCAAAATTGTATATATTTGCCTTAATTTGTATAATGTAACATTTACATTGTAAATGCATGTCTATGTATTCAAAATGAGGGCTTGCTTGGAAAGCAGTGCAAGACACTAACGCATATTACCCTGAATAAAGAAAGCATACATAATCAATCAAAGACAACTCATTTTATCAGTTTACTGTGTGTTTTATTTGTTTCTCTCAAAATTGACAATGATCACTGCAAAGAAGAACAAAAACAACTTCAGTGATGTGACACAAAACATGTATTGCATACAAAAAAACACAAACTGACCATACAACTATTGTTGGATTGAAAACCATTACCTAATATTTTCCTGCATTGCAAATTTGGGCTGACCCCTCCCTCCCTCAAAATCTGGTTGAGGCCCTCCCCCCTCCTGGCCCAGGACACTACTTTGTTTGTCCTTGTAAGTATACTTTTAATATCATTCATGAATCAAAAACAAATAATTTCAGCCTCAATTTTTCTATAATCTATCCTACGACATTTAGTCTTACTTTTAGCTAAACAAAAAGTGTATCTTGCATATTTAAAGCAATATTACCCCTACCCCACTTTTGATTTCCTATTTATTTGTTTGTTTTTTAAATGAAATTTATGTTCATTCTTTTGCTGGCCCATAGTTTCAAGAGCGTCATAATCATCAAAAATATTTTCATCCTTGAACATTTGGACATGTTGCTAAATGATATGCAAAAGGACTAAAATATGCCACTGAAAATCCATTTTGAATGTTTTTATTGGCATTTGAATTTGGGATAAATTGACAGTCAATCTTGATCCTACAGAAAAACAAACAATTTTTGTCTTCTTCTCTTTTAAAAATGCCAACATCTAGCTCTAGTAGTTACCGATCACAAATCTAGACTTAACTACAATACCTGTGCTTTCACAGAGGAAACAAAAGATTTGTTCACAATTTTTTTTGTTCGACACAGAATATATACACAATAATTACAGACCGTAAGAAATGGTCGCAAAATATACATTTCCTTGTATTATCGTTGAGGGCGTATGTCAAAAAAGGCATCTATGGAATGGAGCACCCCATTTTGGATTATTAAAGAATTTGTCCAACAATTATAAATATCAAAACCTCTTTTTTGAAAAGGTTATTATCAAAATACTAGCATCTTTCTTTCATTTGACTAGTAAACTACAACTGATTGGTATAAAAAACCTAGTTGCCTATTGGATTGTTATTTTACGTATATTCATAGAAAAGTCACATAATTTTGTATTTAGTAATTTAGAATCTTAACTACATTCTTCACCAATGACAGACGGAGATATTGTAAATCATGGAATATTTGTCACAATCTTTGCAAGGCCTGACCATTTAAAAATAAAAATCCAAAACTCTGGAATTTACTTATAACCTACCCATCCTTATGCTGCCAAATGATGAATATTGTCAAATATTTCATACTCTGCAGTAATGGACGCACGTCACACGAGATTGACTTCGCGTAAAAGTATACAAGGTCAACCTCACCCCCAAAACGGTGCAACGGATATCCGAGGCGCTCACGCTCTGATTGGTTCCAGAAAATAAGTGTGTTGTCAAGCACGCGCAGTGGGCAGGGCAGTGGGCTGATCGGAGTGTGAACATGACCAGGAGAATATTTGCCGTAGGTCCATTATGTCAATGACCACGTAAGGTTGCCAAGCCCATATTTTGAAGCACGTTTGCGCTACTTTTTGCTACATCATCCCCATTGAAAAAAATGTGTCAATTACCATGTAAGGGTTTGTGAGGTCCATATTTTGAAGCATGTTTGGGCTACTTTTTGCTACATCATCTCCCATTGAAATCAATGGCTATGATTGCCCAATTGCCCAATTTCCCTAGGTTATCATCACAAAATGGGCCCAACTTGGTCAATATGTATTGCCAACTCTACACAAGATGAACCACATTCAATATCCTATAGGTGAGCCCGGACCTTCAATTTGCCGTTGACAACAAAGCAGAAAAATCAAGTCTACGCTCTACTCGACCATACAAAAGAACGTTCCTAGTGAGGCTGTGTAAGCGACCGTTGTTTACATGAGCAATATTTCCGAAATTCGTAAAATGTTTCACTCAATTTTCAGACTTTGACCTGTAAAAAACATGTGAAAACTTGCATTATGTGTAAATATGATAACATGAGTATGTAGAGGAATCACTTTGTCAAATATTTTGTTCGATGGTAATATTTCACGGGAGTACAAAAAGGGTTAAATTTTGGCCGTTTTGGTGATGGTGCAATCTGAATTTGTTTGAATTCACGTAGTTTGTGGTCAACGGCATGTGACGTCACTCCGTAATCACCTATACAAATATGAATCACATTCAATATCCTATACAAGTATGGTGTGTGGCTACAATCAGGGGCAGAAGGGTGCATCTTGGACAAAACCAAAATGGTATCAAAAAATTTCAACTTATATATATAAAAATAACCATATTATTTCAAATAGATCCTGCTATATAAGCAAATGATACCGGAGAAGATAGTGGGTGGGATCAAAATTATTTCAGCTTTACAAAATGTATCATCTCATTTATAGCAGTGGCCTAACACCCAGGGTGGGGAGGAAAAATTAAAAATGGTACTAGATTGGGTATTTTTTCAAACCTAAGACCAGGACAATTTGCTCTGAACTGCGATTTTGCACCTAGTGAAGAAGTTAACATACTAAGAATGCAAAATATCAAATTAAACCCACTATTATGATACGTGTCTTCACAAGAATTTACACCGGACGATAAGAATTGGTTTTGTCCAAGATACCTCTAATATAGCCTGATACTAAAGGGGAGACAATGTCACAGAGAAACAATTCTCAGCTGCTTTTTTATCCACCGTCAGAAGATTTACAATTCATCATCATTATTATTATTATTATTATTCATTAAATATAGTAGTACAAAAATTACAAAAACAATGTCTGTTAATTAAAATATTTTCTGCTGTCATGCAACATATAAAACACAGCCGTGTAACTACACATGTAGCATTTCATCACAAAACATTTTACCTGTCATTTTCAAATTCGGGTCATAAGTACAGATCTATCAATAATACTACAGTTTGATCAGTTCCAAATTGGTGAAGCCACATTACAGCAGCAAATGGATACGTGAGCGCGCATGAGGGCCAATAGTGCACAGTGCATCGTAAGTGTGACATGTGCGTGCGTCTAAAATCGTGTGCGTGCTGCCATATTCACGTGTGTACGCTTGAATTACTTTTGCGTGCGAAGATAAAAAAATGAATTTTTCTCGCCAATTTGGAACTGATCAAACAATACTACTAGTTTAAACTTGACTTTATTACTGTTTTTAATACTTTTAAAAGCAGGTCGTTAAATTTTGAAAGCATGGCGTCATATTAAAACTAGCATTAGAAACTTGGTTGGCGACCTAGTCTCAAAATGATGGATAATGTGTATTGTGATGAAAATCAATTTCTTTTGCACCATGACATGATTTGGATTTTATCCATAAAGCATTAATATTGTATACCTGAGACTTAAAAGCCCGTTTACCAAAGTTAAAAAAAAATCGAAATGTGACATGAAACAATACCAGACAGGTATGGGCAGAGGTTTAATCTTGCAATTTGAATTTATATATTCACAAATAAGGCTACGCCAAATAAAACCCTGTTGAACGCGTCCAACCAAATATTCTGCTTAATTTAATTGACAATCTTTGGATATTTGTTGAAAATGTTTTAAACAAATGTTGAAATTTTTTTGAAAAAATAAAAATTTGTTGAAATTTTGTGTTGAATATTTGTCTTCTTTTTACGAAAATGTTGAGGGAAAAAATAAATAAACAATTGACCAACAAACCGACCCTACCAAAATAGGTCCAAAACATATTCAAGAAAAGGATTTTGTTGTTGTTGCCTTAAGGCATTATTTTCCAAACAAGATTTGGCTGTATGTCTAATAATAACATTGTTATCCTTGGATTGTTATCCTTGGATTGCTTTCCTTGGATTGCTATCCTTGGTGTACAATTCCGTTCACTTTTCAACCGATTTCTTTTAGAATTAACTACTGCCCAGCTCTGTACGATTTGGTTGTAACACATCACAAATCATAAATAGTGTGCATCAATCAGTTCTCAAGATTTATCATAATTCAAGATTATAAAATTCGGGAAAAACACAATCATATCATGTCTTTATAAACAAATTGATATATAATGCGTAGCAAATGAAATGTTATATAATATTCATTGAATGCACTGTTCCCAAACTGTATAAAATAAGTTCTACAAGGGTTTCTATTGCTTTCAGGTTTTCGCTAATTAGTACAAAAGGAACATTATCGGATACTTTTATGAGATCAAATTATGTGGTAAATATCCATATGTGAACTCTGCAAACGCAAATCCTTACTAAAAACCCCACTTTTACATTAAAATGAAATATGACCTTAAAAAAGAACATACGCTTGATGCAAAGGAACTTTAGGGGAGACAAATATTGTTTGAGTTATTGTATTTGTCAGCATTCAAAACAAATATTAGTTATTATAATCTGAAAAAGAGTAGTACCACGAATTATAGAAACAAAACTTTGGAATTGGAGCAAGACGAAGGCAATTGTGAACCTCCATGACCCTTGACCCATCACTATTACAATTATCCGGTTTATCAGGAGCCCTCCTCGCATAAAATGACAAAGCATTATATAAAATCACTTATTACTAGGACAAAACTATTGTCAATATCCTTCAATAGACCTCCAGACATGATATGAAGCACAGAGCAGCTATCATTTACAATATGAATTGAAAGCAAAACAATGGCTGCCATCTGCCCAGAGGTTAAAATACCTCTTGGGCTATGAGGGCTATTTTGAGCAAATTCTGCTAAAAATCGCCCCCTTTAGTACATTTTACCATAGGCCAACATTTTCTCAGGGGCTATTTTGTGAAAACTGGGGCTAATCGTCCTTTGCCCCCGTGTATTTTGAGCCCTGCATCTGCCCTATTTTAGGATATTGCCAACCTATCTAAATAACATTGCATGTTTACATTTATCAAATGACATAGGTACATACTTACATACAAACTATACATTGCGTCTATCATCATGTACAACATGAATTTTACCATCAACTTTACAACAACATTGGAATGAGCTTGCAATAACATACAGGGTTTATTAAAGATTCGTTGCATTAATCAAATCATCAAAGAGGTGATTGTATCTGCAACTTTTTTTTGATACACCCTATAGTGGGAATGTGAACAGACATAGAAAACAAATTTAACATCATCATCGACATCTACAATATATACAAGATCAGTACGCTAAAAACAAACTTAAAAATGTATTGGTATTCTTCTCAATCACTAGAACCTTATAAACAAAGCAGGTTTCTTATTCCAGTATGTACAGAAAAGGTATTGGCAGTGACTGTAGACAGCAAATTGTTAAAATGCAATCATCTTGATTTAGAATCAGATTCACTTCGATAGTGAAGGAGTAATGCTCTGCATGTACTGCAGCCCATGCCTTTTGTTGAGTGATATTGGGAGGCAAGTACATGTACAAAATTGGATCTAAACGATCTATCAATTGTTACAAAGCCCTTTTTTTGTCATACATAAAGTTCCACCATTCTCACAATTTTACAATTGTTGAAGAAGCAATCAACGTGGTTGTAGAAAAATGTCTATTTCTTAGCCTACTATAATATCTACAACAGAACATTCAAGGATGTGGACTAAACTATGTGGAGTAATTTAATTACAGTTTCATGAAATCTAAAAATGATCACAACATTGTTTAATGCCTTACAAAATAGCTGTACAACTTTACAAGTTTGATCTTTAGCCAGGTTTTAAATCTTCCCTGATATTCTAATATTCATAACATTGTATGTAATAATCGCTCCCTTTTGAGTTCAACAATTTAAGTTGGGTGAAGTAACAAATCCTTGTTCGAAAAAATTGGTCTTTTTACTGGCAAAATTTATAGAATCAATGCATATTAATCTGTTGTTTGTTACCACGGGCATCTTGATTATTATCAATTGTGTGCCGTGATGGTTTTTAATGTAATGGGTCTCACATGATTTGTACTCATACAGACAGATAATTATAAATAGGAATATTACACTGTTATCAATTCAAAAAAAATTGATTGGCACTGAACAGTAATGCCATAATACACCATTGCATGCCTGTAATTTGGTATAATTTTGGTAAATGTTGCCAAACTATCAGACTATAATACACAGAAAACCCACAATCCCATGTATGATGATTCCATCCATAAATCCATGTGTTTTTTCACTCACTCTCTTCATAAATATAAAAAGATCAATAGAACGTGTTACAAAAGCACAAATAGAGCAAAACGAAAAAGGTATTAAAATACAATAAATGTGATAAAGTGTAAAAAATATTTCAGGCTAATCATTTTTAGTCTCTCTTGAATTTTGTGTACTTGATGAGTGTCTCTGGCGACCGGTACAAGAATAGAAGCTTGGCCATGAGGTCTTCTTCCAGCTCCATCTCCCCGCATTCACGCACCAGATAGATGTCCAAGCACAGTTTGAGGATGCGATCGACGTCTGGGAACTCGGTGAACATGATCGTGAAGGAGACCCCGCTGAACATCATGCGGAAAAACTTGCCGATGACGAGCACCAGAGAGATGTACAAGCCGATGATGCTGGAAAGGTTACGGTATGAAATGAACGGGAAATGTAACATTAGAAAACATTTTGAGTGGTCCTGTTATGAATCGATTATGTTCCATTGCAAGCCATTGATATGTACTTTTATTTTTTGCAATGGTTTTTTCTCAAAGAATTGTTTTGGTTCTGAAGACTGATGTAGACAAACTTTTAAAATATTAAAATATTTGTTGTCAAACAAACCACAAAGTATGCCTGACTGAACAATGGGATTTTTTCATTTCAAGGCAGTAGTACAGTGTGTACAATAAAGAAGGTCCATTTTCTAAAAAAATCTGCTTGGATTTGTTAACAGCAAATCCTACCAAATTATTTGAACACTGCTTAGCCCCCATCACCCCCTCGTATGTTCAGTGGTGGCACTAGGGGGAATGTGGGAGTGGGGGAGGAATTCCCCCCATTGACGACCTTTTCCCCCTACTTACCCCAGTCATATTAAGCCCCATCCCATTTAACCCCCAAATAATAAAATATGTTGACGTTGACTTTTAATAGCTTAACATTGGTCTGAAATGTCTAATTCAGAACAAATTCAGCCAAATTGTATTATAAAAGTCAAACAATTTTTTGCCACCCCCAAATTCTTTTTATTCCCCCACCCCCCTATTTTCCCCCCAAAATGTTGATGCTTGTGCCACAACTGCTTATGTTACCATTTAGCAATTTAGTTTCACTTACCCATATCCAGCCAGTGGTGCAAACAGCTCTGAAGCATATCTCTCATTGAAGGTGTAAATCTGAAGTGATGGCTTTGAATCTTGACCAGTAACTGACCACCA
Organism: Ophiura sarsii; assembly: GCA_035610835.1. Classification (NCBI taxonomy): domain Eukaryota; kingdom Metazoa; phylum Echinodermata; class Ophiuroidea; order Amphilepidida; family Ophiuridae; genus Ophiura; species Ophiura sarsii. The sequence goes on along the minus strand of CM069458.1, from coordinate 59,641,863 downwards.
TTCGGTGTCCCCTCCTCCGAGTTGTTCTACCCCTCCTCGGGTCAACAGGATGCCAATGTTGCTGTAATCTACCACACCCACTGATCAAAATCAAAATCAGAGAACAAAATTTCAATTATAAAGATACTACAAACACTTAATCATCAGCAACCACCTTTTGAAAGGATATTTGGGAGATTATTTACCTGGTTTCTGATTTGATGATTTTGACAAGTCTCCATGGACAATCCAAGACAGATTCATACATCAAAAATTATTCACTTAAATTATCTACATGCAAAGCTTTTAAACTGACCAATTTACGTTTGTAACTATTAAAAACCCGACCTAAATATTGGTTTAACATATGAAGTTCCCGCCCATAATTCCATTGCTTTAATTCAGACAAATGGGGGTTTTACTGTACTTTTTGAAATCGAATGTAATTCACAAACTTATTGACTACCCTTGCTATTATAATAGTATGTGTAATTGAATGAATTGTATTCAGTAACCCATGTTACCAATTGAGTATGAGTAGACTTTAAAATGCAACATAATTCAATATTGATTTACACAGCCAATCTTGGGTGACGAACCCCTCCCCCTGTTGTACAGGTGTTTTTGGTTAATTTGCAACATTTTGCGGGGAAAAAAGAAAAAAGAAATAAAAAAATGTTTCTTTCTTCCTACATTCATATGTCAGAAAGTGCATTTCTCTTCTATTTTGCCCTCATGTAAACAAAAATAAATAGACAAGAAAACAACAACATTGCTTTTGATTAACGATTGGTAAGCGTCGGATGCACGTAACCTTGTCGACCTAGTGACTGACCGAGAATGGTTGAGAAAAGCTGTACTGTACTGTAGTACAGCTTAACTTTGATAAGAGATTGTGCAAAAATAATTTGCAAGTGTTTAATCACTGGTGAATACACCACTAGAGTGTAGGCTCACCACTAGAGTGTAGCAAGCCTACACTCTAGTCTTAGTACATGTCGTATAAAACAAAAAGAAATTATACAATTTTTGTGTGTGCACATTAGAAGAAGACAAAATGGGTTGATCGGGCCTCTTTAACAGGTTGTTTTTCTCTGTCATCTAATCCCCAATTATTCATAATGCCAGTGTGGTACTAAACCACAATTATGGCCGAGTTAATTCAGACCATCACTTGGCTTGATGGATTTGTCTATTTTGTTTTGAAATGCCCCTTGTTAACTATTGTTAAAGTGGTCATTTTTCGCCCGATTGTTTTTCACGCTTTGCAGATTTTCAACTGTTTTGTGTGTTTTTAAATTCGTGATTTGTAGTGTCATCACACAGACCTATACTCAAAAGATATATTTATTTTTGTGTCCGCTGGTTCGAGTGCGAAAATGATTTTCGTGGTAGCTGGTTCGAACGCGAAAATAAAGTAGAGCAAAAATTTTCACTTTTACAGTATATCACTTACTTGGTAGTAATTGCTCTATTGGTTCCGGTGAGCTTGAGACAGGAACCATGATGTATTGTGGGAAAACATTCATGAGAGTCCTGTGAAATAAATGGAATTAAAACAAGAAGTATTAAAAAATGCTGCTAGCACACTGTTTTACAAATTTGATCTTCTATATCCATATTATCAATACATATAACCATTTCTGGTATAATTCTTTCATTACTGTGTTCATTATTTTGTACAAATTGCTAGAATTAAAAAAGAAATTAGGCCCCCTAAAGCGACCTGTTCTATGGGCAAATGGACCTCTCACATTTGGTGGTTCGTTCATGTTTTTCTTTGTTTTTTTCTTCTTTTCCCCTTTCAAAATGACAGGGTTTTTTAAATCTGTAAAAATGTTGCAGTTTCTTTTGACAAGTCAACATTTTTTGTTTAGTATTCATTTGCACAAAAATTATTTTTCACAAATTAAAAAAAAAATTACCAGTCATTTTTATGGTTTTTTCAAGGTTGCATGCAGTAAAGCAAACATTATAGATTTTGGAAGATTAAAAAACATAAAGACTTTGCAAGGTTGTCTCTTAATTGTCACCCTTTATAATCTAACAATTCTCTACAATTGATGACTTACACTGGGTTAGGGTTGGTAAAGTTTAGTTGATCCGCTATCTGCTTCCTAACAGTCTTGTTCTGTACCGGGTCAAGGGTCAAACTAATTTCATTGCTCACAGTAGGGATCACTAGGTCACTCTCTGCATTCCTGAGAGAAGAAGAAAAACAATTGATCAAGGATTGAAATGGAAATGATCAGATATGTTATGTTATGATTGTGAATGCTAATATAATAATAATAATACCGTGTTTATATAGCGCCTTACAAATAACACAAAGCGCTTTACATGAACAATATCACAAAATACCAAAAATACATGATAAGAATGCAGACTAAAACCATTAAAAAGATAATTAAAAAAGCACATGACAATGAGCAAGAAAGCAGTTACCAGCACTGCAATGTGTGGTTCGGACTCCCCAGACACATCGGACGAACGCACACAAAGAGATCATGCATCCGAAATGGATGGAAGGTCCGAATCAGACTGAATTGTCACACAATATTGCACATTAGGAATATAAAAAAGTTTTGAAAACATAATAATAACGATAATACAGAGTCATATATAAGTTAAACATCTGGCAATGTAAAAAGATGTGTTTTCAGTTTTGATTTAAAAAGACTCAGTGAGCGGATGTTACGGATTTGCACCGGCAACGGGTTCCATAAAAGTGGTGCAGAAGCTGAGAAAGCACGGTGTCCATATGACGCGGTCCTGAGCAGTCTTAGGGGTGGATATTTCAGTTGGATATCTGATGAGGAACGAAGAGAACGAGATGGTGTGCGGATGGTAATGATGTCCTGAATGTATTCGGGAGCGAGACCATGGATTGCTTTGAAGGCTATGAGGATTATTTTGAACATGATTCTTTTTCTGACAGGAAGCCAATGAAGTTGGCGAAGAACTGGCTTCATGTGGCAGTGTCCTTTGACCCTCGACACAAGCCTGGCAGCTGCATTTTGAATGCGTTGCAACTTATTTAGCTCACAGGCTGGCAAACCAAAAAGCAGAGAATTGCAGTTGTCAAGCCGCGATGTAATAAAGGCGTGCACCAGCGATTCAGTGGATGTCCGATTGAGATATCTTCGCAGCCGACCAATTTTGTACAGGGCATACGATGCGCTTTTGCATATGCTGCTAACATGTTGGGACATCGTCATACCATCATCAAAGACAACACCGAGATTCATGGCGGATGGTGCAAGGTCAATTTTTGAATCACCAATTTGAAGAGATGATAATGGCAGAAATGGAATGTGGCGAGAGTGTAGATGCAGTATTTCCGTTTTGCTATCATTCAGCATCAACATATTTTGTGTCATCCAGCATTTGATATCCCTAATACAAAGTTCGATAACTGGGATAATATTAGCCGATTCAGTGGGCTTGAAAGAGACATAGACTTGCGAGTCATCAGCGTATACTGTACAGTTCATATTGTGGGCATTCACAATCTGCTCGATTGGAGCGCTATACATGATAAACGCGAGGGGACCGAGTACTGAGCCCTGTGGAACACCACGCGTCACAGTAACTGGATCGGATTGGATGTTATCGATCCGGACACGGTGCTGACGCTCATGAAAATATGATTTCAACCAAGCGAGTGCTGGGCCTTTAATTCCAAAGCGGCATTCCATGCGTTGCAGAAGTGCTTGATGATCGATAGTATCAAAAGCCGCCGACAGATCAAGCAACACGAGGACAACTTCTTGATGTTGATCTACGGCACGAAGAATGTCATTAGTGACGCGAATGAGGGCTGTTTCCGTGCTGTGGAACTGTCGGTATGCAGATTGAGCCTTCGCGTGAAGGTTGTTATCAGACAAGTACTGCTGGAGTTGAAGAACTGCGGCACGTTCCAAGATCTTATGGAGGAATGGCAGATTTGATATTGGGCGGTAGTTCTGAAATGATTCCGGATCCAATGTAGGCTTCTTTATAAGTGGCGAGACCAAAGCTACTTTCAGCTCAGATGGAATGATACTTTGCGAGAACGATTCGTTAATTATATTGGTGATGGTAGGTAATAATGAATCAAGAGTGTCCACGAGAAGCGGAGTAGGTATCGGGTCCAACGGACAGGATGTCTTTGATGATTGCATGATGATTTTACGCACTTCATCCATGGTCACGGCGTGGAAGCGAGTAAACTCGGACTGACATGATTCTGGGATGTTAACGGACATGCTGCGAAACTCGGTGTTTATAATCTTTGTCTTGATCTGTTCCACTTTAGATTCAAAGAACTCTTGAAAGGTGGAAGCGAGAGTTTTAAGTGAGTCATGTGATGGTAATTTCTTCGATGATTTTGCAGTAGACAGTCTATCCACAGTGCGGAACAGTTGGCGCTGGTTAGAGTTTGAGAGCTTGATGTTGTAGTACTCTGTTTTTGCCATTTCAAGCGCGGAACGATATTCTTCACAGTAAGAGTGGAAGATATCTCTGTCGATTTCAAGACTAGATTTAACCCATTTTCTTTCCAGGCGACGCTTTTGTCTCTTCGACTCGCGTAGGCTATCGTTAAACCATGGAGCATGTGGTCGAAGTGATATCATTCGCTCAACCTCGGGAGCGTGTTTGTCAAGCAATTCACGAAGAACTGAGTTGTAAGTGTTGACAAGAGATGACATACCTTGAATGTCATTTGATTCAGTGCACAAAGGAGATGCATCAATGTCATGACGCAACGCGTGCACATCTATGTTTCGAAGCTTTCTAGATTTTATCACATGCTTGGAAAGCTTTGGTCGAGAAATGTCAAGGTTGCAACGCACCGCTGAATGATCAGATGGCTGACCATGTTTGACATAAGTGGTCGAGACGAGGTTGTCACAATAACGTGAGATCACCAGGTCTAGCGTGTGACCATGCTTGTGTGTACTGCCAATAACATGTTGTTTAAAGCAAGCAGATGACAAAACATCGCGCATCTTTTGAGCATCACGATCAAGAAGATTGTCATAATGAATGTTGAAATCACCGACAAGGAGAAACCTTCCAGGAAATACGGAAAGAACTTCCATCAGAACAGATAAATCGCTGAAAAATTGCGTCATCGTGATTGGGTTCTTCTTAGAACGAGGAGGGTGGTAGATGGTGAGTAATCTAAAAGACGTTTTATTGGTGGATGTAATATGAAGATCAACACACTCAAAGGTCTTAAAGCTCCAGGTTACATTATTCTTGATGACAAACTCTTTCCGGAAAATTATGCAAATTCCACCTCCTGGTCTACCTAACCTTGGGGCACAGTGAAATTCGAATCCAGGTAGCGTGGTTTTGATGTCAGCCAAAACGTGATAATCGCGATAGTCATCAGTCAGCCATGCTTCTGTGATAGCTAGTAAACTATTATTTGTGACTTATGCTTTACAAACACAATATGGGGGGGGGGGGGTGATTCATATTGTATTTGTGACTTATGCTTTACAAAAACAATATGGGGGGGGGGGTGATTCATACATTTTCAAGCTTGGCTCTGATTTGGTCAACCAATTACAGTATAGTAGTTCATTATACATGTATTTTTTGTGGTGATTAAACTTGACTCACAAAAAATATGTTCCTTTGATGGCTTTTTATGATCAACATTTCATTTCTTGTAATTATGCTACTCCATATTGTGTATTGAATAATTATATTTCCGTTATCTTGTTTGTTTGTTTGTTTGTTTGTTTACATGGTCGGTCTGTATGGACACATGCTTGGGTCCTGAAGGGACCAGGCTCAATCTGCCTTGAGCTTGTCTGTAACTGACTGTGCTCTAACCACAATAATAATTAAAGTTTTGCCCTGGGATGTGGTGTTCTAGAACATATTATATTCATATACCACTGTACTCACACCATCTTATATGCATCATCCATAGAAACAATATTGTTAAACACTACGTTTGGCTCTGCATGACCCGCTATTTACATTTTCATCTAAGAAGCATTAGGCCAAACAAAAAAACAAGTTTGTTTCCAAGAGCGCTCGCATTTCATTGAGATGCTTGAGTTTTTTGCGCATTTATTTGTTTTTAATAGAAAAAAAAGGAAACAATTATTGTTAATGCGCCATCTTTTGTCGAAATTGTGTCCAACATGTTTCAAGATGGAGATATATGGCAAACATGGAAGTGAAAATCCGTGGCAAAAATCACATTTTGACGAGCATAAGAGTAACAAAAATGCACAGATTTGACTAAATAAAACCATTTCAAGTGAATCTCTACTAGGAATTTGCATTAAATAAGAGCGATTTAGCTGACAAGTTGCTTATTAGTAAGTTTATTGTCAAAGTTATTTTTCGGGTTTCGGGATGGTGATTTTTGTTCCCGGGACTCAAAATATCCGGGCGGGACTCGCTCCCACACTTGATACCCCATTCACAACTAGCAGGAAATTAAATGTATTTTTCCTAATTTCAAGTCAAGAAAAGAAGAAGCAAGAAGAAAAAAATGCATTTCGCATTTGACTTTTCAGGCTTGCTACTAGAAACAAACTTTTTTTTGGCCTTAGATTTGCACATAGGATACAGCTTCACAATATTGCATAACAATTTATTCATAATTGCATTTATAAACATTTAAAGGCATATTATGTGATCTTTTCCAGGGAACGCCCTCAATCCTCGAAAAAGAAAAAATGATAGCAGATTTTCTTGCAGATTTACATTTCTGATCATAAATCATACATACATTCCAAGTTACAGGGCGATACGATTCTTAATTACTTCAAAATCATGGTTTTAGCGTAAAAATAAACTGTCGGAGTCTGCGCCGACAACTTATTTTTTACTCAAATTCGCTCTAAAACCATGATTTTGAAGTAATTAGGAATCGTATCGCGCTGTAACTTGGAATATATTCATGATTTATGATCCAAAATGTAAATCTGCAAGAAAATCTACTTTCTAAAAAAAATCATGAATAGAGGGCGCTCCCTGGAAAAGATCACATAATATGCCTTTAATATTTGCACACTGCAATAGACCTACCTCGTTATAGAGTATCTGAACTTGACGGTGATATCATAATCTGACAATAGATCGTCCAGCAAAGCTTGACGACTAGGCGGACTGATAACCCACGTAGACGACGAGTTACCGTTGATGGTGATCTTGAATACGTCTTCCGCTTTAAATGCTCCCAGGAAAGTCAATGCGTCCTGAAGATACAAATATATCAAATGAGTTAAGAGTTTGCGCTATGATCTAGATGGAATAGCGCCATATAAATATGAATTGTCATATGAACAAGTTTACCCCTGAAATGGACATTAAATCAATTACCTATACAGCGAGTCAATACACAAGGTAATTGACCTTTGTCAAGGATGAACGCGCCCAACCTACACAAAGTACACGCAGTCATTGGTACTGCATACAAACTTGGTATATCACTGTATCGATTAATATCGATTGGGTCACCGGAAGTACATTTTTAGTAAAAAGACGCATGATTTGATGGCCAAACGTCAAGCTTTTCCCATGAACCAATCATACATACATACATACATACAGAAAGCATTAATTGCGCCATTTCCAAAAGGCTCAGAGCGCTTACAAGATAAAACCTTAAAATTACAACTTAAACTACAAAATGTGAGTGTAACATGAGCATAGTACGTACAATATATTATAGCAATTACAAAATAGATTAGAAACAAAATATAAACAGAAAAACTGTTTAAGGGAACAAATGAGTTTTAAGAGCTTTTTTGAACACACTTGTAGATGATGATTGTCTAATACAGATAGGTAGCTTATTCCACTCTTTTGACGCACAAACTGTGAAAGTTCTATCACCAGCTAGAACTCTAGTGATAGGGTATTGAAGACGTAGATAGTCATTAGAAGATCGGAGTGGTCTCTTTGGAACATATAATGATAAACAATTTGACAAGTAGATTGGTCCTTGGTTATGAAGACATTTATAAACACACAGAAGTAATTTAAAGATAATCCTTTGGCGTATTGGAAGCCAATGCAGTGATTTTAAAAGTGGTCCAGGCGAATGTTTTCGGTCGACTTCAAATACAAGACGTGCAGCCCAGTTTTGCAAACGTTGCAGGCGAATGATGTAAGTAGATGGTAGCGAAGAGAGAAGGCCATTACAATAATCGAGACGTGAGAGTATCAATGAACGTACAGCATGTTGACATGTAGGTTGATCAATATATTTCCTGATTCTGCCGATATTTCGTAAATGGAAAGTAACCGTTTTGCTGACATTTGTGATATGTGATGACATGGTCATTTGTGAATCAAAGAAGGCGCCTAAATTCCTTACGGTCTTTACAGGTTGAATGTTTTCATTTCCAATAGAAAGAGTTATATCAGATGGCAGATGGTGTTTGCGATTGTATGTAGATGCGGCAATAAAGAACTCTGTTTTGCTATCATTTATCTTTAATTTGTTTGCAGTCATCCAGTTCTTAATATCAAATATACACTTTTGGAGTCGAGTTATTGCACTGTTAAGGTCACCCGGCACTTTGGGATCAAATGATATGTATAACTGCGTATCATCGGCATACTTATGATGAGACACATTATGATGATTTGCAATGTCACCAACTGGAAGGGTATAAACAGAATATCCAACAGGTCCGACTACAGAGCCTTGTGGCAAACCAAACTGCGAGATGATTGGATCTGAAAGTTCACCAGCTATATCCACTTGGGTAGACCAATCATTTAGATAGGAACGAAACCAATTTAATGCAGTTCCTTTGACACAAATCCGTTCAGAAAGACGTGAAATTAAAATGTCGTGGTCAATCGTGTCAAATGCAGCTGATAAGTCTAATAACACAAGAAGAACAGCTCTATTAGCATCTAGTGAAAACATGATGTCATTTTTCACTTTTAGAAGTGCTGATTCAGTACTGTGTAGTGCTCTGTATGCAGATTGGTAAGGGTCTGCAAGATTGTTCAAATCCATATGTTCTGTGAGACGTGAACATGCGATCTTTTCAATTAATTTACCAACATATCAAGCCTTATATAATTTTGTTGCTAAACACTTGAATATTTAATATCCATCCGAGACAGATAAAAATAGCACAGTCTACCGACGTGGTTAATTATAGTGTTGACCTCCGTAGAAAATGGTGCTGACCTACATTGAAAAAGCGATATTTTGATTGATTTACCACATTTTCAACTCAAAACGTCAAGCTTTTCCACTTATGGGCTTTATAAAATGAAATATTTATATGAAAGAGGAAGCCATGTATATTTAAAATCCGTCCGAGACAGTAGGTTTGATTGTCACACGTTCCAGGGATGGCCCGGAGTGTTGTTTTGGCTAAAAGTGGTAGTTGATTTACCGTGTTAAATGGAGGGTCATGTACTGTGTGGAGCAGATGTCCGCTAGTTGTTCATATGTATGTTATGTTATGAAATCTAGGTGATACAGACAAAATGCAATAGTAACACAGCCACCGCAAATTAATCAGAACTTCTTTAATGGGGATATCCCGTTAGTTTTACACACTGAGATATACAACAGTGGTCTAATGTTTTAAACACACCACTTAATTGGGATGCAGATCCGTTTAAGAAGGATGTTAACCCAAAAATATGTAATTCATCAACTATTTTAATTGTAATTTATTTATTATTTCCATTCCAGAAATGTATACTGTTACAGGCATCAAATTAATAGTTCAAAAGATACAGCGCTTGATAAATTTATATTTTTTGTGGGTTAATTGGGATGTTTTTGTCGAGATTAATCTAAACAACACTGCAAGAATGGGCCAAATTGTACTGATGTCAAATATGTGATGCGATCTGTGAAAACCCGCCACATGGTGGCATTTTTCATATTGGAGATATTTATATCATAAGAAAGCTAAAACTGTGCTGATTACAGAACTGTTTCGATCATTTTTCTACGATCACTACAAAAAAAGTTATGAGTGAATGATGATTGTGATGTCACCAAAAGCTACAAAACAAGAAATCATGAAAACAGGCCAAAAAAGATTCATAATTCAATATAATAACATTATAAGGTTAATAATAAAATTGACTTAAGTAAGTTTGTCAAGGTGAAATTTCATGAAAGATGATGACACAAAGTACTGGAAACTAATTTTCTTTAAAAAAATCTAAAAAAAAGAAAAAAGTTTTTTTATTTTTTATTTTTTCTATTTTACCCATAATCCCTAGTTCACATTTTGCGACATCCGACGGGTTTTTCTCAGATCGCATCACATATGTGTTATCTTGATGGGCACAGGACAGTTGAGAGTAATATGCCTTGCACGGTGAGAAGTTTTACAGTGACTAAACAATATGAACATGCTGGCAACCCAGGTTCAATTCCTCTGTGTGAACAACACTGCCCCCCCCCCCCCCCCCAAAAAAATCAAAGGGTTTGTTTGAACCCACAGTTGTTCTATTCTCAAAACCAAACCCTAGGGGTGTAGAGTTAATATATTTAACAAATTCGGCTTGCAACCACATTATCAATACTATTTGTCTAATAATTGTATAGCTTTTAATCAGGGCACGTGTGGTCCAACGGATTCACTCTCGCTCCACAATGCAAAGATTATGGGTTCGAGCCCCGTTGGTGCCAGCGTGTTGTGTCCTTGGGCAAGGCACTTTACCGCACTTGCCACGCTTCACCCAGGTGTATAATTGGGTACCGGCATTAATTCATGTTGGGAAGTAAAACAGACTCGCTGTGCGGGAGGAGTGGCGAACCACCCCCCCCCCCCCCCCACAGCCGTAAATTACATGGGGGAGTCTGGCCCAAACGCTAATGAAAGAGAGATGGACACTCCGCGCGCGAGCTTAAGAAGCTCGGCGCGAGTCTTTACTTTTACTTAATCAGAGCCTCCTACTCTTTTCAGCGGACATGAGCAGTCAGTCCATTATTTCTTTACAGAATCACTATCTGTGTGCAAGCCAATAGCAGCAACTACTGTTATATCAGAGTACGCCAAATGGTGATTATCTATCAACGACAGACAGGAAGTCTATAATATGTCTTTCTTATAACAAAATTGCAGTGAAGAAGTCTGAGCTAATCCTGATGCAAGTTTGGCAGTTGGAATGTGAACCTGTAAGAACTCTTCATACCTGTACTATTATAGTAAACTTACCACACTAGTAAATTCATTTTTCAAGTCTTTAAACTCGGTTTTGGATAGTTCTTGTAAACTCTGCTCCTGGGCACTCATAGTAAATAACGGCTGGAAAAGGAAAACAGAAACAAAAATGATTATCTTTTGTTAAACCTAACCATGAACCCAACCCTTGATTCTTTGGAAGATCACCTCTCTTCCCCTTGTTTGATTTAAGTTTATTTGAATATGCACTTCCGGTCTCAGACATGTAATACTATGCGAAACATATGGATGTCATGAGACTATTTACTCTATTATCCTGTGATGTGATTGTTGCATTCCTGGGGCATAAGAAGGAACATCAAGGACTTAAAGACACCATGTATGTCACTTTCTTGAACAAAACATTGCCTATACAAGATTAATTTGTAATATTAAAAAACCAAAAGTAACAATGGCATTTATTAGTTGATGTTATTATAAAAAGAATAGGGAATCCTTCTAAATACATTTGTATACTGACTTCACTAGGCATACAAATATGACTCAAAATGTAACCATTTCTGCTCCATGAGACCCACACAGAAATGCTGACTTTATTTATAGGGGATTACATATCTTGATGATGTTTTACCTGATATCCGCCAAACTGCAAACTGACAGTGGCATCGGACGGCGCATTCTGCAGACTGTTGGTGTTGGAGAGCGAGATGATGATGAGAGGAAACCAGATGATGAGACAGATGCCCAGCAACATACCTCCTCCTTGAGCGTACTTGCTGAGGGCGCCTTTCTGTTGTCCTCTTGGTACCGGGTATTCCTGAGAATTATGGGAAGGGGTAAGGGGGCAAGGAGTATGATTGAATAGTTAATATCAATTGGAGGGGTGGAAAGTAGCTGTTTTTTAAATAGTTTGATCATTGTGACCCATACAATTTTGCTAAATTAAAAAACAAAAGGCTACTTTTTCAGCTTGTCCACTGGAAAGTAGCTGTTATTTTAATAGTTTGATCATTGTGACCCATACAATTTTGCAATATTAAAAAACAAAAGGCTACTTTTTCAGCTTGTCACAAAATGAATGAACAAAAAGGATCTAAAAGGTTGATACATTTGATTGAAAACCCTGAAATTTGGAATTGTATGACCAACTGAATTGTCAATGTTGCTTTGAAAAGTGGCAATTTTGGAGCACCATGTCCACTGTTAGCAAACTATCAAACTTGCTACATTATTATAGTATTAGTAATTTATCATTTAACCAGATGATCTTTTTAGATCTAAACAAGAATGTGTGTCAGGAAAGTTTTGCATATTAGTAGTTCTCTCTTACTAATATTAATATTATTATTACCGTTATTTTGTAAATATTGCTGTTATTGTGTAATTATGTGTTTTATTGAATAGAGATTTAATAAAAAATAAAAGTAGGAAACAAAAAGTAGTTCTCTCCTTATGTTTCAGTGTGATATGATGGGCATGAAAATGCAATGTCTAAAAATAATGAAGCACATACCTTTTGGTTTTAATAAAGCACATATAACGATTGAATGATGTGGTTATGGTTATCAGGCCAAAAATAGAAATGGTTTGTTTGCCAAAATGCAACTAACCTGTAAATGTTTAAATACCCCTATACAATTTGCTGAATGTTAGAGCCATTTTACATGTTATGAAAGGGTTTGTACTTTGGCTATGGCAACAGAACCTGTCACACTTACACGGCATAACAAAAACCAAATCTGTTTATCATGCAATCTTTTTTTTCTTCCTTGTTTGCCCAAATGCAACTAACCAGTACATTTTTAATTACCACTACACATTCTGAATGATGTTAGACCCATTTGTCATATTCTGACTGGGTTAGAAACTGAGCCTGTTACACTTGTAAGGCATTAAAAGCAAAGTCTGTTTACTGTAGGCCGAGTACACTTCGCATCTAGATTTTAAGGCCTGCATACATAAAACAAACTTGCTTTACGTTTATCTTGCCCCCCGCCCCCTAAAAAGGCAATTGACCACTCAAACATCTTTTCTCTTTCATGTTGTTTGGGCAAATAAGACCTTTCTTTTTAGCCTTGGTTGGTAAGTTCACAAATAGACTATGGGTCATCCTGAAGGCATTCATTAGTTGCGTCAATAGGTAAATTAGACAATGTTTTGTTGCATTGGCCATTGGCTAATTCTCCTATTCACACTATCATCAACCAAATGTCCATGTGTGAACTAACCTTATATAATAAGCGCAAGAGTAAATTACGATGAATTTATAGTAATTATGCAATGATTTGTTTCTTTCAAGTATTATGCTTGGCACTACAATACACACATTACGCAGATGTTAATGGGAAACACATTATTTTCCCTATTAATCTTAGCGACAAAAAACACCCCAACCCGTTCTACGGATCTGACTGATCCATTAAGTTTTGAGAATGTTTTTTAAACACATTTTTGGATAATTTTTTGAATTTTTTTGGATTTTTAAAATCATTTTGAAAACTGTTGAAATGTTTTGAGATATTGTTGAAAATTGCGTAAATTTGTGAAAATTCACAAAATTTGTGACCCCCACCCCCAAAACTAAATCAAACAGGCCGACCGACCTTACCTGTGAGGTCTGTTTGCCGTAGAACAGGTTTTGTTTTTTCATTGCCTCAACACATATTATGTGGTGAGGGGGTTTTATGATGTGGATAGGATGATTGTTCCACAGATGATAAACGTTTTGAATTCATCAACTATAACACTGTTGATCGGGGGCCATTTGTTGCGAGTAGGAGGAGAGATTATCATAATTCCACACCCCTTTCACACGTTATGCAACTAATCATAATGATGATTTGTGTTGTGCAAAATTACTATGAATACGCTCAATAATTAGTTGGTGTGTTGTTCAATGACCAGTTTGTGCTGTGTGATTAATTCTCTATCTTGTGTGATTGTAGAGAACAATGAAACAATGGACATTTTGATGTGTAAATAACAGACAATGATTCAAATTTAGTTCATGTGATTGACATAGATAGAAAACATGTAATGGATAAATATGATTGCTTGTCACATTTGGAGTTCAGGCCTGTGTTGTCATGACATAAAGGTCACAATGTCTATGCAGCATAGGTGCTCTGTATGTCACAAAAGTGCAAATATGTGGAAATTAGGTCAAGGAAAAAACACTGTTCTATTGGCCTGTACATTTTTTCAATTAAAAAAAATTAACAACAAAAAAGAGGACATTTTTTGAGAAACAGTTGAGGAGCGAATTAAAGTGTGAGTCAAACATTAGCCTTTGTTTTTATACTACACACTTCCACAAGGGCAATTGGTATAAACTGAAGGACAATCAAAATCAAAAGCGATAAATAATGCAATAATCCACATCATTAATGCAACTTACTTGCTTGTAAGTAAAATACTGGTTATATTGCCCATATTAAAGAAGCATTCAGCACTAGATTTTTAATACTAAAACATTTAGTGAAAATAGTATACTTTAGGTAACAAGCATGCATCACTAACACAGTAGAACAAAGTAAATCATATACACAGCAATTTTCTTATGTCCGGTATCATGGTTACTCTACTGGGTACCTAAATGGGTACTGTATGCCCAGTTCATGTGTGGGTACTGTTGAAGTAAAAAGTACCACCAAATTAGCTGCACAGTACCAGTAACTTTGCTACTGTGCAGATACTTTTGATGTACCTTACAGGTACTATACAGTTCCAATGCAGGTACTTAGCATACAATACCTGTACAGACACTGGCAGCCGAGTATCCATGATGCCAGATAAAACAAAATGGCTGTGTAGTTACAAAGAGGTACTTCATTTTACCATGTTATTGATGCCAGCCTGAGACCTTCAGTAAACACTATCCCAATCGGTCAATTTGTTAGAATGCAGTGATATTTATGATATATGCGTGTGCGTGATGTGACGGCAACTCAACAAAAATCTGCATTCAAACCTTCTCGTTATTTCTCCAACACTTTGTGATATATGAATCCCCAAATATGTCCTCCACAATGACCCAATGGGCTAAACTCAGTGTTGTGTTGGTCCATATCCAGTCCATTAGGACTCTCAACTCTAGGAGGAATGGCACTGCTCGCCAGCTATATATATATCAGGGAGGAGAAAATGATACATGTTATAGAACGGCATGCAAGGTATATTTACTGATATCGCCCATCCCTACCTTCTCCATATTACGCCAGCATTTAGTGATGTAGGCATTGCCGTAGATGTCCTCAACAATTACCCAGTGGGCCAGGGTCAGCGTTGTGTTTGTCCATAGCCAGTCCATAAGGATACGAAGCTCAAGCAAGAATGGAGCAGCTCTCCAGCTGGTTATTACGTAAGCATGTATGGTTGGTTAGAAATAAGAGGAGTGTTTATAAGTTAGAAATGAAGGTGAATACTTATAGGGTAGAAAAAAAGAGAGATTAGGAAAAATAAATAAATCTCTTGCCCTTTGGATTAAGGGCACATTGTTACCAATAACATCCGGGGGAAATTGGTGGATTGGTGGAAAATTGGTGGATGTTACAATCTAAGTGCGGATAGGGTTTGCGCCTGATTTGGCTGCACCCTAGTTGATGCAACCCGATTCTGATGATTCACCAGCAGCGAAATTACAGCGCTTTGAACCCTAAAAGGCGCTATATAAATACTGATTATTATTATTATTATGAATAGTTTGCTCTATTTCCCCTCTAAGTCATATAGTACTGTATAAGTGTAAATCATCGCATGCAGATATATTCACGATTTTATAGTTTTTGGAAAATGTTCCAAGACTTTAATTTTACGGTTACATGATTATAATGTATCTCTATTGCTAAAGAATATTTTTGTGTGTTTAAATGGTTGCGTTTTCATGTCACTCAAACAAATTAATACCCTTGTGAAAATGTCCACATATAATATTTGTATAATAATGATTTCTTAGTCTCAAAGTCTCATGCCAAGGACCAGTGGTTGTGCCCTTTGACTGACTAAATTTTATAAAATTATAATAACAAAAGTAGTTGTAAAAATATGAAGAAAATAAAAATAATCTTCAACCTTCTGAGTTGCATGAAACCTGTGTTCCATGTTTGATTTTGACAAATTAAGTGTTATTTTAAAGCTAACAAATTTTGAATCTCAATTTTCATATCTGGAGACATCTGGTCTGTTTCGATGTAACGGGTCACATGTTAAGGAAAAATCAATGAGTAAAGTAGTCTTTCACACTTTAATTTACCGGTCACCGTACTACATGTAATGAAAACCAAAGATTTTGATGTTCAAGAAATGCTTCCTAAAATTTAATGTCATCCTGCTTTTTCAACTTAATGTTAACTGACCCTCATCAGAAAGAAACACCAACAAAACAATAGAGTTACATTATTGATTTTGGCTTTGTTTTATTTACCATATTTGTGCACATCATGTACATGTAGCCTAATACACCTAATGTTGAGTGAGCATCACTTCATTGTTTATCTTTATTTCAGTTTTGGTTGGGATGTGGAAGAAATAACAATGTTGTCTAAAAAAAAAAGGTTTAAAGTAACAAACAACTTACCCATAGAATGCAAAGAGGTTTGGTAGGTTGTAGCTCTTACACAGGCAATTGCCGAGTATACGTGTCGGATAACCGGATCGGATTTGGAACGCAGACAATCCAAAATACACACACTTGAAGAAATACCACAGCTGCGCAGGTGTGTTGTCGATGAATGGTCTAAATGATAGTGATGATAAAAAAAAATTGATATGATTTTTGATAATAAATGTCACATGTTTCACTAATGACAAGTGATGTAAACATACACTCATTCATCCTCAACTTTTTTTCCATTACTTAAACATATTTTTTAAAGCCAACGAAATTCATCAATATCATATATAACACTTGAGAGTGGCGATCACAGTCAAAACTTGACAATATTAGACATTCCAAAATGGGGTTCTTTCACACGAGGGATCAAAATCAATTTCCAAGGATCATGTTAAAAAAAATGACCAGTAAATGCAATTTCTTAAGGACTTTCAAGCACTATCGTCATAACTCAAGCACTTTACAGGCCTGGTTGGAAACACTTATAGACTAAAAAAATGTGCGAACATATTTCAAAACTCACGTCTGATTTATCTCCGGTAGAAGAAAGAACATCCAAACATGGACCACGATCACCATGATGATGAGAAAGATGAATTTGCCCGTGACACTCTTGCGGAGATATATGCCGCGATCGACGATCATCAGAAAGAACTGTATGATGAGCAGGACGAGGAACGTTGTCGGGATGCTGTTGCTCATGATAAGCTGGGTCACATCGGTCTGGGAAGATTTTTCCTGTACATGGATGAAATATTGCACGCATTAGAAATAAATTCACTATTTTAGAGCAAGTAGAATACGGCAGAATATTAGGACTGCTATGGAAAGACAAGATTTTATAGTCTAACAAAGAAGATAGTCTGTCTTAGAAGCCTGCCTGCATTGGTATGTGAAATGAGCTACGGCGCGTAGGTCTGTGTGCTGAGGCCTAAAAATCCTTCTTCTTTTTTTTTGGATTTTTTTTGGATTTTTTGTTTGTTTTGATTTTTAGAAAAAAAGGTTAAAAAAAAGGTCTCTGAAGCTTGGATTAGCAAAAAAAAGAGAAAAAAAGTCGCATACCTCATAGACAATTTTCTCAAAATAAAAATAAAATAAAAAATTGCACAGCACTTAGCTTATTTGCAAAATGTTTCTGAGACAGACTATCTTCTTTGTTTGGCCTAAATTACTGTAAAAGTGGTATTGTTCATGTTTAGCAGATTTTCAACTGTTTTCAAATTTGCAATTTGTAGTTTCATCACATAGACCTATAGGCAGAAGAAATATATTTGTAATTTTGCAGTAGCTGGTTCGAGCGCGAAAATAAATGTAGCGCAAGAATTTCCACTATTACAGTATTGAAAATGGATGATGAACTAATGACTAGGTTCTCTGTCAAAAACACTACGGGTCAGACTCATGAAAGTGAATTTGGAGAATCGAGAATCAGTGGAGGTATGCTTCTTACATTTAAACCAAGTCTCGACTGACAGCCATTTTTAAAGAAATACACAAAATATTGCCATCAAATGTAACACCGCACCGAAATCAGGAAAACCGCGTCACTAGAAACCTCACCAGACCTCATCTACTTGAGATGCCACCCTTCAACAAAACTTGTTATCAACATTCTTTCTACCCTAAAACAATCCGCGAATGGAATCTCCTGCCACCAAACATCTGGTCAATAACAGACATTTCTGCCTTCAAGAGCGCACTCTCTCAAATTGACATCAAAGAACATGTAAACAGAGCTCACTTCAAAAATTGATTACACCATCCACCACACTGACCAATGCGTTATAACAGCCTTATAGCTGTGTTTGCATAGTATATAACAGAAGCAGAAACAGAAGCAATGTGATCTTGAACCTACCCTCCGAAAGCGTTCACCGTTTGACAGCCAAGTAATCATTGACTAACTTTTAAAAAATGCTGTTGAACCTTGACCTAATAATATTTCCGGAGTGGCGAATCTTCAATAGCCATTTATGTGAAGAGGTGAATCTTCACTTTAATCTATGCCATTTTTACACATTTTTTTGTATGGATATGCATAGCACAGACAAGTTGAATTGTGGTGAATCTTTGATTAAAACTTTCCTGCATGGTGAATCTTGAACTAAATATCCTGGATGCGAGGTGAATCTTTGACTAATAGAATTTGTGAAAAGATGAATAAAGGTGAACCACTTGAGGAGGTTAGGTTCAAGACCTCTTTTAATTCCTGCCTTAATATGTGATGTAGCACATTGATAGGAGGCACTTTGCAGAAGCCTATTCAAAGTTCAGCAATTCTGCTTTTAAGGCATTTTCTTAGCTACATTTATATATGTCCATTTTGATCTTTATCTTCCAAAAAACCCATTTGCCTAAAAATGCCCATCCCCTCTCCATGCAGCGCAACTAAGACGTCACGTTCGGTGCAGTCAGCAACAGATGCAGACACCAAGTCTTCAACTAAATATATATCAATACTTACCCCAAATGCATAAGATGCGAAAGCCACGATGAGGAAGTTCATCAAATCACACAGGAACATGGGCACATAGACATCAGTTACTGCGGTGTAGGTAGGGTCCACCATGTGATTGTAGAACTCCACAAACGGTGCAAAGAAACTCCTTATATAAGATAAGAGAAAGAATGGCTTGTATTTGAGTATGTGTAGGCAATTACTTGAGTGTTAATCTACCACACCTTAAAGGCAGGTGATTGGTTGACAGGTACAGATCATAAGCAGACTGTTCCATTCATCAAGGAGGGGTTGGGGTGTAAATTGTTTTGAAATCAAGATTCTGTTTTACCCCGGGGAGGGGGTGGCCCAAGTTGTGAAAACATTTTCCGCCCAATTGGGTGTTTTTAAAGTAAATTAGGACATATTGGGCTAAATTTACCAACATTGGGTGTATTTGGGGCAACTCGGCGCTAGAGTTTGGATTGTATAGCTTGTGGAACAACTTATCAGTGAAATGAGATGCTTAGTGAGCTGCGACAGGCCGTAAAAAGGGGGTCTTTGTCCCCGCACATTCCCGTATGGCCAATATATGTGATTACCCCCCCCCCCCCGGGTTTTACCCCCCCAAAATTTTCATTATTTGACATGTTTAAATGGGGTTGATGAATCACGATCCCATAAGTTATTAACCACATAATTTCTATTGATGTTGTACCCATCAAGTCGTCAGTTGAACCACATACTATTCTATTCAATGCGCCGTAAAATAGATTTATTCGATGCACAGCTCGGATTTGTCTTCTATCTTACTCATTCCTCAATGAATTTGCCTAAAAAGCGTTTATATCAAGATAAACACTTGAAGGGTTTTATTTCGGTGAAATTTGTAGAATCTTTTCATTGACATTGATTAATATGGTATCAAACTTATAGATATCTATGTGAAAATATTTGTCTTGATAAAAGTGTTACGTCAAATAGCGCAGTATGTGATGCAGCCGACAAGTAATTCCGTCATTAAATTCTAAGGCAACAAAATTCTCCTGATTATATGAAATTTTATTTTACTAGAGTGTCATCTTTGCATAAATATAGTACCAGGGGTAGCCCATTCAATTTTGTTGTTCCTTCTTCAAAGGGTCAAGCTAGATTTACTTTTTATAATACTGCTATTCATGACTGGAACTCATTGCCGAGCAAGATCAAGCACACCAATAATTTTAGTTTATTCAAACAATTAGTTAAAAGACACTTGGCGAGTTATGATTCAATTGATTTTTCAACTGGTCTCACCTTGTGCTCGTGCCCTGTTTTTATTTGTTTTGTCCTTGTTTTCGTTTGGCGTTTGTGCTTCTTTCGTGCCTTTCATTTGTTTTTGTGTTTTTTTCCTGTTTTTTTCTTCTGCCTTTCTATGCTTGTTAAGGACCCCAATGGAAATAAGCTTTGTGCTCAAACCTTTTCGGGCTATCCTTGGTACTTTTGCTCATATTTTATTATGTCTATATGTTTTTAAATAAGCTTGTGCAATCTTTTACATGTTTGTATTCATAGATGTTTCTCTATATGTTTTGAGTACCTAATAAAATAAAATAAAATCAAATCAAACTTCTCCCTCCCCTATTGTACAGAGGGAAGGACCTTTGAATTAGGATGTATCTTTTTTTCTTGAAAAAAATTGAAAAAGTTCAAAAACATTAAACAAATTATCAAAATATATACAAATTTTCCGTTTCATTCCAACTCATAGAAGAATTTTTTCTTCTTGACCTAAGGCCAATTTTTTTTTTTTTTTGCTTGTCCATAGATAGGTCAAAAAAAGTTGGGTCGGTAGGTCGGAAAATCTTTTTTCTTTTATTTATATATATTTTTTTAACATTGGTTGTTCTGGCCCTATCCTACAAACACAAAAACAAGCATGCACCATTTGAGCCTTATCAATGACAGGCTAATGGCAATGGTTAATTTTAGCATGGTTAAGCCCACATTTGATTTGAAATAACCAACATATTTATACCCCATGACCCACAGCATAGCGTTAGAAACTTTTATCTTTAGATCCTAATTACTTCAGTATTAAGTTTTATTCTGTTCAAAAGTATAACTTTTATCATGTACCATTTTTGAATTATTTGGGCATTAACATGGAGGTGACATGAAAATGGTATTGGCTCACAGAGGAGTAACGTAGGGTTCAATTAAGGTCCATTCAAATGAATGTTTTAAAAATAAAATTAAAATTAAAAATTAAAAAAAAACTTTTTATTTTTATTTTTTATTTTTTACAACAACAAAAAAAGAAGAAGTTTTTTTCTGACCAGTCAGGACTGCCTCACACGGTCGGTCGGACGAGGACAAGCAAACAACTTTTTTGGGGGGCCTAATCTGAAATAATAACAGTAAAAAAACCTCATGGAACAGCAATACTTACTTCTTCTCCTCTTCTATTTCTTCAGACCCAGTTTGACTCACAGTCTCTTTGTCTCCCCCGCCATCCTCACCTGGAGGCGGTGCTGATTTAATCTCTTGTCCCGGATCTTCGTCCTGCGACGTATCGCCTCCGGATGACAAGGCTTTAGCAGCTATAGGAATCGTACAAAAAGAAGTGTTAAAACATTGCACTTTTTGATTAGTATAACGTCACAAATTTTCTGCTTTGTAACTGTCAAATTCCACGTTTTTCCACTTTGTAAATTTTGCATTTTTCTGTGATGTAATTTTCCCCAAGAAAGCTTAACATTTACGATCTATAAAACCAAAATAAACACACTTAACAGAAAAACAAATCATTTTAGATTTTTGGGCTTACCTTTTTACTGTTTGTTTTGTTTTATCACATATCGTTTTTTAATAGTTATATTTATATTGTTTTATTCAAGACTATTTATAAATTTTGTGTTTTGGACGTTTTTTGTGCATTTTCCCCCCTTCTTTTCATCAAAATGTCGTTTTCCGCAACATCAATTCCGCAACACCGTAAACTCGTGACCTTAGATTAGTAGGAAGTCCAAGCCATCTAAAGATAACTTTCCAAGTCACACTTTGAGCAATAAATAATGTAATGTTTCATATCTTCTAATTTCATACAAGAAATTCTTATTTCAATACAGATGGACTCCAGATAAAGATCGCATGGGCAACACGTGTTTAATACGTACACTTTAATGTAGGTTAAGAGTTTAACGGGTTCACCGTCGGACGAGATTAAAACTGTCAAGCTTTTGTCAGGATTAGCTCTGACTTCTTCAGGACAAAGTTATTATAATATTAAGCAAAACATAGAGATAGACATCATTTGGGCTGCCCCTTGCTCGATGATTTGATTTCCTACTTGTGTGAAAGATTGGTGTCTCTGAAAAGAGCCGTTCAGATGGATTTGCCCCTTGTATGGTGGCTCTGAAAAAGCTCTCAACATAGGTTGCTGCTGGCATACTATAAAGATTTTAAATTGGCTCTTATAGAACCTATTCCAAAGGACTGCCCCTTGACCAATGGAAATAACGTAGACTGGCCCTTGTCTACTACAGACTACAACAAATCTATTGCACAATAGTGCGGTAACTATCTGTAAAGATTGTATGAATTTATGTGAACATCACATGTTGCAAAATTGAGATATCTTTGACATATAATATTTATTTATATTTATTTATTTATAACAATAGGCAGAGCCAGAACACACCCAATAGTGAACACGCACTAAATTAAAGGGATCCCTGAAGAATAAGCTGTACAGAAACAGACCGGGATGACCCCCTACTCTTTACAGAAACAGACCGGGATGACCCCCTACTCTTTACAGAAACAGACCGGGATGACCCCCTACTCTTTACAGAAACAGACCGGGATGAACCCCTACTCTTGGTTGCCTGTTCGAGAACGGATCCAATATAAAACTCTACTTCTGACATGGAAAGGTTTAAACAATATGGCACCTTCTTATATAACCGACCTTCTCTCTCCATATACTCCTACTCGCAGTCTAAGGTCATCAGAAAAGTGTTTATTATCAGTTCCACGAACAACATCCTCTTACGGTGATCGTGCTTTTTCAACCGTTGCTCCAAAACTTTGGAACTCTTTACCCATAGATGTTCGTCAGTCAAATTCTCTCCATCGGTTTAAATCAGGACTCAAAACATTCTTATTCAATTCTGCTTATGACTGCTAATATCAACTGTTTTTGATTATTACATTTTGTTTGCCATGCTATTGTTATTGTTTTGTTTTGTTTTTTGTTTTTTTAATATTCAATTTGTAATTTAATTTGTTTTTAGTCATATATTTTTAGCATGGAACAATTTTTTGTTTTGGATTTTGTTCAGCGCAAGTTTGTTACATATCATATTTTTTTCTGTGATTTTCACTGTACTGTATTGTTTTTCTTGTTGTTCATTGCGCCTTGGATTAGAACTTGTTTCTAGATAAATGGCGCATTATAAATGCTTATTTATTATTATTATTATTATTATTACTCTTTACAGAAACAGACCGGGATGACCCCCTACTCTTTACAGAAACAGACCGGGATGACCCCCTACTCTTTACAGAAACAGACCGGGATGACCCCCTACTCTTTACAGAAACAGACCGGGATGACCCCCTACTCTTTAGAGAAACAGACTGGGATGACCCCCTACTCTTTACAGAAACAGACCGGGATGACCCCCTACTCTTTACAGAAACAGACCGGGATGACCCCCTACTCTTTACAGAAACAGACCGGGATGACCCCCTACTCTTTACAGAAACAGACCGGGATGACCCCCTACTCTTTACAGAAACAGACCGGGATGACCCCCTACTCTTTACAGAAACAGACCGGGATGACCCCCTACTCTTTACAGAAACAGACCGGGATGACCCCCTACTCTTTACAGAAACAGACCGGGATGACCCCCTACTCTTTACAGAAACAGACCGGGATGACCCCCTACTCTTTACAGAAACAGACCGGGATGACCCCCTACTCTTTACAGAAACAGACCGGGATGACCCCCTACTCTTTACAGAAACAGACCGGGATGACCCCCTACTCTTTACAGAAACAGACCGGGGATAGCTCTTCTGATACACGCTTACCATGTATCAAAATTCTGCATGCAAGATTAGGATTGAATATAAATTTGTCAAAAAGAAAACAGAAACAATGTCATAATCCAGATAAATGTTTAGGTATATCACTTACCCGCTTCCCCTTCCTCTGATTTCTCCGTCTTATCCTTCTTTTTGGATTTATCCTTCTTCTTCTTCTTCAACTTTTTCTTCTTCTTCTTTTTGCCCCCATCTGTGTCATCTGCATCCTTCTCTTTGATGGCTTTCATCTGACCCTCTTCTGTGCTGTTTTCAATATCAGGGACTACCTGACTAGCCTGCCATATGCCATGTTTCTGTGAAAAGGTTAAATAGATGAACAAAAGTGTTGAATTAAGACTCAATTTGTAGAGTCCTTTTGTGTCTTTTTCTGTGTTGGGTGCCACCTGACCTCCCCTCTGTTCTGACATCGATATAAGAGACCACCTGACATAGGCCATTTAACAAATATCAACTATTGGAATCAATTACCGTACTGGTCAGAGTATAGTCCCACTGGTTTGCACTTGAACAAGGGAATGGGGGGTTGATCGGATGTGTGTCCGGGGGAAAAGAAGAAGGAAAATAAGTTTACTTATACTGTTGAAAGCCTTTATTTTTCTATTGATTTAAAGAAATGTTTATATTAAATTTTACACAAAAAAATGTTCATTTCCAGTTTTAAAATTGGAACTTCGGAGTACTTTTCCAATGTTTACAACAACAAAAATATCAAAATGGAGGGCAAAACTTTCCCACGCTATTTGCCGATAGAATGGAAGCAATTGGATTTTATAACAGTTCAAGAATGAACACAGAGAATAAAGATGTATTTGATTATCCCACAAGTTAGGTAAATAATGGCATCAACTAAATCAGCTTTGAAGTATGGCATCTAGGAACTTGGGATTATAAACGGATTTTCCTTGAATTCCTGAATTTTCTTAAAAGTTATTGGGTGGGATTATATTAGGGCATAGGACTAATACTCAGACCAGTACGGTAAGGGTTCTTACATAGGTTCTTTTGTCTGTGCCATTTTATGCCTGCCCTCCCTCTGCTCGTTGTTATTATCAGTGATGACTACTTCATGTTTCATTATGGTTATCACCATTCATAAAATCCCATCCATAGAAAATTAATCTTTTATAATTTTGTTGATGTTGTGTGTTTGTTTGTTTGTTGTTGTTTTTTTAGGGGAAGAAAAAAATGTAAAAATTTTATAAACAGAAATACATCAACATAATATAAAGGGAAGGTAATTTTCAGAATGCTGCTTTCCTACATGTATTCCTTTTTCCTGGGACACTGTTTACATACCTTGAGGATTGACCGGTGGAAGAACACGGCTAAGAGAATGAACAGGTCAAGAATGGCGTAATTTGACCGTTGATCCATACCAAACAAACGAGGCCACCACAGAGGATTATCTTCATTGAGGGCGATCTCTGTCTCTGAATTCCACGGATAGAACGAGAACTGGAAGGTGTACTTGAATATCACGATGATCTGAAAATAAGGCAGAACAAGTAGAAACATATTAGCTGGGAAGGAGCAGGGTATGTGCATATATTACAGTCACACGACTCGGGTCTTCAACTCGTTAGCAATGAAAGAACACATTGAAATGCTTTGTCATCATGTCAATAGTCAGGAAAGATTATCAATACAGCCAGCCAGGGTATACGTCGTTCATCTAACTCTGTGTAGTGATGTCAGATTGTATTCTAGTGGTTGACGCAGCGTTCCGAGATTCGTCCTTGATTGCATGGGCACTTACGCCAGCACATTAGGCCAAACAAATATAATACTTTGTCTCAGCGGCCCGCGCACATTGCTTTTTAAATGGGATTGCGCAGCAGCAATTTTCTTCTTCTTTTTTTCTTCTCTTTTCTTTTTTCGATTTAAAAAACCCAAAAAGTTTCAGTGATACTCACTCAGCAACCTTGGGACTGAGAACACACATTCAACTAACTTTGTGTAAGAGATAAAGAGAACACAAGCATACAATGTGCATTGATCATATCTGATTACATTTATTAACAAACGCATAACTATTGACTATATTTTGATTTTATAAAAAATTAAAAAATTAAAAAACCCACATAGGACATAGCTTATTTTGGTTTAAAAAAGAAATCGCATTAGACAAAGCTTTTTTAGCCAAAAGGCGCAGAGACAAAGTATTTAATTTGTTCGGCCTTACAATCATGTCTGTGTAAATGATGTGCAGCGATTATTGGAATACACTCTTATGTCACTGCACAGAGTTATATGAGCAAAATTATAGCACTTTACGATCAACATTTATGCTTACAGCAGAAGTGGGATCTTACCTCGGTATAAGTTATTACAAAAATCCAAAACGTCTTGGTTGGACGAGGCACAGAGAGCATAGCCCAGATGAACACGAGTATCGGCAGGAACAACGACGGTATATTTGCAGACAGCACATGGTTGAGAATGATCAAGAAATAACAAAACATCTGCGATTGTGATATGAGGGCGTACATCAAGGCATAGATGAGTCGCACTGGGCGGGGCATAGAACGTTCAAACTTCTCGCTAGAGCCTGTCTCAGTGGACTGTGATTCGGTCTCGCTGCGTTCGATTTCATCTGCTGCGGCACTGTTGATGGGAAATCAAAGAAGATATTGTGTTAAACCTGTGACGTAGCATTATTCAAGAGAAATGCCCATTGTAAAGCATTTACAAATGCAGCATTAAGTATCTGATACTATACTGAAACAATTTAATTTATGAGCTTGAATATAGACGATGTCACCTGTAACGTCACAGCAATCAAGCAAATTGCCTGCCGGCCTGCACACTCATTGCCTGCCTAACAAAAGTTTGCCTGCCGGTATGGTTGGAATGGAACCGGGCACCTAACATTGTTGATCAACAAGAGGGGACATGGTCTATACAAAGACATCCCTGCCATGCTTACAAAGGATCTGGACTCAACCATTTCATAGCAATTTGCTGGGTGGTAAACTTTATTGTTTGCATGCGCTACACATATTAAAATCAATAATCATAAACAATGGGAAGAATGAAAATATAATTGAAATGTTGTGTTTGTCTGATTGGATTGGCAACATTGAGGCATGTACACATCCAATATTAATACAAGGGTGAGGGTGGTGATAATAAAAACAATTGAGAGTGAGGACTATAAGAATGGTGAGGGCTATGGAAGGGGGAGGGGAGGGGAGAGGAAAACCCCTTCTCTCAGTCCATTTCCTATCAAATGTGATCTTCAGATAATGGCTACCACTCTTGAAATTCTTAGCTAATTTGAGGGATTTTATTACTCCTGATGGTTGCTGTGAGTAATGGAATGGACGACATGAGATAGATTTGTATGAGGCATAGATGGAGCAATGAACGGGAGCAGGAGGAAACAAGCAAGGACAGGAGTTGGAGAGGATGAAGGGCAGACAATGAGAAAGTCAGCCCAAATTGAATGATAGTCATATGCTGGATGCAAGTGAGGGGAAATGGAGAAAGCTGGGTAAACTTTGCAGGGGGGGGGGGGCAAACAATGATGCCTTAGAATATGTTTATGATTGTAGCCAAATGCAGCGAGCCCATAGTAACACAATCACTTATGACAACATTTTAAGCCAGGTTGCATGTAATGCAATGAATGCATGTTTTATTGGCAGCAGATGCATGCGCGGGGACATTTCTTCCTGGCCCATTGTTTGATGCAAGCGGACGGATTTACAATCAAATTTTGGGCAACAAATCAACCCTAAGGTCGAGTCTATTATATGTCACCTATACAGCTGATTTCTGTTTGAGCTTTAGGGGAGGGGAGGGGGGGGGGGGAAGGGTTGAAATTGCATACTTTTATGCAATGTCAACTTCATGAGACAGGCACACATTGAAGCTTTTGGTATAGGAGCTGTACATCAAATTTGAAAAATTCATCTATGATAATATTTCATGACAGACTGCATTCTATGTAATACTAAATGCTTAACAGTTGAACTTATGTGATCTTTGGGTTAATAATGTAAGAGCCCATGATACAAGGATAAGAAGGAATTTCATGGAAACTTAATTGTAGAATCTTAAGCAAAAAGTGAAAATGTGTGATATTGTTGGCTAAGTAGCAAATTGGGCTGAGAGATAACAGTGGAAAAGCAAAAAGCTTCAACCCAATGCCTACAAATGTAGGCATTGGGTTGAAGCTTAATATGTATAACATAAAGATCATTCTAACAAATCATGAATGAATCATGTTATGGTCAAGGATGACAATCTACCAAAAAATAGTGAAATAGTAGGGAAAATAGACATGAAATTGGTGTAAAGATGTAAACTGTGCTAGAAATCAATGAATCCGCATATAAAGCTTAAGGTGTGGTATCTCTGAATGATATCTACATTTGTATAGAATTTTCACACTGACGAAAAAAATAACAACAAATTAATAAATAACATTAGTAAGGCTAAAAATTGATCATTTTGAAATTTATGAATAATTTGTACACCTACTATCCAAATAAAAAAATGGGTGAAATTCTCCGCAACTAAAATGTGTACCAAAAATGAAACAATTTGTTTTAGCCTTACACGCAGCACATGGATGATTTAAGGCACAAACCAAAATAGCAATGAAGTAATTCCAACATATCGTTCGATTGGGAAGGGGCAAAATTGAATGCTTCTGTTTTAGAAAATGTAGAAATATTTGAGCTTTACACTCACTGACAGGCTTTAAACTATTACAGAAACCTGAAAATTGCAAATTTAACAACACACAATTTTAAAAAAAAATTGTTTGTAAGACAAGTGTGCTAATAAATTAAGGCAGTAGGGCAGAGGGTCCTTCCTACAAACCCAATTCCATTTTCAGACTTCATAGATGGTTTTGCTTTGTTCCCTTGTATAATAATCGCAATAACAATACAATGATCACAGACATACCTACCTTAGTAAGGTCTATATATATATGATTTACAGATGTTTTACATGCCATCAAAAATGCAAGTGTTGTACTTGTTTTCAATGCAATTTTAATAATTTGAATACATAACAGCAATGCTATCATAATTACTAATATCATAATATTGTAATATTGGCCCTTCTTCAAGAAAGACATAATGTGTAAGTTACTGCATCACGTCACAGAAAAAATGCATGGAAGACAGTAGCTTTCACCAAGACAATGTCATTCTAATTATGGACAGAGAGTTTATTCATTTGTCCTCTATTTGCAACAATTTGAGGTCAAATTTATGAATCCACTTGTGCTTTAGCGAGGAAAATCCAAACCAGTTTTTCTCAATCTATACAATACACATAATCCATGAGTTCCTTTTGCATATTCCAGATGCTACATTTTATTATGTCATGTACGGTAGATTGTTTAATATTTCACAATACTCTGGTGAAAGCTATGAGTCCTTTAAATGTTCTCCCTCCATTATAGGACAGAGGGCTTAGGATATACAATGGATGCATCAACTACAGAATTAAGTATGGCTCAAGTATCGTGTGTAAATATGCTTGCAACAAATTGAAATAAGCAAGTGTGAAAAACATGCAAAAAAAGGCGCAAGTGTGAATATGTGCAAAAATGTGAAAACGTGCAAAGATGGCGCAAGTGTGAAAACGTGCAAAGATGGCGCAATAAGTGTGAAAACGTGCAAAGATGGTGCAAGTGTGAAAACATGCAAAGATGGCGCAATTGTGAATATGCGCAAGAAATTGTGCAAGTATAAGAATATGCAATCAAGCAAGTGCACAATCGTGCAAGAAATCAAGCGTTAGGGTGCAAGTTACTATAGTTACTGACATACCTGTCATTTGGCACTCTGTCTACCTCTGTCGTAGCATCCTCTTTTATCATCACTCTGTTATCGGGGTAGGAGGTTATTAATGAAGAAAACAACATGCAATATATCACACTAGACTATAAGCTAGCTCTAGCTAGGCTACAGCGCTCAAAACATGAATGTCGTAACAGGTAAGCTATGCTCAGTCATATCCGTACCAATTAGTTTTGTTAAGTACCAAATAGATAACAACTGTAATTTGTGCCCCTAAGCCCCTGCCCCCACCACATTCTGTAGATATAATTGAACATTCATGCATTTCCCATATATGTGTCCATTGCGCTTTTGGACGTTCATGTTTGAGGGGGTGTGGACTCTCAGGTACAGGCTCCGTAAAACTGCCGTAACTTCTTCAATATTCATTTAATCTTTATAAAAGTATACAGTTTTTTGCAGAAAAGGGTTCAATGAAAAATGTTTTTTTTTGAACTTTTTGGTCTATAACTCAAAAAATAAATAAGATATTAAAAAATAAAAAAGCCATGACATTTTTGTATCAGAAGAAAGCCTATATTTGTCTAGATGCTATAAGTAAAAAAGTGGTGAATTACCTCTAAAAGTTGTTCACAGTTCAACAAAAAAAGTTCCCCTTTAGATTATGGCTGATATTTTGGAAATGAGTTACTCCATCGAAACGATTTTTGGCACACATAATGTATGTGTTCACAGCAACACTAGAACGGAGCTATTACTAATCTATGCAGGTATTGTAATGCTTGAATGAGCACACATTGAATGGAGGAATACCTCAATTCAAAAGTTGCTAAATGATGTATTGAAGGAGGATGGTTGAGCAACTTGAACCATGGTCTTTTCTTGAACACCGCACAGGTACTGCTTGAATGAGCACACGCGATATTGAACTTTTAGCCACTTTTGAAATTAGGTATTCCTCCATTCAATGTGTGCTCATTCAAGCATTACAACACCTGTGTAGTTATAGCTCTGTTCTAGTGTTGCTGTGAACACGTACATTATGTGTGCCAAAATATATTTCGATGGAGAAACTAATTTAAAAAAAAATCAGGCATAATCTAAAGGGGAACTTATTTTTGTTGAACTGTGTATATCACCCGAGAAGTTTGTGAAAGATGGGCAAATTCAAAGTGTGATTTTATTTCTATCATAAAAACCAAAGGAGCAATTTCACTCAAATCTTAGAATCTTAAATTTAAGTAATTATGATGCATTTTCATTTGGAATAGTTATTACCATGTGAATTTGTTTTTAATGTAAATAGATTTGACTATTATGCACTGCTTAAACTACTAAGTATGGTCCATTGTTGTTATCAATTGCCACGGATATGAGCATATTTCTCACCTGTTAAAGAACATCATTATTTTGAGCTCTGTATTAAGGTGAGTCAAAATAACCAATTGTTGATCAATCATTCAAATATGCCACAATAATTGGCTTCAAAGGTTCTGTTGACTAAAGTTCATAAAAAGGTTTAAAATATTGCTTCTTTTTTTTATTTGCTTATCCAAGCTTACAGAAAAAAATTTAAAACTTTTTTTTTAAATATCAAAACAAACAAAAAATCCAACAAAATCCACACAAAAAGAAGAGTTTTTTTTAGCCCCCAGCGCTTAGACCAACGCGCCATAGCTCATTTCACATACCAATGCGGCAGGCTTCTGAGACAGACCTTCTTCTTTGTTTGGCCTTATGATATATGGTTGAATCTGTGTTTTTTCTCTCCATTTGTCTTCTTTTAATGGATTTTAGAAAAAGGTTCCTGTTGGTCACACACAGGTCAATTAGGATTTAGGAATGAAATCATTGTTTATAACATTATTTATTTATATTTATCTTTAAAAATCAGATGCCCCAAAACCCTGATTTTTATGATTAGATGACCTTTGGAAGGTCATGTCTTTTTGTGGGGTTTTTTCTTCAAAATTATAGTATTTGATGTGATTGATCAACAATTTATCCTCATTTTGTCTCACCTTAGGTATTGGCAACATGCAAAGCAGTGAACAGATTAAGTTATCGCTAGAATAAATATATAATATATTAACAAAATGTCTAAGAAACGGAGACAAAATAGCTCTTTTCCCTCGAAAAACCTTAAAGGTAGATGACCCGATCACATTTTCGTAACACAGAATTATTTCAAACATACGGAGATTTTCATATCATATGAAAGCTCGTATTTTTCTCATCATCATACTGAAATTTGACGGCCTAAATCGGTATAATTACGGAGAAATCGATGAAATAACGTCGAATTACCGCGAATGGTGGTAACCACCGATATAGTTTGTGTACTACTCAATGGGTACAGTTCACAGCATCTTGTGCGTCTAAAATAAGAACCATTAGAGCTATGCAACTCAAACTTTGGAACACGACTTTTTTAAGGATGACCTTTCATGTAGAATAGAAAACTTCAAGTTGAAAATCGGAACATCTACCTTTAATAAGATAATTCGTTTCTCTTTCCTTATTAATTATGAGGAAATCTTAATTTTCCGTCATCTTTTTTTTCATCCCCTTTTCGTTTCCCACTGTCTTTTTTACAAAGAAATTGTGTCCCCATTTAAAAAGTGGTACATTTTCTCTACCTTTGAAGTTGTTATAATAAGTATAATTAGAATGGATAGAAAATATATAATTTGCTTAGTTCATGCAGTTACGCTTGATTTTTATTACACTTTGGCTTCAGATGGCTTTACGGTAAAAATGTTATAGTACTTAAAGCTGAAAAAGACTGCAGAATAAGACATAGTTAGAATGCATAGTGTGTGTTTAGTTTTCTATGCTGATGACAACACAAGGTATGTTGATTTGCTGTCCTTGTATTTACGCAATTTATGAATGATCTTGAATAAAATTGCACTGAATTTGTAATAAACGTCCGGGGTAAAGGTAGAAGAGTTTAATATAATATAGTATCAACGTTGAATAACATGGATGATTTCAAAATTAGGTAAAATGTCTACATGTCGTTTTGTTACCTATCCTGTTAGAAATGCGCTATCTATTGTGTCATGCAATCTGGCCACATCTACGGTTAGGCTAAATATACTGCAACATGTTAACTCTTAGTAAGACCCAAAATATCTATATTGCTTAAAGTGCAAACTATATATATAGCAAACTATATTATTGTGAACCAGATATGATCTTTTTAAGCTACTCGTCTTGTCATTGGGCTGGTTAGCTCATACTGCAGCTTGCCGTTCATGACTGTTTTAGTGCTTGGTAGGCATGTGCTGCTAGCTTGTTGTTTATGTATGCTTTAAGATGATGTGAATATTTAACTATACGTCAACAAACTAAAT
Organism: Ophiura sarsii; assembly: GCA_035610835.1. Taxonomy (NCBI): domain Eukaryota; kingdom Metazoa; phylum Echinodermata; class Ophiuroidea; order Amphilepidida; family Ophiuridae; genus Ophiura; species Ophiura sarsii. The sequence continues at coordinate 59,608,486 of CM069458.1, read as the reverse complement.
GGTGTTATATTCTACATGGTGGCCTGTACAACACTTTTTGGGACACTGTGTAAATTATAGCGTGACCATTCTACATGATTGGTGCACATGAAGACAGTTGTATTGAATTCTTATGACACACTAAATGTTTGTGGTGATCACAATATTGCAGCAGTGCTTTGCTGATCTGCAAGTGACAAACATTTTCTTTGGCACACCCTGTATACTAATCCATACATGTGTGAGCGCATTTTCTTATCTTGTGTATGAAGCATTTTGTGTTTTTGATGCTCAAAACAGTACAGCTGTGGGTGGTGTTTTGATTGGGGGTGGTGTTTTTTTGGGGGGGGGGGGGGGGGGGGACAAATCAACCCTAACTGTACCAGATGTCCAGAGAGGAAAAAAAAATTGCATTGTAAGCTAATTTACTAAGTCTAACTACAAAAAGAAAGAGTTCGCATAATCTACCTATTCTAGGTCAACAAGGAAAACAACCTAGTTAGCAGTTTCATAAGAAGCAACGAGTCTGAAGAAGGTCTTGCTTAGAAATGAAACATCACTTGAAAGAGTAATACGTTCACATTCCTAGGAGAAAAAAAATACCAAAACAAAACCCACATCCCTTTAAAACATGTCTGCCAACAATCTATACACAACTTCCTTATTGTAGCGTTAATGCATAGCCCTATATTGATACCCACTAACCTTTTAGCTGCTTGTGGTTCTTGCTCGTCCAATTGGATCTCGTCCTCATCAGCGGCCGTTTCTGATTCGTTCTTCACGTCTGCAGATGCTGCCTCCAGAGCCTTTAATTGTTTCTGTATACAAGAGGATAATACCATATGCTGTAATCATCTTCATTCAAATGATTTAAGGTTGGTGACTGGTACGGACTATTCTAAGGTTCTTGTTTGAAATCGCTGACTTTGTTTTGGTACCAAGGGATTGCCCCGAGGGGGCGGCACGCCCCCGAGGGGCAATCCCAAATTGTAAATATTAAGTTATTCTAAAGGTTTATATTTTGACTTTGGAGTTCGTATTTTTGTGTCATTTCCTCCTGAGGTAAATAAACACCACCCCATGGAATAATGGAGCAATCTAGGTTTTTTTTAGGGGGTTCCCCACGTACGTCATTGTTTTTCTCCGGATTGACCAATAGCGGAGAAGCTGTTATAAAGAACGATTATGTGGATTATGAGATAGACCAATCACAGTTCTGCAACTATTATGCATGTTCAGGGGCCACAAATTAACCTAGTTTTTGATTTGCAAACAATCACAGAGAAAATAAATAAACAAACAACAGAAGTTTCTTCATTCCCGATCCTGTAAAGAATTCAGAAGCAGGAAACATCAATTTTGCCAATTGGATATAATATTATATGAAATATGACTTCATACCCTGGACGAATATTTGGTCTCAGACAGCAGATCTACCGTACGAATAAGTTTTTGAAGCTATTTTGTGTAAGCTTATTTCATTGAAAAAGTCAACGCAAATGATGTCTCATCATAACTTCATGGATCAAAGTCGAATCACTTCAACAACCTTCTTATGTTTATGGTCAATTGATGGGGAAATGTAATCAAAATCGCAGCTAAATCGCGTTGTACGATTCCATTCTTTGTATTGCCTGCTTGTTTAGAGACGACGTTATTCGGTGAGTAATGATTGACCACAACAAACAAAAGTATGTTGTCTTGCCATAGTATTAGTTGCAGTGTTAGTGTTTGTCAAGCTATGACAAAAATTAAATGGGTTGTCATGTGTCGTAGACGGGTTGGCTATCATAGGCTATAGGCCTAGCTAGGAGTAGGCTCGTACGAACGTAGGCCTAGTTAATTTAGCCTAACATTTTTTAATCTTGTCAGTTTCGGTTTTACAATAAAAATGGAAGACGCCCGACTTCAATTTCTTGAATTCTTGAATTGAAACATTTATAAAGTCACCTTTGATGAGACATATCCCTGCCCTGTGGGCTGTTTATCATAGTTTTTTTGCATCCCAGTCAAATTTTATACTAGTTTGTTAGCCCTGTAATCAGATTTATTTCACTGATGTTTGATACGGCCGTGTTTGTCGGTGAGACTGAGACAGACACGCAACGTCAGAGCGATGTTTAGCTTACAATCGCTATGACATACATAATTGTACGTCCTCGTCACTTGTGTCATTTGGGGTCCATGCATGATGAAGCTTACAAAATTTCACAAAATTTCACAGAGTCTGCCGCGCTCGCTGCTGAGGGACGTCCAGTTACCAGTATCTGTAGGGCAGGCTAGCCGCCGCGCTGGTGGTACAAACACACGCCAGTTATTCAAATCATGCAGACCAAATTTGCCGTTCATCATTGACATTTTACAACGATATAAAAATGGTGTTTTGTTGTGTTTTCAATGTAGTATTTATTGTTGAAAGTACAGCCGCGAGTAGTCGTGTCGCGTGTATCCATGTTCAGGGCCCCACTCGCAAACATCTGCCTCTTGTTACCATACAACGTCACACAAAACGCCCCGCCCCCAGGTCATTGATGCGCGTACAAGTACATTTTGGAGGTCTTGGCAATATATCAATAACCTGCGTTGTGCGTTCGCGTTTCCATGTAACGATCAATTTGAGTGGAAGCGCAGTGGTACGCACATTTTCAAAAGTTATGAATATAGAGTAACACCCCACCTGCTCTATAGGTCCCCCCGGTCATCCGGGTACTTTGTGCCTCTTGCCGTTGACAACAAACCAGACGATTTAACTACCTATCAGTTTTACGCTCTACCCGCCCATACCCAAGGGATTGCGTGACGCTGTGTAAGAGTCCCCAGAAGAGGCCTTTATTTACCCTTTGGGTTTGTGGTCAACGGCATTTGACGTCACTCCGTGGTGACCTATAGGCGGACGGACCGCTCGGCCAATTTCTTATGCCTGGCCTCATGGTTACTTGGCTGCAGGTATTGTAAGCTTAGTACCTAGCTGTAGAGGACCTGCACAGTGCCTAGGTGATACAACCCAAATTGCCACACCGTATTTACTTTGGTGGTACTTCACTGGTACTTTAACAGTACCCATACAGGTGCTGGGCATGCAGTACTAGTACAGGTACTGGCAGCACAGTAACCTTGGTGACGGGGCAAAAGAAAGTGGCTGTATAACTGTGTGATCAAGCAAAATGAGATGGAACTAACAAATATTGATTTTTAGGTATAACCATACAAAGGGTAGAAATTCTTTTGTTTTTCTTTGTATTGAATACCCTTCAATTGCTAATATCTTTGGAATTAAAAGTCTGTTTCAAATGGGGTTTTCTGCAAAATGCAGCATTGCAAACACAAAATAAGATCACATAGAAAACTAAAATTGTGATATTTTTGACTTCAGACTCGTTTTGCTTGATCGCATCACATATGATGCCTTTTATTCCACCATCTAATTGATGTGTAACTGGCACCTTTTTGCATTTAAAGGTGTATGTTCTGATCACTTTTTGGGGGCTATGATTTTTTTTTCATATCAAGATATTTTTATATCAGAAGAATCCCCATATTTTTCTCATTATGTCTGTAAATTATTAGGGCCAGAAATGTTCCATTTAGAAATTATAGGCTAAAATGTGTGAATTACTGCCAAAGGTGGTTAACCACCAACCAGTCTGTGTACTACTCAATGGGCACATGTCTTTTGACCTTGCGCTTCTATAAATAGAACCATGGGAGTTATGCATCTCAAACTTTGGAATGCGACTATTTTAAGGATGACCTTTCATGTAAAATAGAAAACATCAAGTTGAAAATCGGGCCAGCAATCGGAACATCTACCTTTAAGCAACAAAACAATTACATTGTAAGAAATCATTCGGAGCTAATGTGTCCTTACCGAACATCTACCTTTAAGCAACAAAACAATTACATTGTAAGAAATCATTCGGAGCTAATGTGTCCTTACCTTTTGTATCCTTCTCCTGCGTCCTTCCGATGTCATTTTGCGTAGTTCTCTTCCGACGTAGCGATATTCCTCTGAGATGCGATCCAACTGGTACACAATGGCGTCAATAAGGCGCATTAAGATCAACCAGACGAGTGTGATACGACTCTCGGTTTTCACTAATGCTTCATCTAGAGCTAGAGGGCGAGTGACCGAAGATACAAGAGAGACAATTTGTGGACAAATCAATTTGAGGCATGATATCTTGAAGCATTTATATCTCAAAACAAGCCATAGGCAACAAAAAACACCACCTGCCTGAACTTTCCAAAACTATATATATTTATTTCTTAATAGAAATTTTTGAAATTTTTTTCAACAATATTTCTGAAAATGGGCCAAATCCCCCTCCCCCAATTTTTTTTCTTTCTGACTTTGCATCACATTTCCATTTCCAGATTTTTCCCCCATAGCCTAAGGGACAAAAAAAAGGGGGGAAATGAAACCAGGTTCTATGGTCGGTCTGGCTTTCCCCTTCCTATTTCCCTCTTCAAAATAAAATGACACAAACGTTTTTAAAATCTGTAAAAATGTTACCATTTGTTGAAAAACTAAAGAAAGAAAACAGATTTGGTCGGTATTCGTTTGCACATGAAGATTTATTCTCAAATTTCTGGGGAAAAAATGGGTCCGTCGGTCCTGTAGAACAGGATTTCTGTTTTACATTGCCGATGCTAAAATACACATCGTTAATGAAATGCACAAAGATTTATATAAGTTTTTCAGCAAGTGTATGAAATGGATATCAAAAATGTGTGAACATGGTTACGTGTTTGAACCACCCTTTTATCATGACTGGGACTATGTTGGACTCACCAGCTTCTCCAAGGTCTTCTTCATCGTCAACCAGAGAACGGAATTCATCATCATCTAATTCAGCGGAAGGACCTGATGATAATAGATACAAAATATGTGGAAAGCGTCACTGATGGTATGATAACCCTGACCCCGGTTTAGGGTTTTTCAACCGGAATCACCACCGTGAATCGATTCGGGGACCCTTCGGACTCCAGCCCTATGTCTCACACACTAAGCCACGGTCCTCAACAACTCGTTCGCGCAGTATACCGCGCTCACTATATAGGCTCGGTTGATTGCGTCATTGAAAACCGTCGGCACAGGCGCTTGGAGATGGGCTTAGGAGTAGCATTTTTTAGCACTCAGGGGGGTTAGGGTTAAGTACAATACAAATACAAAATAAACAGTAATAAGTGAAACAGAAGACATTGAAGTACCATGTAATGTCAATGTTTCTTGGGTATTCATATGTAAATGTTCCGTGTACAGTTCAAACTTGGGGCCTTTTCTATTGCCATTTTTTTACCTTGTAAAATAAGCAGAAATAGATTGCACATTTTTCATACCACAATATAAGGTGTTTTTTTAAATCTCTGTAATGAAGAATGCAGCTGCATTCTGTACCTTAACTTGGTAATTGCAATAATGGCAAAATTTTCATGCCCCTAAATTTCATGTTTTTGACAGTTTGATATGATGGTTGTCGGCTTGAAATAGGCTAACACTGTGGTACCCTTCTGGGATTCTACTCCATACTTTACGAGCTGATACAATCTCATTCCTTTTCTCAGATTGATATACTCTGTTTGGCCATCTCAAGACAGTGACGTAACCGCGTATTCTACTAATTGCATCACATAACGCGCGCGAATACTCGCAGCGCTGGCGTACAAACACGAGCGTTGAAAGGCGGAAGATACACACGCGTGCGTAAAAGCTGCGCCTGTTCAGTTACGTCACTGTCTCGAGATGGCCAAACAGAGTATAGTTATTTCTATTACTAAATAAATCATAACATATAATCTTTGCCTCATGTCCATATCACATCAGAAGCAAGTAGGAAGCTGACCATATAAAATAATGGAAGATAAGTTTGCTGCAGATGGTATCACCCAATCAAGTTGAAGCCGATACCCCCCCCCCCCCCCCAACCCTCAAAACAATTAAAGACATACCATCAGCAATTGCGTCATCTGAAGCATCTTTGTAAATCTCTTCATCATCTGCTAAAAGACACAATATGGATGGACATTATTAAACATTTAAGTAAAACTAAACATCAAACCTGCAGCATGTCACATCCAAGGATCACAAGGTAAACTCTGAAAGTGGTAGTCAAAATAAGTTGATTAGGTGAGTCCATCAACCTCAACGAACATGGCACTCTCATATAAACTGCTCACAAAAAGTTAGGAAACTTTTTTTAATCAAGTATATTTTTATCATTTATTACCCTCTTGTATTATGTTGCATATCAATGAAAAGTTGAAGTGTTCTTCTTTAAAATGATACCAAATGTGCAATGATGACATGTTGCTGAACTTGGCCACACTAATGAGAATGAGGCAAAGTCACAAATCAAATGTGCCAAAATTACCGTTATCTGTGCTAAACGAGCGTTGTCAATCTGTTAAACGTGGCATATTGAAACTGCAAAACGTTTACCGTGTCTCAGAAAAATTTACAAGTTGAAGGCCTAAACCTTTCATCACTTACCTTCATGACCTTCCACTTGTTAACCCAGTCTTGCAAATACCCAAACAATGGTTTTCTAAAGAGATGAGGGTTAACTTGTGTGTTGTGCTCACTGGTGCAAATCTTTGTGTTAACCATTCATGGTTCTCAAGCATGACCGGTTTGATTATTGATCATTACCTATTGACTGTTTAGCACAGATAACGGTAATTTTGGCACATTTGATTTGTGACTTTGCCTCATTCTCATTCGTGTGGCCAAGTTCAGCAACATGTAATCATTGCAAATGTGGTATAATTTTTAAAGGGGACCACTTCAGCTTTCCATTGATATATAACATATACAAAGAGGGAAATAAATAATAAAAATATACTTGATTAAAAAAAGTTTCCTAACTTTTTGTGAGCAGTTTACTTTGGTATACATAGATCAGACTGTCAAGACCCCTTCTTTTCAGCCTTGCTGTCCACAAAAGACACCATATGTTTTTGACGTGGTCATTTTGAAGACAAAAAAGATGTTTTTGACGTGGTCATTTTGAAGACAAAAAAAGGTTTTTGACATGGTCATTTTGAAGACAAAAAAAGATGTTTTTGACGTGGTCATTTTGAAGACAAAAAAGATGTTTTTGGCATGGTCATTTTGAAGACAAAAAAGATGTTTTTGACGTGGTCATTTTGAAGACAAAAAAGATGTTTTTGGCATGGTCATTTTGAAGACAAAAAAGATGTTTTTGATGTGGTCATTTTGAAAACAAAAAGATGTTTTTGGCTGAGAGCAAGGCTGAAACGAGGGACAAGCAAAGTAAATGTTGGGGATTTTCATAACATTTCGTCGTCTTATGAATATTTGTGATGCGATCTGTGAAAACCCACCAAATGGTGGCATTTTTCATATTGGAGATATTTATATCATAAGAAAGCTAAACCTGTGCTGATTACAGAACTGTTTAGATCATTTTTCTATAATCACGACAAAAAAAGTTATGAGCAAATGATGATTGTGATGTCATCAAAAGCTACAAAACAAGAAATCATGAAAACAAGCCAAAAAAGATACATAATTCATTATAATAACATTATAAGGTTAACAATAAAAGTGACTTAAGAAAGTTTTTGAAGGTGAAATTTCAATAAAAGATGATGACGCAAAGTATTGAAAATTATTTTCTCAAAAAAACCCCCCCTTTTTTTTTTTTTTTAAATTTAAATTTTACCCATAAGGCCAAAATTTTTTTTTTGTTATATTGCCGTAACGGGCTGAACAAAAATAGGGTAGGTAGGTAGGTATTTTTATTTATTTTTATTTTTATTTTTTAGCAGCTGTTTTTGAACAATGTTAACAGAGTTTAAACATTCCCTATTGTTTGTTAGAAGTACCTAAAGTACAATGTTTATACTTCCGTTTTCTTTCGGAAGGAATTTCCGTTTATTCGAGGAGCACCGTCGTATTTCGTTCGAGAAAAAACATTTATTTTTTTCATTTTTTTATTTTTTAGGGTCGGTCGGTTGGTTTTTTTTTTTTTTTTCACTGAAAAAAAAAAAAGTGTAGGGTCGGGCGTATTTTTAGGGTCGGGCGGGTTACGCCAATATAACAACAACAAAATTTTGGCCTAATCCCTAGTTCACATTTGTGACATCCGACGGGTTTTCACAGATCACATCACATTTGTCAAAAGTAGAAATAAACAATTGCAGGCTTGATTTCTAATCCAGTTTAGCATAGCATATTTACAAAGGAAGACTATCACTCTGAATTGATTATATAGGCTCTACAGGTGTTCACAGTGATCATTAGTGTCATATGTTACTTTATAAACATGCCATTGTCATTTAAAATTCAAATAGTGCCATACCGTTGAATGAAATCTGCCTAAACGTTATGTCCCAGGACCGTTAAAACATTTAGTGAGTTCGAGCCTGCTACGGCCAACATGTTTGTATCCTTAATTAGGCAAGGTACTTAGTCTCAATTGCCTCGTGGTTCAGAAGTCATGTAGAAATTGTGGTCTCGTGCATCAGAAGAGCAATATCCGAGCATGTTAAAGGTCACAGACTCCTTCGTAAAGAGTAGGGGATCTTCCCGGTCTGTGTACACAAAAACTCATGTCCCTAGGTTTCAGGGGCACTGTACCGTTAATGCCCGAGGTAGGGCGCTGTGTACAGTATAACAGTATGTATGTATGTATGATTGCTAAGATTATGCATATAATGTTGTGCTCTGAGTGTATACCATGTCATCAAAATTATCATCATCTAAATCCTGCATTCCATAGTTCATAATTAATAAGCAGTTAAATAAGCCAACATGCCAATTCACATACACTTTTCAGTCTATTTCTTGTTATCATCTGCAGAAAAATGTTCATTTGCTTACAATGTAATTCAATACAAATAGTGTACAGAAGGGTTTTGTATGAATTGTGTGTATCAAAGAATAATAAATAGCGCATTATAAATAATAATAAATAGCGCATTATTGTTCCATGTCTTAGGCTGGGACACCCACCAGAAATAACATTACCCGGGCAGTAAATTCAATACCTGATTTCCTCTTCACTTTTTTCACACTGTCACATAAGGCGCGCTCCGTTGTTCGCAAGAGTAACCAATTCTACAACCTAAAATAACATTTACCACTCAATTACAACGCATAACATCTTCAGGGGTTTAACTATACACATGCAAACAACAGATAAAGAGGCCGACGTTGATAGGGCTATTTCTAACCGGGTTAAATTTAGGAATATTTTCAAATTTATTTTAAGAAACGTTATTGTAAACAATAGGAGTAAGAACATACTTTAAGGGGTTAAGCCAACAACAACAAAAATGTTTGCTTGCCCTTGTCCGACCGATCGTGTATTACAGTCCCGACCGTGTACTTTTTTCTTTTTTTGGCAAACAAAAATTATAAAAAAAGGAATACATACAAACACCACATCCGAAGATGAGACTAAGGGTTACGCATCACATACCAACATATAGAGGATCGCATAGGCGATTCAATAGGGAACTTGAACAATTTAAATAAATTAACAGTGAGGCAGATAACTACCGCAAGTTCCACAACTCAAACAAACATGTTTGTTTGAGTTGTGGAACTTGCGGTAGTTATCTGCCTCGCTGTTAATTTTTTTTAAAAAAGGAAGAAAGAAACATTTTTGCTTACAATTTTGTTTTTTCAAAAAGATTGTTTTTTTATATATTTTTAAAAAAACACCACCCCTTTTCAAGTCACGTATATGACCTTGATTGACCCCCATGTGACCCCATATTGGACATCTAAGGTCCTGTTTTGAACTTTGACAATGAAAAAATGTAAAACTTTTTTTTCTTTCTTTCTTTATTTCTAATATATTGGTACATAATTTGGAAAAGAAGAAAAAAGAAGGAAAAAACAAATCTGACCGGCCGACCCTATCTTTTGGAGAGCATCTATGGGCAAACAAACATTTGTTTTGTTATGGCCATACCTTGATACCAAGAATGATTCTGGACTAACATCAGTTTATCAAAAAGCCCAACAGCTCTTTTGCATACAGGCATGTTTCTACTGATGTATGAAATAACATGTCACAGGGTACATTGCATTTACGTTGAAAAAAGAAAGAAATGTAAAACAAATCTTGGGGACATGATTTTTTGTTTGAAAAGTGAGAAGGATACTTTTATTAGGAAAAAACATAGAGCGGGATTTAGTGAAAAAAGTGAATATTTAGTTGAAATTTTCGTTTTTGTGAAGAAATTGTGTAAAAGTGTGTTTTGAAAGTGGAAACATTGAATACATTGTGGACATATTTTAATTTTAATTTTTTAAGGAGAAAAGGGAGGTGGCATTTAAACAATACGGAATCAAAAACATTTAGGTTTTTGATGTAATACTTTTTGAAAATAAGGTCACTGATGACATAATTATTTTTCTTCGTTTATCCCTTAGGGGACAACAAAAAACCTCTTCGATGGGCCCGACCAACCTATTTTTTTCTTTAAATTTGTTATCACTCTCTTTTTTAGAAAAAGTTTTAGGAACATTTTGAAATTTGTAGAAAAAAATTGTAATTGAAAAAAAAAAATTCTGAAAATTCACCAATACACAGATTCCCGAAATGCCTGACCAGGTTTTTTTTGCCACCGTACGACATGATATGCGACGTGATATATCACATATTCCCTGGCCATCATGTGAGCGACTTTGAAACTGCTTCATTGATTTCATAAACCTTTTCAATGTTCAATGAATTCTAATGTTTCTAGCCTAAAACTCATGCCATCAGAGTCACCATGAGATGATCCAATCAGTTATGACCTCTCTGATAAACAGAGATGTTTGACCTTTATTATAAATAGTTGTTTAAGCCACAGGCATCTACTCATTCCACCAGTGGCTTAATCTAGCCAATCTGCCACATTTGAGCAATAGAGGGCGCTGCATATGTAGTAAGATTCACAGTCAGTTTGACCACCATTTTGTAGATGCGTGGGGCTTTAAGTTTATCTCTGCCTCGATCAAATACAAAAAGCTTAGATTTATGCGCCATGCAAGATCTCATTTTACAAGATTTCAGCCATTTTGTGCAGAGATGTTTGACCTTTATAAGAAACAGTTGGTAACTTCATCTATGCCTTAATTAAATACAAACAGCTTGGATTTATGCGCCATGCAAGATCTAATTTGACAAGAAGTCAGCAGCCATTTTGTGCACGGTGTACGACGCCAATCATGCTTATCATTACCATAAAGTAAATCACTAAAATCCTTCCTAAACTGTTCACTATAATTGGTTAGGTTCCAGGAAGAGTTGGGCTGTCCTGATATCACAACACCTGTTTAGTCACCACCAATTGGCTTGTTAATCATCTCATTGGATTGAGAGCTAAGGCCAAAAAAAAAGAGTTGTGTTGCCCTCATCCGGCCGGGTCATATTTACGAAAAATGTGGGCTGGGTTTTTTTTACGATTTTTTTTATTTTAGATTTTAAAAATATTCCTACACTATTTTTACCTATCTTCCAGTTGACAAAATGTGTGTAAAAGCCAACGAAACCCAGAAAATCAAACAACAAGCTCGGGTTTGTACTCCACGCATGAGAAAGAAAATGCAACTAGTATATTGTTTTCCTTAGTCTCATTCTCTCCATCGTTTTCTTTAATTCAGTATACAATATAATATGTGGATATTCCATACTTTCAAGCAGTTTCTGTTTTAGAATCAAGGGTGAATATTTTTTCATGGATGTGTACTTTAGTCACCATTTGGTAGAAAACACAGCTTGTATGTATATTCCTTAGTATCTTCATACATGTTGACTGAAATAATAGGTGTAAAATAGTTCATTTGGTATAACTAAAAAATTAAAATTAAATTAAATCCGGCCGGCCGACCTTCCTGATTTTAGGCTTGTGAGGGCAACACAACTTCTTCTTTTTTTTGGCCTAATATACATGCAAATTGTCGCTGTTCTGTCAAAACGTCAAATATATTCCCAGCCCTTCAGCATGTATAAAGTATAACCGCCCATTGGGGATACACAGGAAGTGTTGCTTTAGACATGTGCAGGGTGTAATAGTACCTACACATTTTTGACAGATACATTTTTTTGCCTTTAAACATGTTTAGAGCAGATATTCCAATGATTATACTTGGGGAGTATTACTTTATACATGCTGAAGGGCCGGATGGAGATACAAGGTTTTGACAGAACAGCGACCATGATATGATCAAGGTAATTGTCTTGTTTTGTGGCAAATCTATAACTACAATGTAGATAGCTACATTTGCTGAAGATCGCTCACCGGGAGAAATGTTGTGATTGTCTTGAGGTGAGGCGGAGTAGAGGTAGAGGGAAGTGTAGAAGTGGTGGTAGAGGATGAGGAATTGGAAGAGGAAGAGTAGGAGGTAGTAGAATAGGGGAGGGGGAGGAGGGAGGAGGGTGAAGAGGAGGAGGAAGAAGAAAAGTAGCTCTCGATCAGATTATAATATTGCATGGAATTGTCAGAATGGTTTTATTATATGTCTGGCACTGACTGATGTATCCAATAACATAAGTAAAGTAAAGTAAATAAAAATACATTAATGTGTTCTAAACTAACCTTTGCCTTCAGCATTTTCCTTCTTTTTTTCTTCATCTTGCTCGAGCGCTTCTTCTGGTGTTTTCATAACAGCTTGGAATGCAAGCTTAAGAGAACAATAAGTGAAATATACTTTTATTTTCAAATGAGCATACGTATATCGTCAGCCTGCTTCTAACTCATTTTTTCTAGTTTTGAGAAAACAACAAAAATAGGAAAAGTGAGTTAGGCAGTTATCGAAGCAGGCTGACAATATGTTGAATAGCACCATGAATAGTACAGGTGAATTCCAACAGGAGCAGTAACTGTTGGATAGAATTAGGTTGGAGATATACCTTTAAGTGAAATGTGGCTTGTTTTATATGCCTAATACGAGTTAATATGACCCATTTTAAACATTTTACATAATTATTACAATCTGCCTAACTCACAAGGCTGACTTAGTTAGAATTGAAATTGTGCATGTATCAACACTTTTAATTGGTCAATGTTTAGATATTATTACAGCATGTGCATAATGTAATGAAGTCATGATTTATGCAAAAAGCTCAATTTCGCTGAAAAGTGAGTAAGACAATTATCGAAGCAGGCTGACAATATGAAGCCTCCCCGAGCGGGCCAGATAAGCGTGTGCTACCAGCGCCTATAAGAGTAGTATTTTGTGGCACTCAGTGGCGTTAGGGTTACGGGTCATGTGTGTATATTCTAGAAACATAATAGGTTCAATCCACTCACCTGCCACGGGCTAGATTTGGCTTCCAAAGCTTCCTTTTCTTTCCTGTGTTTAGCAGCTAGCGGACCTTCTTCAATCTCGTTTTCGATGTTGATCTCGGGCTCCAAGTCACTTAGTTCTTCCTCACTCTCAAACATGTAGTAGCCTCCTGCTCCTCGCACAGCTGAAGGTCAAAGGTCAAAATAGTGTGAGCATAATATATATTTTGATAAACGAAATGTTAGATTACAAAAAAGTTAAAATAATTCTTACATTCCCTTTACACCCATCACATGTCAGTTTTACTGCATAAGGGAATTATAACACATCAAGTGTTAAGGGTTGCAGAATCATACAAAAAAATCTATCATAAAACATTCTCTCACAATTACTAAACATAACTAGGTTAAAATATTATAAGCATGTGACTGAACATCACTCCTATACTCTGTGCCATTTCAAGATGCCAGGGCAGACATTGGCATGGGTTCAAATGCCATTGTATTGTACACAATATTATGATGCAATTCCATGATGATGCATTGATGTCACCTCCAAACTTATGGCCACACATTGTCTCAGTACGGTGCTGGATGGGATACGTTGTCATGCGCTAAAACAACAACTCACACAACTTAAAAAGTATTTCTATGCGAAAATGTAGGCAACAAAAAAACACCACCCTGTTCAACAGGCCCGACCGACCCATTTTTTTCAATCCCCCCCCCCCCCCCACCTCAATTTTTCATTTTTCTTTTGAATTTTTTGAATTATTTGTAGAAATTTATAAAATATTTTGAAATGTTATTGAACATTTCGACAAACATTTCCTGTTAGTGGCCTACTGTCGGTTGTCGAGCTCAATTTTTGCAGTCGGTTTTTGGGCACGCCACGTCACAATTCTCAAAAGTTGACAGCCTGGTCCCCTTACACCACATTGACAACTGGGATCATCTCTAATCTTCATCTCCAGGTGACACATGATATGGGCAACACTCATTGCAATGACACTTTGGTAAAACACTTACCTTCACCATGGGACTGTGGATCTAGGTATTCCTTGTTGGTAATCAACTTGGATTGGTTTTCCTTTATGCGTAGCATCCTGGGATAAAAATACATATCTTCATATTATACCAAGAAACAAAAAGAAGCTAAGGCGTAAAAACACTACATTTGTTTCCGGTAGGCCGCACGCATTTCGTTTTGGCGACGTAAATTACCGCATTTCATTTGTTTAAATCCCATTTTTGAAAAAATTAAATCGCAAGAGTGATTTAAATACAAATTACTGTAGAAAAGATTTAAATTTTGCAAACAATTGAATCTGACTGCTCTGGGAAGCCCAGTAACTATGATATGGGGCACAGTAGGATACTAGCTGTGATAATTTGTGTCTTCAGGGTTCGTGGCGTATGGTAAATTGCAAAAATTGCCTTTGGAAAGTCATCCCATTGCACTTTTCCCCACTCAAAAATAAAAATAAAATAAAAAAACAACAAACGCATCTTGCATCTTGGTTTTCAGACCACCTACCGGAAACATTTTGTTGTTGTTTTTTGGCCTAAGATTGTTATTAGAATAGTCCACTGGAATATTCCACATGTTTGAAGTCCCCCTCGTAGTTCATGACACATCAATGCACCCTGATCTGTACCCTATAGTCTTTTTCACTTTCTCAAGACAGTGACTGCATTGATTAATTGCAGTACATACACGCATCCACCTACATGAGATGCCGGCGTATACACAAACGCGTAGAAAGACTGAGGATGCCTATGAGCAGGCTTCTCGTTACATTGCGTTTTCGCGTCTGGGGACGCAATACTTTTGATAAAAACGCAATAAATTTTAAACTGAACTCTTTATTGCGTCCATCTGGACGCAATAATTTTTAATCGTGTGTCAAGATAATTAAAGTATTAAAATATTAAATATTCTCGGTCTTCCTTACAAGTACAACTCTCGACTCTCGACTAATTCGCAAATTACATTTTTGACTTGGACCCCATAATTTCTTCTCGGACCCCATAATTTTGAGAATTGGTAAATTATGGGGTCCAGTGGACCCCATAATATTTGTACCCAACGAGAAGCCTGCCTATGAGCTCATAAATGCTGCATCTGTAAAGTTACGTCACTGTCCAGAAGAAGTTAAATAGATTGTAATAGGTTTAGAAGTGCATACCAGATGTCTCCAGATATTGAGTTATTTTCATCATAGCACAGTTGGTGCAGATACCCGTTCTCATTTTCAGTGTCACATTTCTATACTTGCATGTACAAGGTGAGACAGAATGATTTGAACTCAAGTTTGCAATTTGTTTTGGCAATTAAAGTATACTCGAAAAATGATTTAGGATTTCATATGAATAGTTGAAACCTTTTCTTTTCAAGGAATTTTGAATTTTACAAAATCAATTTCAATTAACAATAACATTACTGTAATACTGCAACATTTATATTATTATTATATTATATACTTATATTTTCTTTGTGTGAATCCATTAAAAGAGCGCCCAATTGTGATTAGGCAATGCAGCTCGAGGGGGTACTTCTATTTATGCAAAGACCTTCTTTAATTGATGTTTCATTACTTTTACCCCTGGATAGCATCGATGCGTTGTACACAGTATTTGCGCTACGTAGTGTACAATACTAGCAACGAACGTTGCACTCTGTCAATGCAACAGCGCGCACGCTGTTTGTCAAAAATCATGTGGTATTACACAAGGTTTCTGGAATGTCCTGGGAATGCAATGCATTTAAAGCATTCAAATGCTTATCAGCGCGAAAAGAACATGGAGTAACAGAGTGTGTACTGCATATGATGAGGTAGATGAAGCTTTTTGAAGTTCAATTAATAATTATCAGTGTTTAATAATTACACGGAAGTTGACGGAACGTGTATTGTCTGCTCAATTTAGTACATCCATGGCTCAGCATATTGTTGGATTGACTCATCGTGAGTTGTGCAGCACGACTGAAATAAGTGTGGATTTGTCGACACATCTGCTGACGTCATGAAAAATTATTTTGACATGTCGCCAAGAAAAAATTGTGCTGACGATGGCACTATTGTTGAGTCTACACATAGAATAGGTTGGTCTACAAAACATTTTTAATTCCATTTGAAAACTGAAAACTTCTATCTCCATCTGGCCCTTCAGCACATATTAAGTATGTATAACCTTTGGCAGTCTGCTCTAAACATGTTTAAGGGCCAAAAACACATCTATCAAAACCTTGTAAGTGCTCTTACCCCCAACATGTATAAGGCAACACTTCCTATGTATAACCGTTGGACAGTTTTACTTTATACATGCTGAAGGGCCGGGAAAACATACAATGTTTTGACAGAACAGCAGTACTTACTTCTTCTTGATACCCTCTAGGACGGCCTCTTCTTCCTTGCGTTTATTGCGAACTCTGGCAGCCAACAGATCATTGATCAACTCAGCACCCCTGAAATGTTAAAATAGCACGTCAAGAAATAATATCAGATTTTATGTTTTGTTAAGTACACCCTATGGAATAACTCACATTTCCTTGGATGTTATACAATGTTCATGTACATGCTTGCTAAAATATGACGCAATTGAACTACTTGGGGAGATATACAGAATCCGTAACATCCTCAAGACTGATTTTGAATGCACCGGCCATTACAGAATGAATGCACATCATCACATGTGCATATAACCACATATATTCGCCTTTTGCAAAGTTCCGCAATTAGTGTGGAGAGCCTCAAACTGGTACCAAAATGAATGTGATTATTCCATAACATCAAATGGGAAAAAGTAAGAAAATCGAAGACATCCATGATCAAATCGGGGTTATGTAATCTATGTTTAGAAGAAAAGATCGAAATCATCAACAACAGCAACGCAATCTTTAAAAAGACCGAGCTGATATCCACTTGTCGCCACAGAAAAAAAGTAGCGAGTCGTGTAAATAAGAAAGGGCAGGCATAGTCAATTGGCTGATGATCGTGATCCGATAAGGACCGTGTGAAACACAGGGTACCAAACCATGATGTACTAGCCGTGTTTATAATAATTTGTTGAAAAATGATCTAAAAATTCAAACAAATCTGTAAAAATCTCTCCGTTTTTTGACAAGCCAAACAAATTATTTGGGTCGGTATTCATTTGCACGTGAACAAAATTGCACCAATTTACAAAAAAATGGGTTTGTCGTAGAACAGGGTTTCTATTTTTCGTCAGCTAAGATGGTAAGAATAACCTCCTGGAACAGACCAAATCTTCAATATTTTCAAGATCAATTCCAACTTACTTTGATGCAAGCCTCTTCTCTTCTTCCAAATCCAACACAATATACTGGAAGTAATTGCTGGTGAACACTCGTCTCTGCAACATGAGGAAGATGAAGACGGCTACGTCCCACACTAGCCTGGCTTCCCCGGTAGGCATCTCGCATATCTCCTCACCCGCTGAATTTGTATTCACCGCACCTGTGTTACAGAATTATATGGCATGTTTAATGCGTATTAATTAGGCTATATCAGGCAGACCGCAGTCCGTCGCTAACTGCTTCCGTTTACTAGACTCGTATGCATAGAATTTCGTAGAGTTTCACAACTCATGAATATTAATGAGTTTCGACATGAGCTTCATTTCTATTTTTTATCACCCATTAAGATAGCTTTTAATACAAATTATGCCCCCAATATGATAGCTAAGATGTTTCTGTCAACGACCGTAAATTTCAAGTAAGCTTCCATAATTTAACCTGTCGTAATTTCGCTTCAAAACATACCTTTTTTACTTTAATCCAAGAAGCCAAGCTAAACACTTGGTGTAAAAATATGTTTTCTCTTTGAAACTTATGGTCATTATTTTTCATGTCCGTTAAGACAGGCTAGAACTAGCACTTTGTAGCGTTTTATTGACGAGGTAATCATCCATTTTTTATTCTGGTTTGTTGACGAAATATCTGGCCTCCGATTGGTCAATCCGGTCAATCTTGGGTCGGAGGTCAAATTACGTAAATCAAACAAGAATGCCCTTTAAAATATTTCCTTTCAATACTACATGTATTTTCCATTCACAATACTATTAATAAGTTATTTGCCTTGGAATAAATAATTTACAATGAAAACTTTTAATAATTATTATTTATACCCGCAAAAAAAAGGTCAGATTTTTATAGGGTATTTTATTTATTTTATAAAATAGGGCGTGCATTTGTATGAATGAACAAAGAAACCGGACTCATTGATTTAAATGAATGACACGACACACAGAAAGAAAGAAATACTAGTAGAGAAGTGAAAGGTGAAAAGAGACACAAATTTAAAGAGATTTCTACCTTTTTTTTTGGGGGGGGGGGGGGCGGCAACAATTTGTTATCGGGACTGGGCTGGGAATTTGATCTGGACTTTATTTTTCTTTCTGCGGCTTTTGTATTTGTACGCCTGAGGCTTTTGTATTTGTACGCCTGCGGCTTTTGTATTTGTACGGCTGCGGCTTTTGTATTTGTACGGCGGCGGCTTTTGTATTTGTACGGCTGCGGCTTTTGTATTTGTACGCCTGAGGCTTTTGTATTTCATGTATTTGTACGCCTGAGGCTTTTGTATTTGTACGCCTGCGGCTTTTGTATTTGTACGGCTGTGGCTTTTGTATTTGTACGGCGGCGGCTTTTGTATTTGTACGGCTGCGGCTTTTGTATTTGTACGCCTGAGGCTTTTGTATTTCATGTATTTGTACGCCTGAGGCTTTTGTATTTGTACGGCTGCGGCTTTTGTATCTGTACGGCTGCGGCTTTTGTATTTGTACGCCTGAGGCTTTTGTATTTCATGTATTTGTACGCCTGAGGCTTTTGTATTCGTACGGCTGCGGCTTTTGTATTTGTACGGCTGCGGCTTTTGTATTTGTACGCCTGCGGCTTTTGTACGCCTGCGCCTTTTGTACGACTGTGGCTTTTGTTCTGCCTAGTTATGGTTCATCCAGAATCATGGTTCTGCATAGGCCTACTGTACTGTACGTGTAGTAGACCGTGTGTAGTATTCGATATGCCATTCGCTATACATGTATGCGTATAGTCGCAGCACGTCAGTCCCTTGTATGTAAATCACGTTTTTTCGATGGAAATCGTGATTCAAGCAAATTATAAGCGGCTCAGTTTAGCAGACATTGTTGACAATTTAAAACTTAATCCAAAGGCAGACATCGACAATTGGATAGGAAATGTTCTCCTCTACATGAATATCGCCGTGAAATTCCTCGAAATGTGTTAAGACGACCTGGAACTAGCAACTTTTGGAGTCATTTTACGAACGATTATCTACTTCCGGTTGATAATTTTGCGCTAATAACCATGATGAATTTAAGAAAACGAAGGATTAATGTGGATAGAAACCTAGACAATTATGCTCTCTGAACACTTTACTTTCAACATTTCGCCATTTTGTATCGATTACGTGGGTCACGTGATCATTATCAATAATTTTGTAGGGCTTCTTTCAGTTCAGAAAATTGACCTCGTCCTCATTTCGCGAGTCAAATCGGAAATCTCGCGAAAAACGAGGATTGTAAACGGGGAACGAGACCTCATTAACTGATCGACTGCGGTCTGCCTGATATTAAAAATCATTTGTCTCAAAGCTCCCGCGCGCGTTAGTTTATTGATGCGCATTAGAAAAACAAAAATCTTAATTTTTAATTTTTTTTTTTTTTTAAAAATTCTTCAAAAAAAATAAAAATCCCAAAATGTCACCGATTTTTCATTGATCACATCATTTTAAATACAAAAGGTCACTTTTACAAGGATTTCAATATTTTATATTTAAAAAACAACAACTTAAAAACCGCATTCCGCATTAGGTTTTGAAAAACTGAAGAGCTTTTAGACAAAAGATCTTTTAGACAAAAGATCTTTTAGACAAAAGATGTTTTTAATATAGCCTTATTGTGTGAAATTGGATGGGTTGAACATGGGTTGCTTGGGCCACAATGTTTTGCCTTTGTTTATAGAATCCAACAAAATATACATTTCACAGAGAGCATGTCTCATGTTTAAAAACAACAACTGCATTTTGCATAGTATCTTATACTTAAAAAAGAAAGAAATTACATTTCACATTTTGCCTTTTTTCAGTTTTCTCCTGAGAGTTTTCTTTTGAAACTTGTTTTGCTTTGTTGGTCTAATCATATGAAGCACTTTATTTTGTCAAATTTGTGGCTGGGACCTGAAGTACACTACACTATTTCCATGTTAACCCTCAGCAATACCTGCCTATCTACAAGTGTTTACAATTGGTTAATCACATGATATACTCATCTGAAAAAACCAATCAAAACATTGCTTCCAAAATATTTATCTTCAATCTTTATCAGGGATACAATGTTTACAACAATGTCTCTGATTGGTGGAACAAATGATGTAGCCATCTTTCTGACCAATCAGCAGATAGTTCCTTAGGAATTCCCCAAAGCTTGAATTTCTTAATTTTGTGATCAAGTGAACAATAAGTAAGATAGTTCTTCTGTGTAGAACTGCCCCTGGTGTAGACTTGTGCAAGTCTTTCGTGGATTCCCCTCCCTTTTGTTCCCTTTGTGAAATTTACCCATGAATGCTGCTACTCTTTGTCCTTAAAATGAGGTCATTGTCATGCCTGTGAATAGTGCCAATCAGGTGAACACTATATGTGACGCGATCAAGAGGAATGAGTCAGATGTCGGGGAATCCCAAATTGAGATATGGCCAATTCAAAATGGCGGCTTACATAAGTTTTGATGGAAATTCATGTATACAATTTGACATAACTTTGGAACAAAACGTCGTATCAACATGGGGTTTTCAGTTTCTGAAAGCTCTAGGTGTCTTCTTTAAAACTGTATCAAAAACTCATTTTCGACCAGGGTCGACATCCGACTCATTCCTCTTGATCGCGTCACATATAGCTGCTTCATTTCATTTCGCAAACAAACTCAGGGTTTTCATGCCAGCAGGGTTCACAAAGATTCATAGAAAATATGAATAATATAAGGGGCAGCTATTTACTGTGTGAACATACCTCTTGGTGGCATTAACTATCACTGGACTGGTGGTGTGTATTTAGGGTAAATTGAGAATTCCTATAAAAGGGCTGGGTAAGTGATGTTATTGAATTAAGATTTACACTGACCATGAGAATGAACTTTAGCACAATTTTGTTTAGCGCCTTTTAGAAGCTGGGAATCCAGGCTAACCCTGGTGGGGCTCCCTCTTCAAGATTAAGTTCTAGGCATTATCCTCATCATAATTATTTATTGTCCCTGAAAGGCAACAGTGGTCTGATAGTGATAGAGGAAGAATTCAAAGAAAACTTACTTGTATCAAATCCATTCTGTAAGCAGACCACGCCAAGTAACTGTATGAGCCAACACAGATTGTTGTCCAAGATCTCTCCAAGATAAGCGCATACGCCTAACTGAAGCGCCACCTTTGTCGCGATAACAAACAGGTTGTAACCCAACATGAGGTTCCACCTGTAAAGTAATATAACATAACAAGTTTACATCAGTCTTCCCTATAAGGCAATATGGTGCTTAATTGGGTCAGCATGTAGACTCCTTGGTCCATTGAAATTGGAGGAAAACAGACATATTTCTGCACCTTCTATTTATATAAAATTGGATAGATTGAGCCCATATGAAACGGTGGAGCTATGAGTTTTTAAAAAATATTTTAAAACTCATAGCGAAACCAATACATATTGGGTGTAAATCATCCAATTTTATCATTATTATGTTTTGGATCCAATATTATCCTCACTTGGACACCTCAAAACATAATAATGCTAGAAATTGGACAGAGTCGCGGTACCGTGCATTGTCGGAATTGTGCCACTTGTAATATGAGTAGATAGCCCCATTTTTAAAAAGCAATATTAGGTCACCAAAAACCCCAATCCTATTCTACGGGCAAAGACTTCTCAGGTACAGTCGGTTGGTCGGGCGGTATATTTTTTTTTTGGGGGGGGGGGGGTTAAATATTTCTGGACATTTTGGTGAATTTTCAGCCATTTCTAAAAATTTGCAAAACAAATTTCAAACATTAAAAAAAAAGAGGTCAAATATTTGCAAAATATCTGCAAACATTTTCCTGTTTGTTATTGTTGAAAATTGAAGTAAAAAAATGAGTCAGTCGGACCTATAGCACAGGTGTTTTTTTTGTCGCCTTATCTGATCTTTGCGAAGTTTGACTTTCAGGAAAGACTATCATGAACTCATCAATCTATCTTAACCATATTTTTCTTAGAAATCATCCCTTTGTCAACATAATTTGTCGATTTTCACTATATAGCAATCCCTACTATATTGTATTCACTTGTGTACAGTTGCAATTGTAGCCAGAAACACTGTAAACGGTGTATCACGGTGGCAAACCATTGAATTCTATTCACGAACAAGAAAACAACACAGAAAATAAATGGTCCGTGAAAAAGATTGCATAATATGCCTTTAGGCCCGGGGGGGGCACTGACATTTGAAAAGGGTATAGGTATGTGCCGCGCTGAAGACCCCCTTTTTCACCCTCTGCTGCTAGTTCTTATGACCCCCCTTTTGAGCCTGCATCAGTTCTTAAGACCCCAATTTTATTGAAAATTCAAAAAAATCGCGAAATTTTGCGTTCCAAAGCCCCAATTTTGTGTTCCAGAGCCCTAATTCTTCGAAAATTTTGCGTTCTTAAACCAAAATAAATCGAAAATTGAACTATAGGTCAGTTCTCAAGACCTATTTAAAAAAAAAAATCAGTTCCTAAGACCCTATTTTTCGACATAAAATCCACTCAGTTCAGTTCTGTAGCCCCCCTTTTTGAGACCCTGGGCGGCACACCCCTACCCCAAAAAAAGTTGAGTGCCCCCCCCCGGGCCTTTAGGCGACAACCCCCTCCTCCACTCTTCTTTTTTTAATTTCATTTTATTATTGATTTTTTAGGTTTTTTTTAAAAAATGTGTTTGCAATTTTTGAAACGGTGTCAAAAATTGCTGAACATTCGCCAACATTTCTTGAAATCTTTGTTTTTTTCCCCAGTCGCGTAAGGGCCACACAGCTCTTTTTTGATGTTACTGTATGATACTTACTGTTTGAATACCGTAGCCGTTGGTTTGATCATAAAGTCTTGTCCAGACCACAGGAAATAGAATGAGAATATGATGTAAATGAGTCCTAGAAGACTGATGCGACTGGTACCAGCAAGGAACACTAGCGCCAGGGTGATCCAAAAACCGTAGCTGAATATTAATGTCTGTATGATGAAAGAATAATAAGATGAATGGGTGTCTACATAATTGAGGATTTAATATGGGTCAAATATACTGTGAGCAACAAAATTTCACTAGCATTTTAATCAAGCTTATTTCGATAGGACCTCTATTCGCTAAATTAAAATGCTGCTAATAAAGTTTTTATACTTAGGTTAACATAGTAAGATGATTCAAATTAGTGAAATTAAAATGCCACTAAAAGATGGTGCTTTGCAAATTTGCTAAATTTTAATGCCATGAAATGTTAGTGTTTTACACTTGTGTTTGATGCTTGGAATCAAAATCTTGACTAGGACTTATTCAACTCAATGAGACTTATCTTGACTAGGTTACAAACACTGTTGAAAGATTTTACTTGACTTGAGCTACTTTCCAAAAGACTCGCTCCGACTTGATTATCTCTACTTTTGATTGTCAACATGAATATTACAGAAATAATACCTGAACATAACCTGATAGGTGATATCAGAAGCTGAAGACAAACTGATTTTGCTTGCTTACATCACAGATATAAAATAAATACATATCAAAACACTTACCTTGACAAAATCCAGATAGGATCTGAGGACAGAAACAAAAGATGAATAAAAATGGTTTGTTTATAAATAAAATAGCTTTCTTTAAAGGTTCAAACATCAATTCTATTTATGTGCCTAGTTATCTGAATGAAAGGTCAGAGTTAGGGTTAAGATTGGCCTCACCATAAAATGATACACATTTTGTGTAATACTTTCTTCCACTACCTCTCTCGTCCACTTCATGCTCCAGTATTGTCTAACTTTCATTCATTACTTCATGAATAATCGCAATAGCTGCGTATCAAGTGCGTTCCAATAAAATTAATTGTTAGATGAGAATGCGCACAACGAGCGCAGGTTACTAATAAATGCTCAAAGTACTACGCCAAAGTGTTCGATTGTTTGGCTCATTGACCGACCAATCAAATTAACGCCTCACGCCCCTAAACTGAATATTCAATGAGTTATGAGGAAGCATGATTAAAGCTTATTTCTGATTGATTGAATGATAAAAATGTTAATGAGGGGATGACCCGACTTGGACTGTTTCAATAAGTAAGAAGGGGTAGACAAAATAAACAGAAAACTAATTAATTATTAGCAAGATTATATCGGTACAAATCAACGATTTGGATAAATATGCATCTTTTTCAGTAATGAATGAGAATAATGATTGCTTAACAACTGTTTTTCGTGAATTTGTTTTAAAATCAGAGGTTTTTGTTCTGGTCTGAGGAATTGTCCCAACGAGGGACAATTCTGAATGACCAGAACAACAACCGATTTATTCTCTAAATCATACGATTTATTCTCTAAATCATACCCTTCATTTCCCCAAACCGTGCCAGTTCATTAAAATGGGTTTTTTAAATGTATGTGGCATCCTGCATCCTAGGACAAACACAATGTGTTTCACTGCCCATAAGAGCCTTTCTATCTAACCCCCAGTGCTGTGCTAATCTATGTTCGAGCCAAAATATCTTGCTGGTTTTTTCCCTGCACATTCCTTTACAGGAGAAGAAGAAGGTGGAAGACAAGGCGGAGAAAGGAAAAGAGGAGAGGAAGAAAGGGAAGAAGAAAAGGGAGAGGACTGATAATAAGAGAGGGAATAGGCAAGGGAGTAAGAAGAAGGGGATATATGTATCAGAGTTTCTTTACAAGATAAAAACCAAATATTATATTTTAGGAAATGATTTGTTTCATGATCAAGTGCTTTTACAGGAAATGTGCATGAATGGTATCAGGCAAATTCCAGATGATATTATCAAAGAATAGAAACGTACAACAAAATAAGTAGAGGTTGGAGATACAAACATTATAACAAACAAGAAATTAAAAATGGGCTCAAAGGGAAAGCTAACACAAATATTTATTTGTCCCTCCTATTAATGAATAAGATGACCACAAACCACCGTATTGTTCCATTTTTTGTGTTCAGAGATGTCTCAGATTAGAAAACTTGGTTTACATTCTCAAAGGTATCACAAATCATTCTATTAGCGGTTTGGAATCTTACTAATGTAAGGAAATTATATAAGCACAATGATCAATTGAATAATTTCTTATAACCTTCAGATAGTTCACCTAATTTAGCTGAAAACCCCATGATTTTGAAATAATCATATCTATCTTTCCCCACCTCAACATCTGTCTTTTCTATTCTCTGAGCTACATGTTTATCGGTATGTGCTCTGTCTGCCTTAGTATTAGTCTGTCCCAATAAATTGCCAGTTTTACATACTCCAAGACATATTTGTAATATCAAAAATTGTCTCTGTCTATGCCACTGAGATATCTTTGAACACAAAACCATGCGAGTTGTTGGCAATATCCTCAAACAGGTCTCCCCTATGGAATAAAGCATAAGGCAGCCATTGTCTTACACTGGTTCATATTGTGAATGATATAGCTGCCCTGTGCTTTACTACATATCAGAGACCTCTTGTGAGGATAGTCCTAAATCCACTATATGTTGAATGTTTCCTTGCAATCATTTCCTACCTTATCACAAACTGTTCCCTTCTGATGAAAATTGACAAGTATAATACACATCATCATTTTACACAAACAAAAAGCAATAGTTCACAAAACAACAAAAACTGAATAGTTCAAAATGGTCAAACCACAGGCCAAGCACTAACGGACTTTGGCCTTGGTCACTGTGCGATCTGAGACTATTTGGTGGTTTTTTTGGTTCAATTTTGTTGTCAAGGCACACAGCATAATTGCATCTTATTTTCAAGCAATGTACACACGTACAGGCACCTGATGCGTCTCATTTTGAAGGCACACACCTGTCTGTGTTGCCACGTGCAGCACAGTTATGCGTGAAGGCTTGCATTTTTGATTGAGATTTGAATGTCACAATAACAATTTGCGTCGGATGTTGGTTTAGGATGCCAGTGCAGCTTCTACCTCTTAGTATTAGATAAACAATTTTCTACATCGAGAGCTTTCAAACATTTGAATCAATTATTTTTAACTTTGAATTTCCAGACATCACCATTTTACAAAAACAACAAATCGTAACAGATCTATTCGGCAAATAAACATTGTAAGGTGGTTAAGAGGATATGGGAGTATTGGCTAAGAGGTGACCTCTGACCTCAATGACAAAGACAAATTACAGTATGCAAAGCAACATTTCACAAAACAACAGAATAGCTATCAAACAGACAAACAATCTTCTGCATTGAGATATATGATATCTGCTTATGAAGGAGTTTGAAGAAACAGTGAAAGGACAAACAAATAATTAAGCCTCACTTCTCCCAGACCACATAGAGATGGGTGGGGGAGGGACCTTGTGATATGGCTTGAAATTCAATAGATTGTATATGCACATTAAGAGATTGACACTTATTACTATGACTCTAACAACCTCAGTGCTACTCATTTGTTTAAAGATCATGGCGAGAATTGAGTGCCAATGAAAGCTTAAAAAGACAAGCGTTTAAATTATTTTGTAAGAAACAGAAATAATATTAAATATTATTGATCAAAGTTACTATGAATTTCCAGAAATAGAGCAAGCCACAAATGAAGAATTTTGGTTCTCAACACGACTCTAAAATATACAGGTATGGAAGTGGGTGATTGATCCATTTCCTGAACTTTTATGTGAGCTTGGCCAGACGGCCCGAGCATTTGTGCACGGCATCAAACTTTTATGGAGGGCTTGTCTGGAGAATAGGCTATAGGGTATCACCACCCCAAAAACCATGTTTGCCCCTTTTATGCTGAAATATCATCATCCGATTCCAAAAAGAAACATTCCAAAAAGAAAAAGAAAAAGAAAAAGAAGAAATCAAATCTTTCTTCCAAATATCTGGATTTCTTTTTTACTGCCTCATTTTTCGGAAGTCTTGCAGTATACAAATAAAATGGGCCGACTGATGAATTTTAATGCACATCTTAGAAAATGACAAAAAAGTACAATTTAAAATACATTTCTATTTCTACATAAGGACGCATAGTATCAGAGTAGTTTGTGCATTTGTAATAAGCAGATGTTACTACACACACAAAAAAAAACATAAAAGAAGGAAAACAAATTTTAAATCATTTCCCTCACCGATTGAATGTAAAATTTGGCACTGGATTCTCAGAGATATTCTCAACATCCACCGTGGCTTCGTAATTATCCCCTCCCGCATAGGTGGTACCGGCTGTCTTCTCAATTCTGAAGACTTGCCATTGCAGACAGACGAACAGCAACTGAAAGAAGTCGGCTGGAAATTTAAAAAAAAAGTTAGGTAAGCTAGTGAGAAATTGATATTCGCCTAGGTAACATGTAAATAAAAATTATTATTATTGCACTGAAATTTGGCAAATTAATCAATTTTTTAGGTTAGCCAATGCTGATGTTAGAGCAAAGGAAAACAAGTTCTAGGACTGACTATGTTTTCAAATAGAGATTACAATTTTGTTTATTTGTTGAGAATTTACCAACAATTTCAAGAAAAATAAAAAGACCAACTGACCAAACCTACCTGTGGTACTGCTTAATGGTTTCCCCTTATGCCTTTATAGCTATTTTATTGTGTTCAAATTCTTATTCTTAATTGGGTTTTAATCGAACATTAAAGTAATTAAGAACATCAGTGTTTAGGCAACGGGGGAAAACCCCTTTTCTATGGGCAAACAGATCTCTCAGGTAAGGTTGATCGGGTGTTTTTTGTGTGCTGTTATTTTTTTTTAAAAATAAATGAAAAATAAAAAATGGTCCCAAAGTTTTTCTAAAAAAAGAATGAAAAATTGTTGGAAAATTCAAAATGGGCTGGTTGGGCCCGTAGAATAGGATTTTTGTTGTTGTCGCCTTATCTACAAACAAATGTTTTTCAGTAAACAGTGATTTGAAGTCATGATTACATGAATAACTTGGTGTAGATTCATCAGGATTGTTCAGATAAATAGTAGAAAGTTTGATTTTTCTTTTGACAAACCATGGTGAAGCCATCCTGAGTACTTACCCAAAATAAAGATAGGGTCTGGACGCACAAGATAGTCTGGGAAGTACAGCCATGTAATAAACTCATCTGGTATCTTGCCTGTCCATGGATAGACTGCAATGAGGAGAAATTAAAATGTCATTGAATACATATTAATAAAAGACTTATGTAAACGCCATTGTATTGGATTCATGTGCACAATGATGCATTCACTAGAATATGCACTGATGTTATCACCCAACTTGAGGTGACACAAAGTATGGAATGCCTGTTCTAACATGCGCAAAACTAGGCAGAAAGGCCGGCTAGGCTGCCGGGAATTGGTAGTTGTTATGGTGGCTTTATCGGATGCCTAAAAATACGACCGCTCCGTAAATCACAGCATTTCATGTGTTTTTCTTGAAATCTCAATAATCATGGTAAATCACAGTATTCATAAAAACTGCCCACGGCTTTCGCCTTAAAAAATCACGGGAAATCTTGAACCTTAAATATAGCCACCAGCTAACAGGGAGGATAGTAGGCCTGAAGGAGAAAAAAAGCTGGAAAATTGTTGTGAATTTTGGCTAACAAGCCCCCAAATGGGCTGAAAATAAATGAAAGTGTGGAAATTTAGATCAGCAAAAAGTAGGAAATCAGGGCAATATGTATGAAATCAGGCATTTGCCTGAAAACTGGCATCCCTGCAGCTAAATAATGTCATAAATGTGCATCACACGTATGAAATGTAAAGTCCCTGAGGCGGTCCTAGTCACTCATCAGCATGTTCAGCACTAGTGAAAATTGAAAGACAAATTAAATTGCATGATCACAATAGAAACTTTACACTTTTTTAATGTCAATACAATTCTGTTCTCCATAAATTCATTCAGATTCTGTTCAATAGATGTCTGGAGTAAATACACATGTGCCGTTAGTCTATCTAGAAGTACCCCAATATATATGTCATGGAAATTCACAACACTTTGTCCCAGTACCTTGATTTGTGGTCCCCATCTTTAAAGGTTTTGACCATGTAGAGGGAGTGTAGGGACCCAGTCTAATACATGCCATGTTTAGGAACTGTAGGGACCCAGTCTACTACATGCCATGACAAGAAATGTAGGCACTATATATACCTGATGGTACTGGGCTTAAAAAGAGCCGTGTTGACTACAGACCCAAGGGAAGTATGTGCATAAAAATAGCCAAATTTAACAACTGGGTTGAATTGATTGGGGACATTTGTATCAGCTTTTAGTACTAGTGAAGGGATTTGTTGTGAATAATAGGTCAGCTAAGGTCATATCATACCAATATCTGGATATTACATTTGTATAGCTGCTGGGTCAACAGGTCAAATCTTATGGAGGCTTTGACAATTCTGGGCTTAAGTTTGACAATCCTACTTACCCCAACACATCATCGGTGGTACACCCAGGGCCAGGGCATAAGCCACAGGAAACAGTACCACTAGCAACAATGCATAGAAAGGCCATGCGTTGGCTACCGTACGACGATGAGAGAAGATCATGCAGATCATGATGAACATGTACACAGCACCCAACAGATCAAGTCGCACGGAGGCTACGATAACGGTGGTCAGGAAACATATCTGAAAGGGAAAACAAATCAGATCAATATTTGTTTTTCTATTGTGCTATATATCAACCATATGGGTCATCGGGAGGAGGGGGGTCTATGTTTGCTGTCAACAATACTGAAAAGAATTAGACTCAAGAGCAAAATCTGGAAACATAGAGAAAATCTGTAGGAGCAGGTATGAATCTAAAACTAATTCACATTAAGGTTTCCGAAAGCACACACCCTCTTGCAATTTGAGGAAAAGATGGGCTTTCATACAAATAAATATGGTGGAAATATCCGGAAACAATGTCTAAATAGGAGAATGCACTCTACTGGGTGGTTCAAAAAAAGTTGACCCAAGTTCAAGGTAATTTTTCAACCACATTTAAAGTTTCAGAGAATTTCTGTTTACTTAGTCTTGATAAGCAGTCATTTTGAAATTTTCCTGATAAAATGGTACATTTATCTTGGTTGGTTCTTCAGATATGATTCATTACAGAAAGCATGCACAAAACTGCCTTGGCCATGGGAGCGTCCTTTAGTAGAGATGGAATGCACAAAGTGGACTATCACACGATTGGTCACAAATTGTAAAAATAGGAGAAAAAGAAAAAAGGAGACATCTAAAACATCTGTCTGGTGCTTGACATTACCTACCTATATGTTTCTTTGTTGAATGTGAATGGCACATAAGCATAGAGATTGGGATACTTTGTCAGGGCGGGCTTTTTAATTCTGAAACTAGAGCATGCTGTTTTGTTTAAGACAAAAACTAAATGATGCTCCCGTGAACAAGTCAGTTTTGTACATGTTATCTGTAATGAACCATATCCAAACAAGCTAAACGTGCCATCTTTACAGGATAATTGCAAAACTTACTGCTGATTAAGACAAAGTAAACACAAATTCTCTGAACCTTTAAAGGTGGTTGAAAAATTACCTTGAACTTAGGGTTAACTTTTTTTGAACCACCCGGTACTGTTCTGGTAGGTTGCCCCTCACTAATAGCCACAAGGCCTTAAACTTATTTTTAACATAATTAGATTACAAGCATTTGAATCTCTAAAGATGTAAAATAGCCAGAATTTAGAAGTGTCCTATAAAGGTAATAGGAACATAAACCAAGATCTTTATTACTTGGCCAAGACACTATAGTTCAATCAGTTCCAAATTGGCGAATAATATTTGTTTTTTATATATCTGTGTGCAAAAGTAATCCAAGCGTCAAACCGCGATTTTGGCATGCAATCATCACGCATACAACGACACTGCGACATTGCGCACCATATTGCGCCATGCGAGCGTTTTGCGCGCGACACTTTTCTTAATTCATTCGCTGCTGTAAACAGGTTTCGCCAATTTGGAACTGACTGAACTATAGTGCTTGTAGATTACGTACCTCAAGACCAAACTTATAGAACAAGTAGTTGGCAAAGAATTTGAAGGCGTTGACAAGTCCCTCGTCTGCGTTCTCTCTCTTGATCTGTGGAAACACTACACTGTCCCGCACCTTCTCCAGGTTATTCTCGTGTCGGTGTTGTCTCTGATGAAGCACTACAGCAGACTGCAGAACTAGCATCAGAATGATGGCCACGTAACCCTGTGCGGAAAAAAATGTATACATAATTTGATTATGCTTTTAAGAAAACAGTCCATTCTTGGTTAGGGAACACCTGTTCTACGAGTGAAGGGTTTTGTTTGTTTTTGTTCTCTTTTTGGCGAATTTTCAAGATTTTTCAAAATTTTCTAAAAAAATTATTACAAATGTTTTCTCAAATAAAATAAAATCAAAACAAAAAAATAGGTCGAGCCCGAACAACAGGTTTTTTCCGTTTGTCGCTTTAAGTGTTCTTTTCATTTTCTTTTTGATATCTGAAAAATCGCTGACTGATTAAATCATGTTTCCTGGTATGTGAATCACCAATTTACAACTTGGGAGTTCTGCGCATTTGTGTAGTTGATTTCACTGAGGCGCTGAGCTGTGAAATTTACGCAAACAAAGTAAATCGCTACCACTCAAAATATGAAATACAATGGTGGCTTTCACTCGAGGAGGATGTTTTATTCATTTTTTTAAATTTTCCATATGCATCAAAATCATCCACTGTTAATTAATCTAAACTGCTCAAAAAAAGTTTGGAATATTTTGTCTAGCACATGATTTTATACTATCGCAGGATATGTTCATTAAGTGTTATATATCCATGTAAAGCTGATGTGTTCATCTTTACAATGACACCAAATTTGAAGCAATCCCTTGCTCCAGTGCTCAGCTACTTGCTTGAGAACATGGGGAGGTCACAATCTGAATGTGCCAAAATCAACACTATTTCGTGCTCAAAAGAACATCTTTGTCGTCTGTTCAATGAAGTGTAACATTGACCACTACAGTGTAGTGTTATGATCGATTGATTTTAAAGCACAAAATAGTGTTGAGTTTGGCACTTTCAGATTGCGACCGCCCCATGTTCTCAAGCATGTAGCTGAGCACTGGAACAAGGGATTGCTTCAAATTGGATGTCATTGTAAAGATGAACACACCAGCTTTACATGGATATACAGCGTGTCCCAAAAAACTGGGTTCAAAAGTTTGCGAGCGTATAACGAAATAAGTGGAAAACATGGATAGTTTATATTTAAGGATATCAAACAATATATACCTGACCTTAATTAGGTAAATTCGGAGACCAATCCAATGTAAACTTTTTGAAATACAAAGATTTGAATAGAGCGTGGTCAGAACCCATTTGTCCTGATTTAAGCAATAAACCATCAGTGCTATGCATGAAACTGTGCGCTATGTGTAGTATTCCCGGCATGTGGTTTATTCTCCGAAAGAACTTAACAATAACTCGGACTATAAACAAAGAACTTTTTTTTAATGTTTTTGTAAATAATGAACTTGTATTATTGCAATATGACCAAGATAATTTTGTTAACTGCCTATGTCTTTGGGAAGAATGAATGCAAAGGCAAAACTTTGATAAGGTCACAACAATGCGCAATTGCAACACATCAGGGCGTTCCTTGAAAAGTGGGACAAATGGGTTTTGACCACGCTCTATTAAAATCTTTGTATTTCAAAAAGTTTATATTGGATTAATCACAGAGTTTAACCAATTAAGGTCAGGTATATTTTGTTTAATATCCCTAAATATGAACTATCCATGTTTCCTACTTTTTTAGTTATAAGCTCGCAAACTTTTGAACCCAGTTTTTTGGGACACGCTGTATAACACTTAATGAACATATCCCGCGATATTTGAAAATCTTGTGCTAGAAAAAATTATTCCAAACTTTTTTTGAGCAGTTTATTACGTATACACTACCGGCCAAAAGTCTTTACGCATTCACAGATCAACTGCTCTAAGCGCTTTGCCCATTTCGCTTGTTTTTTATTTTTTGCGATTTTGAGCTTCCTTACATAGACCTACATACAGAATGAATCTATTGGCGCATTTTTATTTTTGCTCGCTGACTTAAGCGTGAAAAGCGTGACGATAAATGTTGCGCAAAATTTCCACTTTTACAGTTTAATAACTTACAATGACATAATCAGAAAAGTTGTCCACCGCCTCAAAGCCAAACCATTCCACTTTGCTGAAATTGTCCGTAATGGGAAAATCATCTATCTAAAATGAAAAAGAACAAGAATAACACAGTTTAACACTGCAGACGACTTTCCAAAATGTCACAAAATGTTTAAAAAATGTCAAAATTATTGATTTTATAACATATTATTTGGAATCATCATGAGAAATGCATTGAAATAAGTACAAACATGCCTAGTATTGGGTCAGTAATCATTGAGATAGACTTTGAAAATTGGGAAAGGTTTCTGAAAAATCTGTTATGTGTATGGTAAAACTAATAGCCGCGTGGAAAGTGTTAAACATTCACTGAGTAATATGACAATGGAATGATTATGCAATACCCTTCACATTGAACCCTTCACATTCTATGTTTTATGGAATAAACAGTATTATAATATGGGGAAGGTATCACATAATTATGCCATTACAATATTGAAAATATTATAATCAGTAGGTTTCGCAACAGTTACATAGCCATGACCCTATAGCAAACTACAAATCCTAATCTCAGGGATGCAAGTAGGTGATTAATCCATTTCCTGAACTTTTTACGGGAGCTAGGCCAGACGGCCCCAGCGTTTGCGCGCGGCATCAAACTTTTATAGGGCTCGTCTGGAGAATAGGCTACAGGGTATCACCCCAAAAAAACACCATGTTTGCCTATTTTTATGCTGAAATATCATCATCCGCTTCCGGAAATGCAAAAAAAAATACAAATAAATGTTTTCTTTTTTAAAATCCAGATTGATTTTTTTATGGCCTAATTTCCGGAATTCCAGACATTTCCGGAAGTCTTGCATCCCTGTAAACTTACTATTGTTCCATTTTCATCCGTTTCGTTACAAGTCATGACCCACTCATCCACAGGGATTAGGTTAAGCTGGTAGATCATCTTTATGAATAGGACGGCTGATGCCCATAGCATGGTGAACAACGACGCCAGACGGAACAGGCTTGGGAATGGTATGGCCAGAAATATGAGGAGTATGAAAACACCATTGACTGCTGACACCTGAGGATGAGGAAATAATAATAATTGATAATTGGTTGTAAAGGCAAAGGTCCACTCTGGCATAGTTCACCCTGGGCTAGTTCACCCTGGGCTAGTTCCCCCTGGGCTAGTTCCCCCTGGGCTAGTTCACATTGGGCTAGTTCACCCTGGGTTAGTTCACAGTTCACCCTGGGCTAGTTCACCCTGGGCTAGTTCCCCTGGGCTAGTTCACATTGGGCTAGTTCCCACTGGGCTAGTTCACATTGGGCTAGTTCACCCTGGGTTAGTTCACAGTTCACCCTGGGCTAGTTCACCCTGGGCTAGTTCAACCTGGGCTAGTTCAACCTGGGCTAGTTCAACCTGGGCTAGTTCTAGTTCACCCTGGGCTAGTTCACCCCGGGCTAGTTCACCCTGGGCTAGTTCACCCTGGGCAAACTAGCTTACACCTGTTCATTTGGTGACAGATGGAATAGAGTTGAGATGGAGAAATCTCAACCTTAAGATAATCCAAAAGGATCTGGCTGGTCAGAGTGGACCTAATGGTTTAATTTCATAGCAACTGATTCTAATTCCCTCCCTCCCCAACCTCTTGTACAAGTAGATCTGAAAAGGTTTACCTATATCACACCTATGGCTAAAAAGATGTGCATCTGGAAAAGTATGTTTCTACAGAGAAAACTGGTAATAAATGTGAGAACTGCTGGGGCTGATGTTAATTTCAATAACAAGCAATAATTATCAACTGTTTGTGGGGTGGCCAAGCACAAATTAGGATGTCAGAAGTTCCATCAAATATACACACTGTTAGGTTGCTTGTTTATAGTCTTTAAGCAATCAGCTGTACTATGCACCACATACTGTCTTGTCTGTGTACACTCTGCAATACTCCCTGGCTACAATGATCATCGCCTCTTGTGAACCTCAACAACTGTATATAATATTAAGTATTTTACCAACCCACTGTGTTTACAATAGACAATATAACAACACATAT
The DNA here is from genome assembly GCA_035610835.1 of Ophiura sarsii. Lineage (NCBI taxonomy): Eukaryota > Metazoa > Echinodermata > Ophiuroidea > Amphilepidida > Ophiuridae > Ophiura > Ophiura sarsii. The sequence continues at coordinate 59,572,866 of CM069458.1, read as the reverse complement.
TAAAACAAAGAAAAATAAGCAAGGACATTCACCGGCAGGGACTTGAACCCCCAGTCTCCTGAACTCTCTAGGCAGGTGCCTTGATCACTCGGCCACCAGTAACTTGCTAATAGTACGGCAATTCGAACCAGGGTAAGTGTGTATTATATACACAACAACTTTAATAAACACCACTTTGATCATCTGATTCTTAACCCCCTGAGATACATCATTTATTGCACCAATGAGAGACATTGTTAGAATAATTATATCCTTGATAAAGATGGGAGTGAAACATTTTACAAGCTGCATTTGAATTGGCTATTCATATGAGTACATCTCGTAATAAACCAATCAGAACCACTGTAAGATATAGACAGGTAGACCCCCGGGGGGTTAACAACAGCTCTACATGATATTTAATTCTTACCTCTTTTGTGACCACAATAACAACTGTAAAGAAGACCACTTTGATCATGTGTATCTCCAATAGACGCCATATAGCATTGGTCACGTGAATGTAGTATGTACGTACACTCCTTATGAGGTACCGTGTGTAGTGCTTCAGTTTGGACTTGGAGCGCCTCTTCCTGGCTGCTGAGCCATGAACACACAATAAGGTGAAATTAGTAGGTCTTTAAAATTGCTGGTAATTCATCATTTGTTTGATATATTTTAAGTAAAGTAGACAACACTCTTTAATATCATCATTAAACACCAATTCGTCATCGATCACTCAATCATTCAACCACTCAATCAATCAATCAATCAATTAATCAATCAATCAATGCTTTATTTAAATGTGTTAAATGAATGTGTCTACATTTTTACCCCTAACCTGGCTGCATGGTTTTGGGAATAAAAACGGGTCAAATGAGGGGGAAAAGTGGTTGTGCCGGCGCTGGGAATCAAACTCTGGTCGCCGGTTAAGATGCTAGGAAGCACACACCACAGCACCTAGTAGAGTAGCATTTTTAGGCATTCAGTGCCATAAGGCCAAAAAAAAAAAATTGTTTGATTGTCCATAGGTCACTTTTAAAAGTTGGGTAGGTCGGTCGGGAAAAGGTTTTTTGGGTTTTTTTCTTTTTTTTCTAACTTGCCCTTTTCAGGTACCAAAAGTAAACTGAGATGTACTTGTGTGTGGTAACCAAAACGGGGAACAAAATCTTTAAAATTTTGATGAGTATTTTTATTTTCTCAACACTAAAAAAAAAAATTAAAAATTAAAATTTTGATTTTCGACTAATATTTGCAAAAAAATGACTTTTTCAACAAAAAAAATTAAATTTAAAAAAATTCAAAAAAAAAAATTCAAAAAAAAATAAAAATAAAAAAAATCATTTTTTGTTGTTTTTGAGTCGGAATGATTAAGAGGGTCGGGCGGACGAGGACAATCAAACAATTTTTTTTTTGGCCTAAGGGTTAAGTTGAAGTGAGTAAGAAATCAGTTGACAATCACAATGGTAACATCGGTTGGAGAAAAAAATAAAATCACAGCATATTAACCTTTTTGTACATATATTTTGAAATAATTACAAACATTTACAAGTAAAATTACCCCTCTCCCACCCACCTCTTCTCAAAATCCCAACACCTCAACCCTCAAGATGTTACAAACATAGCATACTTACGTTGTTCGGTTTCCTCTACTGCTTTGCCCCCCTCTCCAGACGTACCTGCCCCTTCCACTACATCCCCCTCTTCAACATCCTTATCCTCCTTCAAACTGCCTGGCCTGAATATAAAAGTACAAACAAGCATAATTAGGTCACACTAAATGATGGGGATGAACACAGGGGTGGTCAAACAAAGCTTTTCTTTCAGTAGCTCCAACTATGTGTGGTGGAAATTCAAGTAAACTGTCTCCCACGATTTATATTAAACTGCTAGTCCACTGGGCCAAATGCAAGGGTGTTCAACGTTTAATACAGGGTTAAAAGTCACAGATTGTCAGTACATTTTCATCCTCACTCTCCCTGCCCCCGTGTCACTTCCTTATATATATCATTATAAATGGTTTGAAGACGCTCATATTATGGAAATAATCATGGTAGTAGTACAACTGAACAGTCCCCTGTGGTGACAACCCATCCCCCACCCCTTACCTCCCCTCTTATCCACTCCTAACCCTCTCCCTCCGACACCCCACCGCATCCCCTAAGTGCCACTTACCAGAACAACTCCAACAACCCTGGCCTGTTCCTACCCCACCGCTGATGTGCCTCCATTCTTTGCACATTCCCTATTATCATTTGGTTATAACCAGATGGTTACATAGTGCTCTTATTTAGAGAATGTTGATGAAGATGTGACATGAAGATGTACCATATTTTAATACACCTTTCCAAACCAACCCCTGGTCAACCCTTGCCCCCTAGGTGTCACTTACTTGTAACCAGAAGGTTTGATGATGCTCATTTGAAGAAAATGATGATGATAGTAGTGCAGCTGTACCATGAACACAATGATGAACGTTGTAGGTATAATAAGATTGACAAACAGCTCGCTGGTGTTGTACTGTCGTAGGCCAAGATCATCCAAACTAAAAAGACAATATTGTAAAAGACCGGTTAAACATGCTGCGAATGAGATGACGTTCTGGTCTCAGAGAAGGAAAGTAGACCATAATCATTAGATAACTGATCTCAATGGTAATATGTGATGCTATCTGTGAAAACCCGTCGGATATCGCAAAATGTGAACTAGGGATTATGGGTAAAATAAAAAATAAATTCTTTTTTAATATTGTTATTATTATTATCATTTTTTATAGATTTCTTTTAAATCAATACTTTGTGCCATCACCATTCATGAAATGTTAACCTTTAAAAACTAACCTAAATCACTTATTATTATTAAACTTATACTGTTATTCTATTGAATTATGTATCTTTTTTGGCCTGTTTTCATGATTTCTTGTTTTGTAGCTTTTATGACATCACAATTTTCATTCACTCATAACTATTTTGTAGTGATCATAGAAAAATGATCGAAACAGTTCTGTAATCAGCACAGTGTTAGCTTTCTTATGATATGAATATCTCAAATATGAAAAATGCCACCGATGCAAAGGCTCTTGCAGCACAGATGCAAAGGCTCTTGCACGCTGGTGATATTGAGACGCCTTAACTGTAATACACGGTGATGTCACCTCCCAACTTGAGATGACAGCTGATGTCACCTCCCACCTCGAGGTGACAGCTGATTTCACCTCTGACCTTGAGGTGACACAAAGTTTATACTTACATTTGTTCCGGTATACCCGTTCCATTGGTCCAATAATAAGGGAAATCTTCAAACTGATAAGTATAGATGAGCACCAGCGTACAGACAGAATAGAGCACCACTATCCAAGCAAACGGTTTGGAAATGAAGCGGAATACGGCAAAGGACAGCTGTAATAAATAACCAAATGTAACCCAACATGAGTAAATGAGGTGGAATGCAGCAGTAGCTAATTTGATTTAAGAGGGCAAATGTGGGACAAGGTCAAAATAAGTCAAATTTAGAAGAAGAAAAAAAATAGTTTTGATCTTTGATACATCTTGTATCTAACCAAAGATCCATTTGGACGTTATGGGCCAAAATGCAGTGAATTACTGCCAAAGGTGGTTAACCACCCTGCCAGTTTGTGTACTACTCAATGGGCAAATTTCATGTCAACTTGCGCTTCTAAAATAAGAACCGTTGGAGTTATGCAACTCAAACTTTGGAATGCGACTATTTTTAGGAGGACCCTTCATGTAGAATAGAAAACATTAAGTTGAAAATCTGGCCAGCAATCGGAACACCTTACTTTAAATATACCACTCCTTATTCTGAGCCTTAACTACCCCCATCCACTAGCCCTCTGCTTTGCAACCTTTCCTCCCCTTCCCTTATTGAAAGAATTGCTCTAAAATATAATGATGATACCTGTGACCAGTAGCTCCCTTGATTGCATTCATCAAAAAACCCATCTTCACAGGGCGGGCTACAGGCTGTTTAGTCCTCGTAATCCACAAAATAGCCCCCCCCCCCCCCCCCCCCCCCGTAGCAAATTATTGTCAATGGCAAAATGTACACGAGGGCTACTTTTGGTAAAAACCGATGAAAGTAGCCCTCGTAATCAAAAAAGTATTTTGAGCCCTGCATCTTCACCCTATCTAACATCCATCTTACCAAGAATACATTAACGATGAGCAGGAACAGCCCCATATAGATGATCTTAAAGATGTCCACATCAGCCTCCAAACTGACAATGAGGAACATAGCTCCGCAGAAGAGTATCCAGTATTTGGCGAACAGCTTCTTGACAGTGTTCCCTAGACTCTTCATAGTCTCACTCTCTCCTTTGTCCGGTACATCCGAAGTGGCAGACTCCTTCACATGCTCTGTTAAGGCTACAATAAAACAGGACACATGTTAGAAAACATAATTCAGAAGTTATTACCAAATGGGTTCATAAGGATCGTTGATTAGAATCATGACGTGGGACGAGGCAAAGGCCGTTGGCATGGAGCAAGACAGATACAAAAGATGGATCATACAGGCTATCAAGATCAGAAAGAGAGGGACCTCCATGATGAACCGAGACAAGGGGCAATGGCAATACAACCTCACCCACATTTTCGATGATCTTTTATCAATTGGTAAAAAATCCCCAGATGATAAATCAACAGGCAACTCCAAAACTGCAAAAAGTGCTATGAGTCATCAAGATCATCACTACCAAAAGTATTGACAAAGAATACAGACGTATCCGAAAAAGTACACATGATCACTGGATCAGTAAAATGAACATTTTATATAAAAGAACAGACCACAACCTTCAAAAGGTTCTCTCAGTGAAATGACACACTGAATAAAACACTCTCAATTATGAATGTGTGTGCATACAAGAAATAGAATAGAGTGCATCCATGAGGATTCAAAATGATGTTACAGAGGGTTCTCAGACTCGGATGATGGCAGTGAAGAGGCTAACTAGAAAGTTTTTGTCATTCAAATAAATATTTACTACATGATAATATAAAAGTGATAATTTTTGCACAATTATTTTTTTAGCGCTTTGCCAATTTTGAACTGTTCTACATGTTTTTATATTCACGATTTGTAGCTTCAGCACGTAGCTCTATACGAAAAATAATCGAGTTGTGGAAACCCTCTATTATGGTAGATAGACTGTTTAAGATTATGCAAAGAGAGAATTAGGAAAGTGAACAGTTTTCAATTTTGTGTCAATTAACAATCAAGATCTAACAACAGCTAGAACTGTGTGAAGAAAACAATTTATTAGTTAAAAAATCTCAGTAACAATAGAATTAATGGCATGCTGTGTATGTCTGGTGAGATGTAAAACAAGAAATGTGATGAAAATATAATAAAAATGGGGGAGGGGTGGGTGGTGGATGGATGGAATAATTCAAATATATTTTGATCGTAAATTCTACCTTCTTCAACTTCACCAATTTGAACTGTAAGAACTTGTATGCATGAAATTAGGAATTAAACTCAAATTAGCCACAAGAATATGATTTTTGGGGTGGGTTGGTTAAATATGTTAACTGCTTTTTCTTTTGGTTTAATCACCATTTTGTAAATCAATTTTATACTATTCATCTTTTATGAGCACCAATTAAGTCAACATTTTTCAAGGAAAAGATAATTAAAATAGAAACATTTCAAGGAATGAAATTAAAATAGAAACAATAATTACAAATCAACAATTTAAAATTGAAAACTAAAGGCTTGTTCATACGAAGAGTTAATTTACTGTGCAATGTGGTGCGGTAGCCCTACTTCCCCCGCAGTAAACTGCAATTCATCGCATGTCATGCTGGGTCAGTGTATGTCGGCGCATGCAATGGTAGCCAGCGGTGTGTGGCATCGCAGCCAGCCGCAATGGCAGCTGGATACTTATGAACTTCTTAACGCACCACAATGCACGGTAAACTATAACAACACCTGGTATGAATGAGCCTTGAATTGAATATTAAAAGCAATGAGAAATAGATAAACCTTGTTTTATTTTTCAAATTTGTTGCAAAACATGTTGAATCATTATTTAGTAGACCCTTGAGTATTTCACATTTGTTTATGTAAAAACGTGAACAAATGCAGTCAAATGTATTTATAATGAATGATAATTAACATAGATTCATGAATATCGACACGATTTCATGGTAATACTATCTTTTGAATAAAAGTGCTCAATCTTAAATAGAAGAGCTTTGTTTGTCATTTGCCCACCCCTATTGATACACTTCCTTGATTAAATGCAAGTAATATTTATAGATCCCCTCAGTTATATGAACCCATATGTGACACATCACATCAACTGGTACAGTCAGGCTTGTGCCACTACACGCTTGCTTGTCATTGCCAAGATCGAAGCTTCTAGAGTGCTAGGGCCCTCATTTTAAGAGTCACATCGCGCATCTCATTTGCTTGAGGCGTGCACGCGAGCTGTCATTCATTGACGTTGCCAAGTGAAGTCCCACTCCGGTTGCTATGCTAAGAGTCACATCCCGCGTGTGTATATGCCCATATATATGTATAAGATCTTGTTTTGCGATTCAAATTTCCTCTTCCAATACTATTAGATTTTGATGACATATGACGGCATATCAAACATTAAGTGTTTGAAAATTCATATAAAATTGTTAAGATCATGAGAAAAGGAGGTATTTTCCTTATTATTGCCTAAACATTTTTATAAGTTATATCGCTCTATATTATATCTCATAAAAAAACCTGACAAATATATATATTTTGTACATGTAGGTCTATGTAAGGAAACTTAAAATTGCCAATGGCAAAAAAATAACAAAATATTCAAAATGTGCAAAGGGCAAAAAAATTACACGCACGAAAAGAGTGTATAAAAAATTTCAAAATTTCAAAATAAAACAACTTAATGCAATTTAAACTATTAACATCCTTTATTGAATGATACCTTTATCAATCTGTACATGGATATAATCTGTGAGATGAGATGAACAAATATAATAAATAAGATACAGGGTGTGCCTAATAATATCCCATGTAATACATGATTTTTTCGGGCACTCTTGTCACTGATGAAGTGCCTATATCTCAGAGTTAGGCTGTCAAATGTAATGGGATACAGTATATTTGATGGAGAGCTAATTAGGCTGACAAGTAATCTGTTTAAAACAAACTTATAAACAAGGGATGTATCTTTGATGTCCCTCATGGGATATCTTTTTGACATAACCCTGTTTTCTATTGTCAGGAACATGTGAATATGGAGATGAATATTCTTGCTGTGGGTTATAATATGAATGTCACATGGGCGTCTCATGGGTACTGTATCTGTGTCACATGGGCGTCTCATGGTTACTGTATATGTGTTACATGGGTATCACAAGACTCCAATGATGTCAGATCGGTTGGATATTTTTGAAATATTTGCTCGAGTCACGTCAAGCTTTTGGATACATTATTTTTGAATAAGTGAAACTGTGACTTAGGTGAGTTCAGATATTTTAGTTAAGTGATTCCGGTCTAGCCAAGTTTTTCTTTGGAGAAAAATGAAACTGTGGTCAAGTCAAGTCAAGACTTTGGGATAAGTGTCTCAAGTAAAGTCAAGTCCTTTGGAAATTGTTCAAAGAGCCTAGTTTTTTTTATGTAAAAGTCAGACAGACTTATAAAAGGAAATATTACTCTACCTGATATACCTAATGCAATACACCAAAATGAGCTCTATTTTGATTGCTTAATCAGAAGACTTTATCAAGAAACAAACCAATCAGATATGGTGTAAGAAAAATGTACCTTACCTGATAATGTATGCAATGATACTGCAACAAGCTTTATTCTGATTGGTTACTAATAAGCCCTATCATATAGCAGACCAATCACAGACTGCGTACGTAAGATAAGAAATATTTTCCACTACATACCATGGGACTAAAACAAGCTCTACTTTGATTGGTTAATTATAAGACTATATCCTATAACAGACCAATCAGAAGTGATGTAAGAACATATTTTTTTCTTTACCTGATACTTCCTCTGATGGTCCTGAGAATATCATGCCGAATGGCTGCAACACAATGTCTGGTGAACCCACGGTTATCTGGGCAAGTTTACGCTCCCGCAAGAACTGACGTAAAGTCAACCAGAACATGCATGTGAACAGCAGCTGAAAAATAACACAAACATAATTTGAGTAAATGCTGTCTTTTTTTGTTTGTGGAAAAAAACACTATAGTTTAATCAGTTCCAAATTGGCGAGTAAATTTGGTTGTTATCTCTTCACGCGCGAAAGTAAACCAAGCATACACGGACGATTATGGCCACACGCTCGCAAATTAAGTCATATGCACGTGTTACGTATATGATGCACGTTGCGCTTGTTACCATCAGCGCGCCTGCGTTCTTCTGTATTCATTAACTGTAAAGAGGCTTCACGAATTTGGAACTGATCACACTATAGTATATACTGTGATGTCCATGTCACTTTAATATTCACAACAGAGTAAATAGCTACACATACTGTAAAAGTTTATCAGCAACCAGTAACAGAAAATAAGCTTTTCACACTGTCCTGAAGATCGATCTTGTGATGATAGATCGTCCCTTTGTAGGCGCAATAACAGTTGCTATGATAATCGATCACTATAAGGCCAAAAAAAATAAATTGTTATGTTGTTCTCGACCGCCCGCTCGTCATTTTAGGGCCGCTCCGATTTTTTTTTTTCCAGATTTTTTTTATTTTAAAAATCGTTGTTTTTTTATATAAAAAAAAATCAGATTTTTTTTCTTCTTCTTTTCAGAATTTGTTTCCAGATTTTTTTCAGATTTTTTTAAAAACAGTTTGAAATGGCATTAATATTAAATTAAGTGTTTATAACATGTGCGGCTCTTAGAGTGATTTTAACTTCTTGTTGGCTGAACTTTGAGCTTCTCTGCTGGTAAAAGAAAATTTTAAAAAGAATTAAAAAAAATTAAAAAAATCCGCCCGCCTGCCCCTCCTCTCTGAAAGCTGTCGAGGACAACATAACAATTTTTTTTTTGGCCTAATGGGCCACCTCTTTGTGTGAATCCAATGACTGATGATCGATCAAATTTGCACTTGTTTTAAGACGGCTGAATTAGTCTCCACTTAGCGACGATCAATCGTCCAAGGATAGTTCGTCAGGCCAGTGTGGAAAGGCTAGTGTCAACCAATCAGAAAGCAACAAACTAAAATTAGTGGAGTGCATTGAAAGTGTCTAATGCACTCCGTGAGTGCTCCGTTCAATGCCCTCGCCACACGCTTTGTTTTGATTCGTTGTTCAGGAACACTGGTTCGCCGATTTTCACTGCGGGTGTATAAGCAAACTTGTTAACATGTTTTTATTCCTTTTTAAAATTATGCTCACATTGTGAATTTTGTATAGTGTCTTGTATGAATTAGGTCAATGCATGCCAATGTTTTAATTCTCGAAAAATTAGAAAAATCAATGCACTTGCGCAAATGTTGATATGCTCATAATAGCACTCCCCCTGCGGGGTCGTGCCATTATGCACACATCAACATCAGCGTGCGTGCATAAACATTGTGCCTATATAGTTATCTCATGAGGTTTTACGAATCATATATTGCATATAATATAAGCTTATTTACAATGTGAAAATAATTGGTTTGTTTTTAATCAGACAAATCCAATTGCCTTGAAAGAAAAGCTGGAAAAAAATGTGTATTGATTATGGCATTTTAGCTTCTGCCAGTTTCTACCTTAGCTCAATGGCACAAGTATATTGCATGTACGATAAAGACCGTTGGTTTGAATTGGGTCAGAAGCATCAGATCACCCCCTCAAAGTCTATATTCACTAGCCTCTAAAAATATATATTTATTATGGCCTTACCTGAACGCCAAGTGGTATGACAGGTATGTCATACATCATGAAGCCAATCTCTCTCAGATTAACCTTCCCATCATTACATGTAACTGGCAGCTCATTCTTCAGATTCAAGCCGTACACAAACTGTATACAGATGAGAACCTCTGCGTACAAGACGAGGAGAGGGGATGAATAGAGGGCACGCTGTCGGGTAGTTCCTGCCGGTATGATCCAGATGGCACAAGCCCATAGCAACAGAACAAAAGCCAACCAACTGTGGTATGTGATGCTCCAACACTGGGGTAGGAAGACAGAGAATGATACAAGTAATATTTTGATTTTGATTGTTTCTTTTTGATTATAAGAAACACAATATTTCATCTTCTAAGAGACACACACCAGTATAAATTAAATTTACTATGTATATTATCATCGTCATCTAAGGAAGCAGTAACCTGGAAAGTATTTTGGATTGTGTTTGGACGGGTGTGTGAGGCTCCAGGGCGAAATCCGTACCCAGCTTAGGGTCATTTTACTGTGGACAAGTACCAATATCTAAGAATTTGTCTTAAAATATAGACCTGATTTAACCTTTTTCTTCCGTCTAAGGTTTATCCAGTTAAAAAACAAAGACCCACTTGTACAGAATTTTGTAAAGTAACTGTCCCTTTGAAGTAGCACATCCCTGTATATTAGTATGCGATATTAGGTCACAAAAAAGCCTATTCTACGGATCTGACCAACCAATTAATTTTTGAATTTTCAGAAAATTGGTTGGTTGTTTTGTAAGGTTCCTTCTGTTTATTAGAAATATTTGTTGCCTATACTTTCTACACAATACCATCATTGGAAAGGGAAAACCTCCTACTTTATTTTTTAGCCTTTGAACACTTACAACAACAAAAATTAAGCACTATTAAAAATATTTCAGCACTTTTGCTTAAAAGTGAAAGTTGCTAGAGATTACATTTGTATGTTCAACGGCCCACAATGCAAAGGGCAGTTTTTCCTGTCCAAGAACGATACTGTACAAGTGGAAATCTTTGCGCGATTAATTGATTTTGTTTTGCCGATTTTTAACTGTTTTGCAATGTTTTTAAATTTGTGATTTGTAGTTTCATCCCATAGTCCTATACGCAAAAATACATTCACATGTGATTATTTTCACAGTAGCTGCTTCGAGCGCTAAATTTACATAGCGTGAACATTTCCACATTACAGTACCAAACACCTACCATCATCAAGATTAAAGCCGCTAGGTATGACTGGTTGGTGCAGTAGATGACAAAAGTTGCAAATGGGCTCATCTTTTTGGCACCACCTTCGGTGTTTGCTTCACTCGGGTCATCTGACAGCGCTCTCTCTAGTTGAGGTTTATCGTCGTCCCCTTCGGCCGCCTCTGGACTGTCTGTGTCGGCCATTGCCTGATAGGAGGCGCTGCTACCACTCATCAGGTGCTATGTAAGTATAGTTAAATAAAATGGTCATTATGAATCAATATTACATGGAATAAGAAAAACCTGTATCTTGCAACCATTATGTACTACAGCATGCATATGGGGTCTTTACCATTGTTCGTTATTTGCTATGGTGAAAACTTACTATTTTCAAAATGGGCTTCGACAATCGAATCTGTCATCTTCCAACAATCGGACTTAGTGTCTAACAAGGGGATGGATGTTTGATGACCTGAATAAATGGGGGGTGTTGAAATGCACCTCCTATATTAAAGATGATGTTTTTGGTCAACAGATACCCGTATGTATCCAGATCATCAAACATGCATCTGGCATTAAGGCCAAAACAATTTTTTGTTTGATTGTCCTCGTCCGCCCGACCGACCCTCTTAATCATTCCGACCCAAACACCTTTTTTTTCTTTTTTTCTTCTTTTTTTCTTAAAAATTTCAATTTTTTTTTGAAAATTTCTTTTTTTTACAAATATTAGTCGAAAAATCAAACTTTTCATTTTTCATTTTTTTTTTTTGAGTGTTGAGAAAATAAAAATACTCATCAAAATATTAAAGATTTTGTTCCCCGTTTTGGTTACCACAACAAGTACATCTCATTTTACTTTTGGAACCTGAAAAAAGGGCAAGTGAAAAAAAAAATGAAAAAAAAAATTCCCAACCGGCCTACCCAACTTTTAAAAGTGATCTAACATTTTTGTTTTGTTTTGCCAAAGCCTGCGCTGGATCAAGCATAATCTACTGAGGAAGTTGACAGATCGCGTTGCAAAATCCATCTGGAAAATATGAAATTTTTCTTGCGGAATTCTCTTAAGAAAATTGAACAGTTTACTTTGATTTCTGATGAAATTATATACAGGTTTCGTCTAAATGCTGATTAGACAATTATGTTTAAAGGTTAGATAGGGCAATTTATTAAGTCTGCTATGACATCTAATCTATCTATTTGATACACTAAGCCTATTCCTCGTTATAATGGGTTAATCTAGATTGTTTGTAGACATGACAAATTATTGTGTACAAATCCAAGTTAAGAGGTGAATATGGATCTTATTTTACTGTTTTTGAATAGTAATTAATCGACACAATTAAAATGGATTCAAACAAATAAATTGAACTAGGAATCCACACCACACATTCTTGCCGTATAATTTGTTTACGAGATTTAATTTAGATTGATCACAGTTATGTTCTGAATCTTTGTGAGAATGGATTGTAGTGGTAATTCTGAAATTCTAATCCTGTGTATGACACCATACAGGGTGTATCAAAAAAATTAGGACACTTTTTGATGATGGTTTAAATCCTTGTTAAATCACTGAAGCATGACCAATTTTTATTTTAATGTAAAGAACTACTGATAAAGATAAAATCCTGAAAAGATGAGAAAAATCCATTATTAATTAAGGAAATTGTGACCTATTAGGCAAGGCAATCTATTTTGTAGTATGTACAATGGTCATTCACACAGTAACAGTAGATTAACATGAACGTGCAGTCGTGCACACTATCAATGCCAATTCTACTTCTTATCATGCTAATGAACCATCTACAGTGGGTTCGAGAACTGTTTTAATTTGCACAGAATATGCATGCATCTGATTTGTGGATTAGGCCTATTTAGCCAGTATTGATTTGTGCCAGAATAATGGATTACCAAACTAATCTTTGCTATTGACTGATAGATTATTTTCTATGTTTATAATTATTGAAACGTATTGAAACGTAAACCATGTTATTTACTGGTCTATACATGTAAATCCCATTGTATAAACCAGTAAATGACATGGTTTACGCAAATTATGCTAGTGTTCTTATTTTTCATCGGATTGATCTCATATCTTCAGGATATCATAATAATTAATTGGGCTTTACATTGAGACTAAATTGGTCATGGTCCAATGATTATAACAAGTATTACACTGTCATGAAAAAGTGTCCTAATTTTTTTGATACACCCTGTAGAGGGTGTATGTGTGTAGGATAAGTTGATCATGAATTTCATGAAACTATCTGGCACCCTAAACCAGCTACAGAAAACCCAGCAGTAGTTAAATTGCCAGTCTGCAGAGGCTACAAGCATGGTAGTGAAAAATAGATTACCAGTCAATAGCAAATATCATCCCCTTACTTTGATATGCGCAATACAACATAAATAAATTATTATATGTGATATGGCACATCAACATTATGTGCACTCTAAGAGCATGTTTAAACTTTAAAATAACACCAAATTTATCAACATTTATCAAAGCATTCAGATTTTACGAGTGAAAATGACTCCTAAATTCTTGTTTTTTCCTTAATATTTGTTTCCCTGATTTCATCTATATCTTGAAAAACACACAGCCTTACAATCCCCCCTTTTGATGTGCTGCATCACATATTATATATACACCTAGCACATAAAGTCCCTGCTCAGGTGCTTTGAGGTTGACTAATTCAAAATATATAATCGGTACCAAAAATCTGAGATATACATTAAATGAGCAAATTTCTTCTCCGCAGTTTGATACCTCATTCAACAAAATCGAATGGATACTTTTAAAGTTATGTCGATTTCAATGACCGTTCATGCAACAGAAAAGTGGCACTAGGTATAGGAATCATTGATTTGTGTGTGATAACTGTGTGCTATCTGAACGTGACAGATGAATGGGTCTTTAGTGATAACCGCTATGTGCGGGACAAAGGGTGTATCTGGCTGTGAAGAATACAAGTCTTAGCTGAAAAGCTGTGAGTTTTTCAGTGCGTAAATCCATAGACGGGTAAAACATTGATTTTTACCGTCTATGGTAAATCACACACAAATCAATGATTTCCTATACCTAGTGCCACTTTTCTTTTGCATGAACGGACATTGAAATCGACATAACTTTAAAAGTATCCATTCGATTTTGTTGAATGAGGTATCAAACTGCGGAGAAGAAATTTGCTCATTTAATGTATATCTCAGATTTCTGGTACCGATTATATATTTTGAATTAGTCAACCTCAAAGCACCTGAGCAGGGACTTTATGTGCTAGGTGTAGGTGATTACAAAAGATAGTAATGGCAATATACATGTCTCATATGACTGTGCCAACCTACATAGCCATTTTCTTGTGCCTAGCCTCATGGTTACTCTGCTGTCAGTACTTGTTAATGTAAGGTCAGTACCCGACAGGTACTGTTACAGTCCCCGACAGGGACTGTACAGTACCTGTCAAGTACCACCAAAGTATAGTAAGCGTCATAAAGCTATAGACATAATTCCAACAATGTGTGTATGTGCGTACATGCGTTAACCCGGAGGTGCGTACCAGATGCTTTAAAAAAAATGACCGCACGTACTGATTGGTCAATCGTGAAATCATCACGTGCATGCATGTACAGTTGATCGCGCATTTCATGCATCTGGACAGAGCTCTGCAAACAACGACAAAAACGCTCGCGTGAAATAGCTTGTATTTCGTCCATAGCGTTATGACAGTGACCATACCTGCAAAACAGTACCATTAACTCTGCTACTGTCGGCTACTTTGATTGTACCGCAAAGGTACCTGTGTAATTCCCAAACAGGTAAGAAGCATCCAATGCCTTTACAGGAAATCGTGATGCCAGGCATACGAAAATGGCTTAATGTACTGCAACCAATAGAAGCTCCTCAAAATGCCTGATTATGTATTGCTGAAGCACACATAGCGGTATTAAAGCTTTGAGTAAGTTACAGGGTATGGCTGGCTTTTATTTTCATGTAAATGGATAAACATGAATAGTGTTGATGCAAATGGCAGGCCATTGATGGTAATTTACATACATGCCATGGTAGGTAATACTAATGGAAAGGGAGTGACACCATTTGTTTAGTGTTAATGAAAGTGATATGTGACGTAACATTATGTGATACAGGTTGAAAGATTTGAATGTTTCATAATGGTGATAATACCATTTCAACCAATTGTTTTCCAGGGAAATACACTACATTTCCTCCTGATCAACATATCTCTGTTACCTTCAAATCCTGTAACTCTAGAGTTACAGTGCATCTCAAAGCAAACAATCTACTTCTGTATTAGTATGATTAGTACTTGTATTATAAGGCATTGCTGAGAGTATCATCATACTCATCTCTCCAGTCACAATTCATTTACCCATATGCACACAGCAACATTACTATTAAAACCCATGCATTCTGGAAATCCTACCACAATACCAACTACCTGTGTAAATGTACTCCAGAGTAAAACCCCAATGGGGGATCATACTATCAGCACAATGGTGTATAGGGTCAATGAACTGTGCCCTCGAGATTGAGGCTATATTAACACTACTGATATATTGACGGTAGGAAAGCATGCACCGACAACCTTGTCTTTAGTGATGTCAGCCTGCTGTCCATTATTCGTAGACGCTTCCCCATCTTGTTTTGGGGCTCCCTCATCTTCATTGGGCTACACCAAGGGATGATGGGATTTTAGGAAAATGAAAAGATCACAGCATTGAAAAAAGAAAGAGAGTGCATAAATACATAAACGTATGATACAGAGTGAAACAAAATGCAAGAAGTAAGCATACAGGGTGAGTCAGAAAGAATGGGTACCTTCTCGCAAAGGCGTCACAAAACTAGACATGCATATTTTAAATCAATTGTAGCGCTATAAAGACCTATAATCTGATATTCATTCAAAAGAAGAATTTTTAAAATCGACCATTGCGTTATCATAATACACTGAGTTAAGTAAAGCCCCCAAATTTTAAAGCCAATCGAATAGGGTATCTAATATATAAGCAAAATTAAGAAAAAGGGTTTACTTTTCATGCATTACGTATTTAGGGGCCTTATTTGTTCCGTGCAGAATAAAAAGCCGCAATATATAGGCGAGATATATTTCCATTGCAAAAGGGATTAGATCTCCAATATAGTAATCTAGAACAGCTCACCGTTGTTTCATACTAAGAGAAGGAAAAAGGAGTTTGAAATGTATCATACTTAGTAAAGGTTCTATACAAAGTACTTGCTTAGGATATCAAACTATTTTGACTACTTACTTGTTAAGGGTTTTAATAACACATTTTCACTACTTGTTAAGGGTACGGGAAATACTGATATTACTTGCTTTTTTAGGGTGTGTAAAATACTCTCCATACTTTTTTAGGGGTGTATTTTCACATTAATGCAATAACATATTTAGGGTGCTTTTTGAAAGTCCTTGGACACGCCTGATACCCTCTTGTATTAACCACTGAGCACCCTGGGATCAGTTGGCCATAATACTATCCCATGGATCAGCTTTAAAATACCAAGTTCTACTAAAACTGCTGTAACATTATTATAATGCAATGTTTAAATTCATTTTTTTTTTTTAAATGAAAGCCAAATAGGTGGTCTTTTTAGCACTCAGTGGTTTTGAACATACAGGCGTGGAATTTTTGTGGCACTTTCCCTAAAAAAGTGCCCATTCTTTCTGACCGAATACACTCCGATTTCACCGCAAAGAGGTAAATGATGGGCGACAGAAGATAGAGATTTGATCAAAGTATGGCATTGGACACATTAAAACAATACAAAGGTTTAACAAACCAACAAAAACCGGCTCATGTTTAAAGGATTAGATAGGCACATATAAATAGGTACAAACAAATGCTATACTTTTGTGGGGAAAATTAACACAACCTTGTCAAAGCTTTATGTGTCACCACATGATTCCCTCCACTTTCCCCATCAGTATTGACAATTTGCTATTAGAATCCCATATCTCTCTCCCCCCCCCCCCCCCCCCCTCTCTCTCTTTCTCTCTCTCTCTCTCTCTCTCTCTCTCTGGTAAATTCTAGGCCTGAGGGATGTAACCTATAAGCTTAAACATGAAGTATATATATACCCAACGGGGAAGTACCATACCAGTATGTACAGGGTGTCCAAAAAAAAAAAAAAACTGGCACATGTTTACCCAACTTATTGACCATGAAGTTTTTAAAACGTGGTGTAACATTTTTATACATCTTAAAAGACTAAACGCTTGGCTTTCAGACGCCGTTTGTTCATCTGATTTGGTTTTGTCAATCCTGAGATACGACCAATTAACTAGAGCTATACCTAAACTTGATGTTGTGCCACTTTTACAGAAATAATGCTTACAAAAGTGTCAAACCGATACGTACTTGTTCTTTCAATGGTCATCAATCCGTTTTGAGACATTGGGGGAGAGGAAGGCATTCGGTCTGATTTAATTTAAAAAATCAGTTCTGTTAGCTACACTTTTTGGTTTGGTTGCATAACCTTTGCTAAGACCTCTCTTACAGGTGGAAGATTTGTATCTCCGGAGTAAACCTTTCTATTAATTTAAAACTGTAAAATGGCACAACGGCGATTTTAGGTAACTTTAGTTAATTGGTCATATCTCAGTATTGACAAAACCAAGTTAGATGAAATAAATGGCATCTGAAAGCCACGCGTTTATTCTTTCAAGATGTATAAAAATGTTACACAAGTTTATATAAGTTGAGTAAACATGCGCACAAGACGTTTTTTGGGGGGACACCCAGTATGTTCTATTTACGTTGCATTTTTTTCTTAAAAGACTAAACGCTTGGCTTTCAGACGCCGTTTGTTCATCTGATTTGGTTTTGTCAATCCTGAGATACGACCAATTAACTAGAGCTATACCTAAACTTGATGTTGTGCCACTTTTACAGAAATAATGCTTACAAAAGTGTCAAACCGATACGTACTTGTTCTTTCAATGGTCATCAATCCGTTTTGAGACATTGGGGGAGAGGAAGGCATTCGGTCTGATTTAATTTAAAAAATCAGTTCTGTTAGCTACACTTTTTGGTTTGGTTGCATAACCTTTGCTAAGACCTCTCTTACAGGTGGAAGATTTGTATCTCCGGAGTAAACCTTTCTATTAATTTAAAACTGTAAAATGGCACAACGGCGATTTTAGGTAACTTTAGTTAATTGGTCATATCTCAGTATTGACAAAACCAAGTTAGATGAAATAAATGGCATCTGAAAGCCACGCGTTTATTCTTTCAAGATGTATAAAAATGTTACACAAGTTTATATAAGTTGAGTAAACATGCGCACAAGACGTTTTTTGGGGGGACACCCAGTATGTTCTATTTACGTTGCATTTTTTTCTTTAATCAACAGGACTACTGGAGAACTGAAATTCAAATTTTGCAATGACACTGTATTTCAATGCAGTGCTTTAAACATAAAATAGAAAACAGCATGTGAACATAAATCGAGTCACACAAGTTTTATACTAAAGTATTGCAAATTCTTTAAAAGGCACAGGTAATTGCTATTGATAGCCGCAGAGCATGAGTTAAACACTGTGACCAAACCCCCAATAGTATAAATGTAATAATGTATCTTTCTAACAAGCTGTTTCATTGATTTAAACAAGCCTAGGGAATTGTCTATGCGCCAGTGTTGATCAGTCAATATTGATAGTGATACGTGCATGGGCGGTGAGAGTAATGCCCGCATGACTGCCAATGTGTGTTTTATCAATTTTCATTAAAAGTAGGCCAATTATAATAAGTACGATACGTTATCGGTACATAAAACATGTGGGTCTTTTATACAGGGTTTGTTTCCTTTAATCATAGTGAGAGTATACTCATTTGTAGTATTATCACCAGTAATTGATGGAGAATGAGAGGGGCAAGTTAGTCATTTGAGAGGCAAAATTCCAAAGTCATCCATGGAGGATGGAGGGTCCCTTTCATGTACGATTGTAAAGAGGTATTCAAAATTATCTGATTCTGTCACATGAGTCTAGATGCTATATCATTTCTATACAGGTTAACCAGGGGTCACATTGAATGCTTTGTATTAACATAGAAGCACCCATCACAGTTTGTTGGCTGGCATACAGTTTTGCTTAGTAGTCATATGCCCCACAGAAACTAATCAATTTAACCTAAATACTTGTAGATACTAGTGGCACTGACCACCCCCCTCCCCCACCCCCACCATATCCATAATATATATAGGTTAAGTTTGTAGAGATTTAGGGTATATCGGGAGTATTACATTCCATGTGGAGTGGATGTGCTGGTATTTAGGAAATCCCACGTTAACTCATTTGACTGCTGGAGCTCTCTCTCTTAACCTTTCAAGAGGCGCAGCTGCACTTGGTGGCGTTGTTATCAAATGTTAAAAATAAATATTCCTTTTACAAATAAAGCGTGATGTAGACATCTGAAGTTGAATAGAAAAATGAAATTAGCACAGAGAAAGAAGAAGCGACCTCACAAATAATTAACAAGCAACAAATAAATGATATCAAACATTTACACAAAATGCACCACAAATTTCACAGCAATTATGGACCTGCACAACACAGCAAAAAAGTATCTGTATGCAATAGGGCTAACTGTCTCAACACGGCTGGATTTCCCCCCTGGGAAGCGAGTGTAATTTCTCACAATGCTTATATATATGTACTCTTTTTTTTTAAATACCAACTTTCCCTCTTAATATCAACATTTCCTAGGAAGATCCTTTCAAAAATTCGCCACTTTTTCCAACCATCTGACTCAAATTTATTAAGTGATCCTCAAGTCAGTCATTTCGACTTTGCATCCAAATTAAAGGCCAGGATTCTTAGTGATACTTTTCTGAATGATGCGGCTATTAGTTTTACCATACAAAACAGATTTTTCAGAAGCCTTTCCCAACTTTCAAAGTCTTATCTCAAGAATTGCTGAACCAATACTAGGCATGTTTGTACTTATTTTAATGCATTTTGCATGGTGCTTCCAAATACGGTGATGAAATCCAATAATGTTAACATTTTTGAAACATTTTGTGACATTTTGAAACTCACCTCTGCAGATGACTGTTGCATGGAAAGCATTTAAGAGTATAAATGTTTACCACAGATGTTAATTCAGCTAACCTTATAGCAACAAAATACAATCTTTGTCTCTTCGCATACAAACAAAGCTAAATGCACCATGATCACCATTCACAACATTCTAATATGTAAGACATCGATCTGAAGTTGACTCAATTAACCATCGTCTTGTTTTTGTAATAATTTACCATCTTTAACTCACAGATGTTGTGTTTTGAGAAAAGTTTTTAGGTTCCCAAAACTATCCAAATGTGTTCAGATTTGAGTGACTGTTTGTGTCATTTTTAAAAGAAAAAAGAAGCGTGACTGACCGAGCAACCTGGTATGTAGAACAGGTTTTTTGTGTGGCCTAATCTGGCAAATTTTCCTGACCAAGTTCGGCACACCTGAATGGATATGAAGACAATTGAATTGAGTTTACAGGCTCTATGCCATACAGACTAGATTGATTCTTATTTCATCTAAGATGGACACCCTGATTCCTAGTCCTACCATAGGACTACCCTATCGAGAACCGCTATCACCCAAGAACCGCCATAGCACAGCTTGGCTGGCTGACTCAGTGTTTCTATATTCAATCTTAGTATAAATTCCCTGGATAGGATGGGTTTTTAAATAGTGGCCCTACGAGGAGGACTACTCCGCTCCTGGGAACACAGGATCGACCGCCTTTACTTTTGTAACCATCAAAGATAACACAAAGCATATGAGCGCTAAAACAAAGCAGATTCAATCTGGTATGAGACAAACTGGTCAGATTGAAGTGATGATGTTATGGAAACTTCCAAGGAAGAAGGGTGATCCCAGGAATAGACAGTGCTTAAGAAAGATGAAAGATTACTCTGCCGTAGCAAAGACTTAAAAAGAGGTAACCATGGATCAACACATTATTTGCACCTATTTGACACTACCCACAATGTTCTCTGGTTTGAGTAGTTTGGATGATCTACGCCAAGTAAAAAAATGAAGAAGAAGGGGTCATTATTTTACAACACGGATGAAAAGGTGGTCATATTTGATGAAACATCCACATAATCTGATCTATTTTGTACCGGTATCTCCCAATGCAAATGACATATTGGTTTACAAGGACCTTAGCAGACCAGTTCCCAAGGACCAACAGGTTGAGTGCCAAATCATAATTTTCAAACAATTCAGTTGATCAATAGCATCTGAGAAAATTAGACAACAAAATTTGACCTAGCAAAACATAGTTCTAATTAGAATACAGGGGATTTTTTAGCCCCTTTCCCCTTCCTGCGCCAATGTTGGTAGGTATCAACTCAACAGTGGCCATTGTGTCTGTACTACATCAGTTGTCTGGTACAAAATACAAAGAACTCCAACTAAAAGCATTGTGGGTAATATTCAAATAGGTGAACTGTGCCTGCTATAGAGATAAACTGTTGATTTGCTTCACAAGTAGCTTTCAATGCATTATGGGGCAGATCATATCTGTAAAATGAATTTCTGTTGATCCAATAGACATTATTCATAATTGGCGCCTTTATGTCAAAAAAGGGCCATGCTATCCAACTGAGCATACTCAGAGCAATTAGTGCTCTGAAAACGAGACCAATGATGTAGCCGAGACGAGAGTGATGTAGTTTTTTCAATGTGGTGAACTTTGGACTCATCATAAAAAAGTCTTCATACTTCCGAGCTGTTCAATATTTGACCTTTTTTACATTCGTGAAATAAACTTGAACGTTTAAACTATCTATTCCACTAGTTTGAATTTAAATGTTTGCTGGTAACCGACACTATCTAGGAAAATGTAGAAGTTCACAGTTCATTACAATGCAGTAAAAGTATGAGATTGTAATGTTTACCGGTGCACTAATTGCTCTGAGCATACTCAGTTAGAATTCACACCCTCTGTTGATGTAAATGCGCCAATTATGAATAACGTCTATACAACATTTTTGAAAGTTGATGATGGATATTGTAAGGGGTCGTCCATAATTTTCGCCATTTTCAGTTACGTACAAAGCGTACGTAAGAGGGGGGAGGGGGTCGAAATATACCCCAACCGTACGTAACTTAAATGGCGATCTTGAAAGGCAGGATTTTCTTTTTAAAGTACAAAATAAAATAACATTTCCCCATTTATTGCGTACGTAACTCGAGGGGGATAAAAATTAACGTACGCTCTGTACGTAAGTGAAAATGGCGATAATTTTGGACGACCCCTAAAAGGTAACAGTAAAAACTGAAACTTAATGCAATGAATACATAAACTACCCATAATCCTTTGTAATAGAAGCATATCAACAATATACCCAAACGTCCAACTCTACACCAAACTACACAAACTACACATAGAGATTAATAAGACTCATGCATCTAACCAACCTGTTCCTGTGCTTCATCCTGTGTAAGAGGTGGGTGATGAGGAAAGGTGAGGAGAGAGGGAGGAGGGGTAATGGCACCGGGATGGGTAAGAGATGAAAACAAAAGGATGTTATGTTTTGTTTACAATACATTTTCTATCAATATATCTAGAGTGTTAGATTATCATAAAAGGTTATAACAATGAATGTCAGTTTTTGAAATGGAAATTAATTTCTATGACCTGCCAAATGTTGGAAGGAAATGGTATAGAAATGTTATATTATGTATTGAGTATGTAAATATATATTGATTATGTAAATACATATTGAGTATATAAATATATATATTGGATTATGAATAACATAAATGCAATTTTGAAGAGGAAATTTGCTTTAGGGTCTATTCAAAGTTAAGTAAACAAAATATTGAAATGTTATATGAATATACATTGGTTGTCATATAAATTAAAAAAGGTTAATCAAATAAAAAAGTGGCGATACCTTTAAGATGTAATGTGGACTATGCAGGGTTCAAGGTGAGGTGCGGGTATTTCAACTTATTTTAGATTCCTGTACATCACCTCCATGCATCCCATTATATTAATACACTCAAACAAATATATAAGTACCCACTCAAAGATGGCCAAACTAACTCCACAAATATGTATTGGATTAGATACATCGTTTGACACCATTCGCAAAATTGTGTAAACATCGGACCACAGATTTTCAGATTGATCAAGGCACAAATAACTTTTGTAAACAATTTTTTCACAAGGAGCTGGAGTGGAGGTAAAATGTGTCAAACGAAACAACTCCTTTTTGTGTAAATGTGATGGTACATTGCAATTCGGCAATTCATGAAATAAAAATGTGAAAATGGAATATGCTGGCAAAGCGCAAAAAATGTGTTTGTGCATAACAGATCAAGCACCAATGGACTTTGGTCTTCGTCATTGTGCGATCTGGATTAATTTATTCAAGGAATATCCGTAGACCTTCTGAAAGAGGGTAATATTTTTGGAGTTATTTGGCAAATCTGTACAGGGGATCTATAACATGTTTGGTTGAATGTATTGTTGCATGCGCTAGAGAGTAACTACATGGTGTGCACCCACAGAGTTGAATGGAGTGATACCCACCTACCCAAAACATATGGTTTTCCTACATGGATATTGTCTAATTGTCTTTGACTTGATACTAGTTTTATCATATGTACACACACTATTATTACTTCAAATGACCATATCAAGTTCTAGGTCTGATGATATTGAAAATAAAAACCATGTTTGGTTTGTTGGTCAGGAGATAGTGTTAGGGAAATAAATGATCTGGTATGTTTGGATGAGATGCTGTTATGTACATACTGCATACAGGAGGCATGATTAATATCTGGATTAGATCATGTGTGATACATCACATCTTGAAGTACATTTTGCGGTTAAGGGTATAATTTGAGATACATGTAAAAATGTAAGTGACAAAATGTCTTATAAAACATTCCTGATATTAATTCTACCAACATGAAAATGATTTCCTTTAACTTAAAATTAGAGTACAGCAATTTTATCTGAAAAAAGTTATGATTTTGATTTGTTTAAAAGTAGATAAGACTGCGAGGGCCCAACCAATCCAATATATTTGAAATTTTTTCAATTTTTTTTTTTAATTTAGATGATTTTTTGAAAATGTGCAATTTTTTTTCCTTCTTTTTTGAATTTTTTAAAAAATGTCTGAAAATTCAAAAATGCAAAAAAGAATTCTGATTTTTCCAATTTGTTTTAAAAACCCCCTCAGGATATATGCCTGTCCAACCCCCCGACTGACCTTATACCCGAGAGGTCTATTTGCCCATAGAACAGGGTGTTGTTATTTGTGGCCTAAGATGTACTTTTTGATGTGATGCATCACATTTGTGATGTAAGCTTTTACAGCATATATCGCACTTGATGAAGTGCAAGCGGAATTAGCACTGGTAAGCTTTTTTTTGGTACATACAAACAGCCCCCTATGTGCAGCATAGCATTAAAAAGACCAACAATATATAAATATTTCTCAAATTTTAATTAGCACATAAATGCGGTACAAAACTGAGTATGTTCTAAAATTGAATAAACTGTCCTTATGATTGTATACCTGGTTAAAAGACCAGTGTGGCGAATATACCAACTTAGCTACTGTACTATGAATAGGTAACACCTATAAAGGATTGTTCATACTAGGTGTTAGTTACTGCGCAATGGCGGTGCGGTAGCCCTACTACCACCGCAGTGTACGGCGATTCATCGCATGTCACCAGGTGCGATGGCAGCCAGCGATGTGTGGTAAGTTAGGAGAACTTCAGGGATGCATCGCAGCCTGCCCCAATGACAGTTGAATGCTTCATAACTCCATTGCAATAACGTACCCCAACGCATAGTAAATAATGTCTAGTATGAACAGGGCTTAAGGCTGTATAACATAACAGTAAAGTTGAGCAACGCTATCTCAATGCTTCCAATGAGATGTCATGTATCATCTTTATGTGGTTAATAATTAGACTATTGATTCGTGTGCTCACCTCCTTTTCTCCTCTTTTTTCCTTCTTCTGTCTTCTCGGTACTTTTTCATGATGCTACAAATTGATTTAAGAAACAAAAAGTATGATAATGGTTAAATTAATAACATCAACGACATTCTGTGGGACAAACATTGACAGGTTAATTGGCAATGGAAAGCATATCATACAGTGTCTATAATTGGTTACTTTGTGGATTAATCATCTATAGCAACCAATCAAAATGGAGCTTGCTTCTGTTTATCTAAAGATGAATCCTCTTCATACCGTACACCAGGCTAAGCTTATTCTGATTGGCTCATTGATGAGTAATACATTAACCCTAACTCTACTACACCACACAGCAACTGGGCTGGGCGGGAAAAAAATGTTTTTATAACCCGGGCGTGCAGGTTTTGGGCTACAAAACTGACCCAGGCTATATAATGAGGCGAATATACTCGCAGAGTGTCGACTGACAGCCATGGTGTAGTGGCTATGATCTGGGCCAGGGGGCTGGAGGTCCGTGGTTCAAATACCTTTCTGGTGAATTTTGGGGGTCGGAAAAGAAATCTGTTGCCGTGTGGTGTACTAGAGTTAGGGTTAAATCATTTGCTATGGTCTTAAAAAAAATAAACATTCCTAAATCCTTGTTTAACTATAGTTTAAACAGCTCCAAATTGGTGAAACAAGCGCATTGCGCATCTTGTGTGTAACACGGGCGGGAGGCCAAAACCGCAAGTGTACGCTTGGATTACTTTTGCGCGGGGAGAGACTAAAACTGAATATTTCTCGCCAATCTGGAACTGATTAAACTATAGTACATTTTACAAAGTTTGAAGGCAAAAATGCTGTTGGATGACCTTATATGGTAAAGAGTTCCACAGTATTGACAATATGAGAATGGTGGATATAAAAGGTGTGATAAATGGTCTTGTCTTGAGATTCATCTTTGCACCATGACCAATAGTTAGATTTGCTAACTAGAGCAAAACTATGATGTCACTGCAAAAAGGAAGGTTATTGGATTCCAGGAGTAAAAGCTTTCAATGAGATCAGACAAAGTAGGATAATGCTCATCAATTGTGATGTGATCTGTGAAAACCCGCCACATGTCGAGATTTTTCATATTGGAGATATTTAAATCAAAAGAAAGCTGAATCTGTGCTGATTACAGAACTGTTTCGATCATTTTTCCACGATCACTACAAAAAAAGTTATGAGTGAATGATGATTGTGATGTCATCAAAAGCTACAAAACAAGAAATCATGTAAACAGGCCATAAAAGATACATAGTTCAATAGAATAACATTATAAGGCTAATTAGAAAAGTGACTTAAGTAAGTTTTTGAAGGTGAAATTGCATAAAAGGTGATGACACAAAGTAATAGAAATACATTTTCTAATCAAAATCTAAAAAAAAAAAGTTTTTTATTTTTTTCATTTTACCCACAATCCCTTTTTCACATTTGGGACATCCGACGGGTTTTCACAGATCGCATCACAATTTAGTATGGTGGTGATGATGATCAGGCAATTCAATTATACGCTCAATTGGAAGCCAAGTTTAGTCTGCTATTATATATGGATGATTTATGTGATCAGATTCAGTGGCATGACCAATGAGGGGGAGACCCTCCACCACCGATTGGAAACCTTGTCCTCCTCATACAATAACAGGTTTGTTATTGTAGGAGATTGTACATTTATTAAGAAATAGTAGTAACCATACATTGTAAAACCTACACTATAGTATAATCAGTTCCAAATCGGCGAGAAGTATTTGGTTTTTATCTCTCTGCGTACAAAAGTAATCCAAGTGTACGCGCCCGATCATCACCACATGCACACCGTTTTGGCCACACGCTCACATCACGCATATGATGCACAGTGTGCTTGTCTTAATGTGTGCCCGAGTCCTTCTGTATTCATTTGCGGCTGTAATATGGTAATGAGGCTTTGCCAATTTGGAACTGATCAAACTATAACAGATTTGCCCCTCTGTGGGGAGGATGTGGGGGATCATCCACATCCACCACTGAATGGGACACTTGCCCTCCCCATATAGTGTCTGAATAAGAGAATCCTCAACCACCCCCCCCCCCCCCCCCCCCCCCCCCCCCCCCCCCCCCCCCCCCCCGCCTCCCCACCCCCACCTCAAATTGTCAGGGGGTGCCACTGATCAGAATGTTAGGCAGGTGATATTACGAAAACAACAATTTGTTTAAAGGTTGGAGGTGCTTAATATATATGCAAATGTTATCTTACCAATGTATATAAATGAAGCTTATTAGTGGATTTAATACACATCAAATGTTATCACACACAACACCAAATGAAGTAAGCAACTGGGCACTGATTGCATATTAGTTTTGCTTGAAGCTAGCAATTACTGAAAACATTTCCAGGAAATATTTAGATAGAGTGCCAAAAGGCAATTACTAATTCTGTTACTACTGCACATCTGAATGAAAGGGGTTGGTGTTTTTTTAGAGATGAGGGCATCATTGATGTTGCAATATCCACGTTTTTATTTCATAACCCTCACATCACATACACTCCATAATGAAACACAATTTGTTTCCAAATTCCACATTTTGTAACATAGGAGCCACTGCTTTATTACACAGTATGACCACATTCACTGACAACAAAATGGCAATTGCCAGTGTTGTATGTGATGTTTTGCATAATAACAGTTGTCTGAAAAATACATACTATTGCTTAACATCCACTTCTGTATTTAAAGTCTATAAATCTCTAACGCCTGTGTTTTTGGCTGGGTTGAATCAACAAACTGGGGAGATATACAGTTGGGGACAACAAAAGAAATCTTGGCTCAATACACGCTGAGGCACGTGAGGGCTGTCTGCCAATCAACTACAAAAGCTAACCTATGCCCGACATTTTTGGGAAATTTGGTGAACGTTCGTGTAAGTTGCCATTAGTTTATGACACGTTTGCCATAAGTTGTATTTCTTAGCGGTTCGCATAGGGGTTTGCAGAGGTGAGCTTGGACCTAGGAAATGTTTTGAACATGTTCAAAATTTTGAGTGGGTGACAACGTAGTGATCAATAACGCTATGTTTACGTTGATCATCCGCTGTATGAACGTTTTGCATGTTGGATGTATGTTGCTTCTTCGTCAGCTGTTTGGCCATATACGTCAATCCCATCTGTTCGCTTTGATCTCTAAACATAATTGATTGGTGACAGCGTTTATTGAGCAAACCTAAATGTAGAATGCATCATACAACATACACAGATTTGTTGAAAACATGAAATGGTTAACGCTTTCAGAAACTGAACATCTTCAGATGATAATGAAAAAAGATACTGCCAGAATAAAGATAAACAGATTGACA